>OY829915.1:162060118-162660118 GCA_963691935.1 Nephrotoma guestfalica | reverse complement strand
TCAACGGAATTATACAAGATTCTGAAGAGAGTTATAGGCTTACTTAATGAAAATTGCTCATTGCATATTAAGCTTCGCCCCTTCGATAAAATGAAACAGAGAAGAGAATTTTAGAAATTTTAACTTTAGCTACTAAATAAAGCCAGCAGAACCGAAAATGAGAAACGCACCGAATTACACCATTAAAAACTTGGTCTCTACTCGTTCTTGATGAAGTTCTCGATTATTCCTTTTTAGGTTCAAATTAAAACGGAAACCAAGATCCATTGACATGCAAAAAATTAAAGCTCTTTATTTAACGCGTAATTAAACATCGATTCAAAAATTTTGGGCCCATCTCTGTTTCGTTATTTCAATTTTGTAATTAAATGGAAAATAAAATATTACCGGGGGTAATGGTACCCCCTATATTTATCTAAACATTAACCAGCTTAAAGCTTGATCAAGAACGATTGGAGCTGCTCATTATTAGGCCATAATAAACCTTTAATAATTCTTATGTGAATACGAGATATCGAGTTTTTGTTCGAATGTTGGATTTGATCCGATTTTCGATTTGGGTTATGATAACCTTAAAAATAATTTAAAGCTTTGTTAAGAACGAGTGTAGCGTAATTATTTGAATGCCTATATACCATGTTTTACATTCTATAGTCGATTTTCAACTAGTTTCCCGCTTTTGATTCTGCTATATTAACAAAATAATTTGCTAATTTAACTAAGATCTCTCTCTAGCCAAAAATGATAGATTATTAAGTACAATGCTAAAGGATTAGGTGAAATATATTTTAAATAAACAAAAAATTGTTAATTTTACTAAATGTCTTTTAAATTCACAAAATTCGTTTGTTTACATTAACCAACCAATATCATTCCCAACCGAAACTCTAATTTATAAAACATTTCTTTCTTACCTTTTAGTTATTTTTAACCAAGGTTTTGGATATTATTTATCCAATTCTCTGGTTAATGTAAAATTCCAAATTTTTAGTTAAATTTTCCCTAAGTATTTTCTCTCAGAAAACTCAGACTGACGAGGAATAGGCTTATATACGATACCAAAATACTCATGTAAGACGACTCATGTAAGAGTGATGGGGGATACGTGGTTCGTTGTGATTCAAGAAAAAACACAGACCTCTTGAAAATTTGTTTCAGAAAGAGTTTCTAAGGGTATACACCACATTGATATGAAAACTTATCTATTAATGAAAAGTCATAGATGATCGTCGAATGTTTTTTTTTTCAATACCAGGCTTTAAAAATGCTATGAGTATTACTACAGGTGAGTCATTAAATGAAACTTTGGTAATCAGTCCGAGAATTCATCATGTCTTATATGATATATCGTAACACGGTTTCACAACTAAATTTCCGGGTGTCACGAAACATCTAGTTGTCATTTATGTATAGGAAGTTGTGTTTTGTTATCGTGGACAGTTGTTTACGATAACCAGTTGTAATACCAGCACATATCGCAACGAAAAAATATTTTTTATTAGAACGAAAATGTCGAGTTTTGTGCCAAACAAACAGCATTTGCGAGAAGCTTTGCTCCCTACTTCAAAATGAAAAAACTGCAGCTGAAGCATATCATTTGCTTGAAGAGGCCTACGGCAAACATGCACCATCGAAAATTACCTGTGAAGATTGGTTTAAACGCTTCAGAAGTGGCGATTTCGACATTGAGGACAAGAAGCGCTCCGGAAGACCAAAAACATTTGAAGATACCGAGGTGCAAGCGTTATTGGTTGAAGATGATACGCAAGCTCAAAATCAACTTGCGGAGTCATTATGCACGACTCGTCATGGTATTTTCAAACGTTTACATGCTATAGGAAAATTTCAAAAGGATGAAAAATGAGTGCCGCATGAGTTGACTGAGAGACGGATAGAAAATAGAAGAGCCACTTGCAAAATTTTGTTTTCACAGCATAAAATAAAGAGCTTCCTGCATCGAATTGTTACGGAAGTTAAGAAGTGGATCTTTTTCAAGATTCCTAAACGCAGAAAGTCTTAGCTTTGAACTGGCGAAGTATCATCATCGACGGCACGACCAAATCGCTTCGGAAAGAAGGCAATGCTCTGTGTTTAATGAGACCTGAAACGAATCGTATACTATGAGCTGCTGAAACAGGGCGAAACTGTCAATGGGCAACGTTACCGACAACAACTCATCAATCTGAACCAATCTGTACACGAGACACGAACGAGTGATATTGCACTACGACAACGTTCCATGCCATCGTACTTACATCGTCTAGCCTTATTTGCTAGACCTGTGTTTCTCGGATCATCACTTGTTCCGATCCAAGGTGCATGGATTGGCAGGGCTAAACTTGGCCAGTTTCGAAGAAGTGTTAAATTGGATAAATGATTGGTTTCGGTCCAAAGACGCGTTGTTTTATCATCGTGTTATTCATGTATTGCCAGAGAGATAGCAAAAATGTGTAGATAGCGATGGTCAATACTTTGAATAAACCATTTTTTATATATTTCTATTGAAATTTTCCATTTTTAATCTTTCAAAAAACCCAGAAATTTAGTTGCACACCTAGTAAAAAATATAATAAATTGTGTTTGTACTTATAACAGAGAAATGTTGCAAACCTCAAATACTTTCTTTGGCCGATTTGTGAATCCCCATTTTTTGCTGTACCAAAATTAAATGACAAACAAATGCAACAATTTTCTATAAACACTCAAATTTCGTGTGATATTTTTCATAACTTGATCAATTTTTAAAAATTTTAGTGTTGTAGTCCAGTTCATAATGCAATTATTGGAACTAGTTTGGAAAGTCTAGAATACCATGTTCCTTTTGTAATATTTATGACAAAGTGTAATTAATAAATACGAGTCATTCATTTTTGAAAAGTTAGGGTAAAAACAAATTAACCATATTGAAATAACATGAAGGTTTTAAGACGGTCCAAAGTACAATTTTCAATGGAAACCAGCTAAGAAACACTCAAGGAATATTAGTTCAGAACAGCCCTCAGCCTCATAATTTAAAATGAGCTAGTTTTTTCGTAGTTTTCTCTATCTCTCTAGCTTTCACATCCCTAAAGTAATTTTGCCACATGCATGGCGGTCCCCCAACTCGCACAATTCAAAGTACGCTTTCACCAGTTTTGACATCCTATTATTCGTCGTCTAGCCAGCGTAGTCTAAGTACTCACCTACGACGTACGCCGACTATTTGTGTACACGCTTATCATTTATTGTATTTTGATACAGGTATCTTTCAACGTGACCAATTCATCTAACTTGGCTGAATTTATTGTATCTGATAATATCGAGAATAAGTTTAATTGCATGAATCATTATGCTTGGTCTTCACTCGCAAAATTTTATCATGGCCCATGGCCATAGTATGTCATGACAAAATTGTATTTTTACACTCCCAACTATTAACACAAAAGTGTATGTAAACTCATGTTATGTTCTCTGTTTTATTTAATTGAGAGTAAAGCACAAATTGTCAACCCATTTTATCACAGTTTTATGACAAATGCATCAGAAATTTAATTAAATTTGCTCTTTGTCACGGTGTAATGCGCATGACCAAATTCAATACAAATACATTTTGTCATGACGTTTTAGCGTCATGATAAAATTTTGCGAGTGAAGACTGAACATCAGACTACCAATTCTACCTAGTACAATTCCAGCCCTCGCCTTCCTACCCTCTGCTTGAAAATTTCACTTTATTTTGTATTTACGCATATCAAACAACACTAGTGGCTCACGGTCGTTGAGCAGTAATGCAGATAATTCTAGAGTAAATTATGATATTCTTAAAAAATTGTTGCTATTCGTAACTTGGGATTCCGTTTATTGCGAAGCTGGCTGCAACTTAGCCTTCGAAAAATTGCTTTACATTCTTAGTTCGCATATCCCTTCTTCACGATATACAGTAGCTATTGATAACCCCAGAATATTCAAGCCATGGGTGAACTCACATCTTTTACGTCAAATAAAAAATCTTCGCAAGTTTTCAAAGAAATTAAGGTATAATCCATTCAATGATAGACTACAAAAATTCGTAAAAACTAATAATCGTAATAATTATTACAAAAATAAATTTTCCTCAGCAGGTAATAACTCTAAGAAAACTTGGGAACTAATCGATGAGATTCTAGGAAAAAACTTAGGTCAAAGCCCAACAATCCGCATTAGAAAATTAAACACAGATTTGGTTGTTTCTGGTTCGTTAGCCATTTCCAATGAATTTATTAATTTTTTTATAAATGTTACATCCGGCACATTCTCAATGTTTAACAATACCACATTATCCACCGATCTCCATGAATTCTGAAGATATACGAGTACAAGGGGTTCTTCCAATGGTTATATGACATCTTGCGTTTTTGAACCAATACAATCGGTTAAACTTATATCCGAAATTAAAAAATTAAAAAACAAACCATCCAAAGGTATTGAAGAGATTGACAATTTTTTAGTGAAAAATTGTTCTGGGTACTTGTTAGATATTTAGAAATATCTGTTTAATTTGAGCCTGGATAGGAGAATTTTTCCAGACGTATTTAAAAGCCCTGGTAATACCACTTTTTAAAAAAGGAGATGAGTTGGAGCTTAATAACTATAGGACCATAGCTCTTTTATGTACTTTTTCTAAACTATTTGAGAAACTAGTAAAGCGCGATAAACAATTCTGTTTCGCCGCGGGGAAATCTACTAGGAGGCATTGTTGCACTTTCTAAGTGTTTAATTTCAGATGATATTGCGCTTACCGCTGGTGAGAGCTCACTATTTCTGAATTAAAATTTTTTGAAAACAAAACTAAAACGTTACTGATATAATTTCGTTCTGGTTTATTATTGAGAATTTAGTTCTTTATATTTATATAAATAATAAGTGCTATAATGAAAATTTATTTTACTCCAAAAAATGTTCTATTATTGAATTTATATGTCACTAGCCAATTTATATGATAATTTGATGACTAAGCTTATACATTATGCATGCTACAAGCATGTTTACTTATATACATACTACATTACAATTATAATATTTGTGCAGATCGATGCCCTGCTGATGTTGAACTCGACACTAAGTAATATATATTTGGCCATAAACAAGTCTCAAAAGCCTACTGCTTTATTTATAGATAAATCCAAAGCATTCGAAGGTGTCCATCACGACATTTGGCTTACAAAATTGAGGTTCATAGGGACGAGAGGCGTTATACTAGATTGGTTTGTTAATTATCTTAAAATCGTCAACAGGTGGTTAAAGTGCGGAAAGCTCCATCTATCAGTGACCAATTTAAATTGAGTTGTAGTGTTCCCCAGGGCTGTATGCTTGAACTCCTGCTGTTTCTTTTTTCCTTTAATTCCATTTTCGAAATCAATCTGTTGGGTCAGACCACAGCGTTCGTCGATGACCTGGCGTTACAAGTTATCAGATTCTTAACTTGCAATACAAAGTGATTTATTAAAACTTAGTAAATGGTTCTATTAAAATCGGTTAACTGTAACCGAGTTATGAATTTTACACTGCCCAACGTAGGAATTATCCCAAATACATTGACGTTTCATAGCTACTTATGCAACATAAATCCCAGCTCTCAACAATGCTTTCAACTTCTAAGTGTGAATAAGTTTAAATAATTTGGCCTATTTGTTGACTTGCAGTTAAATTGGAATTCTCGCCTTAATAAAGGCAGGAAAAGCGTTATCGCTGCTGTTTATAAATTTTACAATCTGAAACCATTATGCTCTCAAGCCACATTAAGAAAACTCCATCATGCCCTGATTGAATCGATAATTATGTATGGCATCTCTGTTGGGGTGGGATTTGTTTTTCACATATTGAAGATCTCTATATATTGCACAGAAACGGATTGTTAAATTAATATATGACTTCTGTAAGGACCGTCATTATTCACTGCTTATTATTTTATTATGATCACAGCATACTGTCCACTTTTTACTTCCTTTTACTGCACCAGGTGAGCCGAAAGTCGGAAATGACCTAAGAGAAATCAGTAAACTTCCCGACTGCGTGACGAAGCTACAAATCTTCGATATGAACCCATTACACTACGTGTAATGGGTAAATAGTGTTGAAAATAAACTACAAGACTTCGAAATAGTAAAAGAAAAACCAAATTACTGGGCAATCCTCAATAGCATACGACAAAAAATGGGGAACACCAGATTCAGCGCACCGGTGTCTTACAACATATTTAATGCAAATTGGAGTGCGATACAAAACTGTTTTTTGCTGCACTACGCCGAAAAACGAGACCAAAGAATAATGGAACATCAACTAAATAATCTCGTGCAGGGGAACAAGAGCATCAATGAATTTTACGCCAACGTAAATCATCAGTTATCATTAATTATTAATAAAGTGAAAACGGTTAGTTATAATCAAGATACCATAAATGTATTCAGCGAAATTTATCGTAACCGTGTGCTGGATGTATTCATAAGGGGGTTGAATGGTGATATTTTTAAAATGCTCAACATACAGCGACCACCAACCCTTCCGGAGGCATATTCGTCGTGTCTTCAAATTCAAAATATGAATTTTCGGAACGTGTCCATTCATAACCGAAATTTTAACAACACGATCACAATTCAGACAGATCAAATTCCTCAAAGAAGGCACCACCAGGAAATACCAAGACCATACCTATATTATCTCTACAGCAGAAAACATGGGATATGGGATATCTCAGCAACAGCAGCTGCAACCACAAAAACAGGAGATGAAAATGCCAACGCATATCAAGAACTTCAATAAATAGTCGCCTTTGGGCGACGGTCATGTCGTTGAACATCTATTACTACGACACGTCACTAACTTCGGTGAAGGAAGTGAATGGAAACATTATCAGTGGAAGTTTCAAGATAATCCACCAAATAGATCTTAGCTGCTACGAAGAAATTCTGTCTAGAATGAAAACAGAAATGAAGGGCATCAATCCATCTAACATCTTTAAACCACAGTTAGCATACCAGATTAACGAGATTAATAAACTGATAGCACAACTTAAGTACTGCAAACAGAAAAACAAACGTTCAATTAATTGGATTGGCTCGGCATGAAAGTGGATTGCGGGTTCACCGGACGCAACTGATTGGGACACGATGCTTAGCAGTCAAAACAGAGTTACAGAAAACAACAACGAGCAGTTTAAAATAAACACAACCATTACCCAGAAGATCCAACAGATACTAAGACAACGAAATGAAATACAGCTACACCTCTAAAGGAGGAAGTGAAGGAAATAGTAAGAGCAGCCCAGCTAGCTAAAGGAGGAATAGTAAATTCTAATCTATTAGATAATGAGGAAATCAGCCGACTGGTGAGTGAAATAGAAACTTTACCATATTTCAATTAAATAGAGGCTATAGAACACGCTGAACCAGCCATGCTGATGAAGGATACGGTAATTTTGTACATCATATCCATACCCAAAACAAACGGAGAGGAATTCATCATGTAGAACTAAGGTCAACCATCAAAAACAATAAACAGAGTCACCTAGAATACAATGAATTTTGATAAACCAGCATAAAATATGGTCACCATGTGGTCCATATGGTCATGAGGTCACCATATGTGGTTATAACCAGCTTCAAGAACTGAAAGTGGATCACTGCATTAACCAATTAATGAAAAAATCTGATGCAGGATGTGAATTTTTATTCAACGAAAGAAAAATAATTGAATCTGTAAACGAAAATACCATATTTATAAATACTTTCAACGGTACAATAGCACAGAATGGTTCAGAAAAACACTTGGAAGGCAACATGTTGATTCAGTCCCAAAATGAAAAATTACAGATACAAGAATGGACTTTCACCAACAAGAAGATAAAAACATCCCAAATACTCTCACCGATTTTTCAAAAAAATATTACTCAAAGAGGAGTAAAACTCAACCAGACTAGTGGACAAACTTGTTGAGGATTATAAAACCAATAACGCAGCAGACAAAGGGATTATAACAGTAATTATCATCTTCACAGCTCTAGTGGGATATAGGAAATGAAAGACAACAGTCTGGCTACCGAAAGAAGGAGTTACCAACCAAACAACGACGTCTTCAGGGATATATATATATATATATATATATATATATATATATATATATATATATATATATATATATATATATATATATATATATATATATATATATGTATATATATATATATATATATATATATATATATATATATATATATATATATATATTTATATATATTTACATATATATATATATGTATATATATATATATATATATATATATATATATATATATATATATATATATATATTTATATATATATATATATATATATATATATAACTCACAGTTTCCACTTACATATGAGTGTAGTTTTTGCGGCACTCCGAATTGGCCACAACTGTGTCGGCTAATATCCATATACTGAAGTAGATAATACGTACCAGTACGTATCGATTAATATCTTGTGTTTATAATGCTTCAACATTATATTAGTGCAATCATTCTTTCATCATAGTTTGCGGTTGATTGCAGCACAAACTTTGCATTTTGACCACCAATCTTCAATGCCGTTACAATAAAATTGACCAAAAAATACCTGTGTCTTATCCTATTCAATGTTGTATTTATTTCCAATCATGTGTTTGGGGTAGAAACCCTCGTATTCGATTGGATCGTCGCTATTAACCAACTTCAAAATTCTTCTCAACAACCAGTCACCTACCATCGGCCATGCGCCCAGTAACTTAAAAGAGTGGCGCTGTGAGATGCAATTTCATACCATTTTATGCTTCGAATTGGATTCGTGCAACAACTATAGAGCAGTTCTTCTATTCTTGTATTTTAATGTTTTGTATTGTTTATACTGTACTGCACAAAGCCTTCTGAATAATCCATTTGCATTGTTGTGTAACAAACAGTCAAAAATATTAATTTTATTATATTTCGCTGACGCTACATCCGATGTAATAATGTTAGTATTTATATACAAAATATATACCAATGCATGACTTTTAAATATTTATAAAATCAATATTTCCTAAATTAATATTGTACTTCAAACACCCTTACGATAATTTAACGTATAAATTATCCATCCAAACTATCCTAACAAAATAATATTGGTAAATTAATAACTCATTAAAATATTGATTACCCTTAATTAATTCTCAAACAGATATACCCATATATACGTTGTGAACAAAATAACGTTGATTTTATTTAGTAGCCCATATCGACGAGTAATTAAGTGATTCATAATTTAACGAACAACTTAACAAATAAAACCAAATCATTTCCCGTCCACTCAAATCCTTATGGAATAATTTATACTCACCGGTTATAAATAAGGTAGGAAAAATATTTCTCAACAAGTCGGTCCCGGTAAAATATTTACATTTTAATTTCATTTAGTATACTTGAAGACACACAGAAGTCAATAAAATAAATAAAATTAAATTGATTAGAAAAAACAAATATTTTAGTAGTAATTCTATTAATAGTAAATAAATAAGTATGATTTAAAAGGGGGATGAATGTAGTTAGTGGACACCAGTATAATCCGGTATTACAAACTTTTGTTTAACCGATGTACTTATGCTACGTGTAACTTTGCCTACTATTTTGTTTTATGTTTCTCTTATGTATGCAACTACGTTAAATTTTTTTTCCTGCAAGTATTTTGTGGTCGCTTAAATATTTAATTGACCAATTTTGGTCGGAAAGTTTTCATAACTTGCGCTAGCTTAACCATGAACCCGGGGCAAACATATTTTGTTTTTTTATGCTGTCGCTAACAAATATTCATAACCGAGTTTTGTATATACGAGTGTAGAATGGAACTTACCCATTCCAACCGCATATCAGTTATTTCAATATAACAAATTTTATATTTTTATTGATATTTACGAATTTATTTATTTTATTAATAAAATATGATAATCTATATTATATAGACGAGTGTATTATGTACATAAAAATAAAATATTTTGATTGATTATGTATTGTACCAAAATATAAATTATTGTTAAATATTTAATCAAAGCATTTGTATATTGAGTACATTTTGACGCGTATAAACTTCCTTAAAAGTATTCGAATACATTTGATAGGCAAAACCATTAATCTTCTATAGTCAATAGAACCAATTTATGAATGATTCTATATTTTATATTCCAGAAATACTTGCTGATTGATATTATCAGGCTAGAAGATGCTCAATTTGTGATCTTGGACTACAGCCAAATTTTTAAAATAAGGTTGATTGAAATAAGATTGGGTAGGTCAGCTTCTAAATAAGATGTATACGATTTCCTAAAATCCCGATTTGAAATACTAGCGTGCACTGCAACGTCTTTCTATAGCAAAGGGTATTTACATATGCAAAATATAGCTGATACCCGGTGGTTGGTTTTGCCATTTGGTGCGTACATAAATAAGTTGGCGGGTTTTCTGACGCAAGAAGCACGAATTTTGTAGTTTCAATCCTCAATATTGAAGCGACTGTCCTTGTGCTTTATTAATTGTTATTGCAAATGCGAGTCACACTGGGAATTGCAATCTTTTAAATTTGAATGGCATATCGGTCGGTATCATTCGTATTCGCGGTAATAAGACATGTTCTCCTTTGAATTTGCCATTCAATATTGTTACTTCGATTTTTTAATTTTTTAATTGCAAGCTAGGTGTTATTGCCCAGTCACGGCGGATCGATATTTCAAAGCATAATGATGAGTGTACAACTTTTTAATATCAATTCGTGTTGTAGTAATCCTGGCAAATGAAGTGAATTCAGGAATTCGACCGGATAATTGACAACTTCTTCTTGATTTCTGACGCAATCAACTGACCAGTGTTGTGCGTCTACGCGTAATTCCAAATTGTCTAGATGTTCGTGTCGACCATAGCATAGACAATAAGTTTTTGCGTAGACAATGTCGAGAACTGGTAGAATATGTAAACAATTCGTAGACAATTTATATTATTGTTTTTTGTTCTTTTCCATTGTTTTTCTGTACGAAGTCGTCATCGTACAGTTTTCCAATTTTTAAATTGGGCATACCTATATTTTGGGAGTTAGGATTCAATTTTAATAATAAAATAGGTCTGATTTAAATCTTTTGGCCAATCGATGTCTTCGATATTGGTACAACCATAAACGTTGGCATTATTTTAGCGTACACTGATAGGTTTCGCAACTTTCATACCAACCGTTTACACGATTCTGTAACATTTGCTGATTTGCAGTATTGATTCCAATTTTCAAAAACAAAATTTTCATTCGATTAAAATAACGCTGTACGAGGCTAAATTCAGCTATGGTTTAAAATAAATGTGCCAACAACATTTTCTGTCTATCATGAACTTGAGCAACGTAGTCGGGGTTACTACCAGTAGTTCTAGTAGAAAAGAGTTTTTTGATTTGTATCGACTCAAATTAAAAAAAAAAATTAAAAAATGTTGCGCACTGATATGGCGGCCACACGACGAGTTTGTGCACAACCGATTGTTCATAAAGTTTTTAGAGACTAAAATTGTCTGATAACCGTGATTAATCTTCACTTGAACAAGAATACAGATGGGAACTTTTTAATGTAAGCGATTTATTATTCGATTATAAAATCGAAATTGTTGGCCTCATGGAACTGAAATGGAAAAACAGTGCAAAGTAAACACAAGCGAAGGAAATTTTCTCCAGACGCGATGATATATTAACAACAGCTAAAGCAAAGAAGACACTAATAGGATGGGACCCAGTTGAAAGCCAAATAATCTTAGCAAGAGTCCATACAAATACGAAACACAAACAACAATTCAGTGCTATGCCCCAACAGAAGACGCAGATGAAACAACCAAGGACGAGTTCTATAAACGCAATAGATGGCATAACAAGAAACCATACAGATCACGTAGGCCACTACCATCACGCCATTACAAGGCGTCAAGGAAATAAGAGGTGCTGACATTCACTATTACCATCAACTGGTAATATCACAATTCAAAATTAAGCCCGTAAAATGCGTTAGGGTTCTGCAGTTTATAAAAAGTATAAAGTTTGGTGCCTAAAATGATGAAGTGGAATACATATTTAGTGAACAATGTCTGTTAGGCGTATAGTTTCTGTTTCGGGTCTCAGAATGCCTAAAGAGGCTGACAAATCAAAATCCAGTTCTAACAGCCTGACTCCAAAAGTTATCTTCCGCATATTGGCCAGATGAGGCATCTCTTCCAGAGCTAACAACTTTTAGGTTTAAATAATCTTTCTCTCTCAGTAGTCTCACTATAAACATGCCTCAAATAGGGTGGGAAAGAGGTCAGGAAAAACTTGATTCTACTATACATCTTTATCTCGTTTGCTACTATACATCTTTATCTCCAATGCGGTATAATTGCGGTTTTATTTTTACTACTGAAGAATCAATTTTAACTCGCTTCAAAAAAATACAAATTGCTTTAACGAGTTACAAAGTTTGTAGTAATTTTTTTTCAGGGTTATTGATGCGGTGTTAGGGCCATTTGATCTGAAGCTTTTTAACAAGTCCTTAAAATGAATTAAAAAAAGAAATGAGTCGCGTCGGTCTCAGTTGATCACATTAAAGAACTTTTTCCATAAACTTGTACTTTCCTTCTTTTCCTTGCCTTTTTAACTTTTTTAGGGTTGCATTTCGATCCAGCATTGATATAACTGTCATTCCTATCTCACTAATACACAAACAATTATATATAGTCGGTCATGAAATGGAATACTTCCACCTGAGCTACCCATATTCCAGAAATGTCCGCAAAAATCATTTTTGAATCTCATTTCGCTAATATACAATAATAATAGACTCAGATTCTTTTCACGAAAAGCTTGAGTTCATAATTTCCTACCTAACTTTATTTGTTTTTAAATATTTTAATTTTAAATTAAATAATAAATTTAAGCAAAAGCACTTAAAGTAAATATTTTTTGAAATTTTTGAACAGGAAATTGGGAACAGTGTAGCAGAAAATTATAAATGGCAGTAAATTAATTTAGTAATTACGCTCTTAAGGAGAACTAAGAAATTGAAGTGAGAATTAATATTTTTAATTTCTTTGTTATTTATTGAGGAAGGGTGGAAAGTAAGTGTTTAAAGAGGAAAATGTTTTTGCTGTTTGAAAGTCGCACCGTACCTTGCTAAATCGTCTGCCCTGTTAATGTTCTCTTTAATTGCTATAACTTCAGCCTGGTATACGCTGCAGTAATCAGGTAGACGAAAAGATACACTTACATTTAATTCCCCACGGAGCACTCCATCTCCCATTCTACCGTCGATTTTTGAGCCGTCGGTGTAAAATTTAACTACCCCGGTCGCCATAATAATTCCATTCTTCCAGTCCTCCCTAGAAGGGAGAATCACCTAAAAACGCTTGCAAAAGCTCGAAAGGGGTGTTATATAATAAAATTTATCAAGTCATCCCTCACAGAATTGGATACAGTTGAGTGACCTTTTTGCAGGCACTTCCACCCCGAAATCGCTGGTACCTAGGTGGCCGTATTGACCGCTATTTACCTACCAATAATATCCAACGAAAGAAGGTACAGCATGACCTCTAAGGCTCTTGTGGGGGTTGTTTTCAACGCCCCACTAACGAGCAAGCCGGTTGCCTTTTGCTTCACCATCTTGTTCCTGTATGACAATTTCTCCAGAGCTGGCCACCATACACTCACGCACCATACAGTATAGTACGGGCCTTAAAACTGCCGTGTACAGCCCGTGCACCAGCTCCGGTTTCAAGCCGCATTTCCTTCCGATGCCATTTTTACAAGAGTAGAGTGTCACAGTAGCCTTCTTCACTCTTTCTATCGCGTTTGGTTTCCAACTGAGCTTACTGTCGAGAAGAATCTCGCCCTATAAGTAAAGGTTAGCATAGTACCATTTAAACTTGGTGGAACCATTACCGAAATTTTATATCTCCTAGTGAAAAGGAGTTGCTCTGTTTTTGATGGATTAGAAAGTTGTTTCACATCTCTGATTTTACATAAGTGCTTCCCTGAAACAGCTACCGCTACGTCATCGGCATAAGCAACCACACCTATTCCTTCCCCCTCCAGTTCCAATAGTCAAGATCCCGTCAACCCGATGTGTGATGGAGACTTCTCCCATCTCCGCTATAACCCTTCTGCTAACTAGGAGGTGATTAATTAGCCTGGTTACAGGGTATTGAAACTAAAGTGGCAACAATCCTTCCTAATTGCCTCCACTTTCGAGAAACGCCACCAACGAGTATTCTTAAAAACCCTGTGACTTTTCAGTTTCCCGAACCAAGGTATGTAATGTCGTATCCAAGGACTTACCCTTATGGTTTCTGGGTACAATTCTAGAATGAATATGGACATCCAACAACCTTTCCATGGTTTTCAGCAAAAAAGATGACATAGATATTGGTCTTAAGCCCTTAGGGTTGATGTGCGAGCTTCTACCTGCTTTCGGGATGAAGATCACCCTAGCCTCCCTCCATTTGTTTGGGATGTACCCCAGTTTCAGACACCCTTTAAAGATAACCTCCAGCCAGGGAAGCAGCACCTTCAAATTCTTCTGAATTGTTTGGTACAATCCCATCAGGACCAGCTGACTTAAAGCGCTTACAACTTTTAATAGCCCATTTTATCTTCCGGGTATTCAGAATATCTATTGTACACCACAGTCATTCCTAGACCCGCAGTCCTCCAAAGGCACCGCAATCGACGCATCTTCACCCCCCAGGAAGTGAGTTTCCATCAAAAGATGAAGAGTATCTTCACTAGAAACTGTCCATTTGCCATTCGATTTGATCTGATAGCCTGGAACAGCTGAACTAGAAGAGATACTCTTTCTTAAGCGCGAGGTATCCAAGACCTCTTTCATTGTATCACAAAGAGCCTACACGAATTCCTTTGCGCCTTTCTTGTTTAACTTTGGAAAACTCTGAGGTATTCCTTATAGAAGTCTTATTGTACCAGTCTTGACTTTCTCTTGATGTTTTAGGTTTATTGAAAGTAGACTCACAGACTTTTCGGCAATTCGCACGTACCGAGGTCCACCAAACAGGTTTTCGCTTTCCCCTCAGATTTGTTAATGGGCTGGCTTTTTTCATAGAGGTATTGCAAGCCCTAATAAGAGTGTCCACCATTGAATCCAGATCACTACCCATGTCAAGGAGTCCTAGGACTCGAGATGGAATCCTCCCTCCAATACCTCCTTATATACGCGCCATACTACCCTCTGTGAATTTCTGAAGACGCACTGATTTGAAATTTGGAAATTGAGCTTAAACGTTAGTTACCGATGATCAGAGAAGGAATGCTCCTTTGCCACCCTCCATTGCATAACCATAGATGAAATAAAATCGGAGACCAGAGTAACATCCAGAATCTTCTGTTTATTGCTAATAGTAAAGGTGGGTTTCCGACCTATATTACTAATAATGAGGTTAGTTCTTAAATAGAAATTCGAAAAGTAACTCACCCCTGTCATTGATATCCGAGCTACCCCAGATGGTATGGTGCGCTTTTGCGTCACACCCTAGGATAACCCCCACCTTTATGCTTTCCCTGTCAAGTAAATCTGGCAGTACTTGCTTCTCCCGATCCTTGTATGCGGCTGCAAGCCAGAATCTTCTCCCCTTCGTCTCTATACCGACCGCAGTAAGACGGACAGTTAATGCTTGAAACTAAAATCATGGTTGCACCTTTTAATATCAGAAAATCGTAATTCCATGTGTGGTAGCCAGTCTTTATTTATTCTGGAATGAGAATTTTTGTTTTGAAATTTAATTTGTCAATTAGTAGTTTTAAATAATAACTCCTTTCTGGTCTAGATTTTTCAAAGAACCTTTACTTTTTGGTTTATGGACACCATTTTGGTTTTTGGTAATAGGCATTCCCAGTGTGATAGTTCTCAAAGATAATACAAGATTTTTTCAATTATTTCACTCTAATTATCGAAAATCACTCTAGAAATTTTCCAATAATCCTGCACGTTGCCGTAACTTATTCATCGGACAAGTGGTGGATTTGTTTTTTTGCTAGAATAAATTAGAATTTTATTTCGTTTATCAATTATTTCTGCCCTATTGCTATCCCAACCTGCTAAAATATATTTTAACAAAATTTATCAAGTAGTTATTTGGCGATAGAAATGGAGCAAAAACATCACCATGTTACCGCCTTACGCTGGTAAATGAAATAAAATTTGGAACGGAGATGAGTTTTATTCTATAGAAACAAGACATAAACTTCGATAAATTATCGGAAAGGGTGATGCGAGTACCTACTTAGTTTTTGAATACAACTTTAATTCTTTAATAACTTAGAATTTAGGAGAAAAGGCAACCAAATTATGCAACACCTAATATTCAATCATTTATTCGGTAGATATTTAGAAAATAACGGTATTCTTGGAACCATTTGACCAATGGTGTACATATGGACATCGTTTTCGGAATGGGTTTTGTCCTATGACCTCGTACCGTAATTAATGTTGTCTCGTTAAATTATTTTTAAATAGGAAAAATTACACATTCACATACCAAGTTGAGACCAATTTATTTGTGAAACAAGGCATATTCTTAGAACTAGAATTGTGGTAAACAGATTAATTTAAACCACTTTATGCTTCATGTCATATGCATTAACTGGATACCATACACTTATTAACATTTAGATGAAGAACTCAACAAATGAGTGTAGTTGTATGAAACGGAAAGATTAATTAATCAATTATGCAAATAGTAACATGAGTCACCATACATTATTAAATTATAATAATACATTTTTTGTTACTCTGCCACATGCATAACACCCAATCAATTGTTCATGTTATATGCAAATTGAGCCAAGCGATGTGGGTACTTACTTAAGTTTTAATTGAATAAACTAATCATGATTTTGGAGAGCGAGCAACAATGATTGTGGTAATTAACGATTTTGTTCGACCAATGCATGTCTAGCTTCTAGCACTTTTTTATTTAATTATATACAATTTTTATAGTTCAATCTCATTAAAAAACATTTTATTGCCCATTTATTGGTTTTTCGTCTATTTGTAATGATGACTATTTGTTTAAAATGCGCTTTCGGTGCAATGATATATGGTTTACAAATCAAAGACATAAAATTCGAATTAGTGTTATAGAGGTTTATTTAATCTATATGTTCTACGCTCGTGTACGCTAACACACTTAAGTACACACTTAATAGACAAAGAAACTTTGAAGTCAAGGAAGAGAAAATATATAATAAGATGTTGTGGCTGTTAATTTAATTACAACAGACTTTTGATTATACATAGAATGTTAGCGTACATTTTTTAAAAATTGCTTTTCAACTTAAGTGAAACAGATGCCACTACCCTAAATAATTTTATTAAGAGTTATAAATGAATGAGCAGAAATAGTTTTAAGAGGTAGTTTTAAGGCCATATAGGTATTGGTGCTTGTTACATTTAGAGGAAAAGAAATCGGTAAATGTCCCAAAATATTGGAAATAATTTTTATTGCTCCGAAGTCTATATGAAATGAGAGTCTTGTATTCAGTTTTTTTTATTATAGCTGCGTTTGGATTTATCCTTGAATCTTTCCTATCTTGGGAAATTTACAAGTTGTTTTCAAATCTTACTAATTAAACGAGAAATTTTTTTAAGTTTTAACCTATGTTAATTCTTAATATTAATATGCATTATTTGGTTTGTTGTTTAAATGAATTTGTTAGCTGGATCTAAGGGATCTAGGCCTTCATAATATTTCCCGAGCTAATGTTTTGTGATGTTGTTCTAACTTAGTTTGTTGTATGTTTGTGTTACGTATGAGCCAAGGTACGTTTAGCATTCTTCGTAGTATTTTTGATTGTACACGTTGCAATTTTATTATATTTGCGAGGCACAGGCTGAGCCCCACAATTGTATTCCATAAGCCCAGGTAGATTTTAGTACCATTTTATACAACAAGACTTTACAGTCTAGAATTAATTTAGAATGTTTTCCGATTAACCAATTTATTCGATCACTTTTGATATTGATTTGTTGCCACTGGAGTTTTACTTCACCAGAGGACAGGTTTGTTTAAGGAGAGTGAATGTAATGTGTGCTGATTTCTGCTCGTTTGCTTTTATTTTTCATTTTGAAAACGGTTTCTTCTAAGTGTTCTTGCAGGACTCTTGATGCTATTTGAAGCTTTTCATGTGTCGCTAATAATGCTGTATCATCCGCAAATGTTGAAACTGTTATATAATTTGAAGTAGGAAGATCCGCTGTGTAAATTAAATATAACACTGGACCTAGTACACTGCCTTGTGGAATAATTTTCATTTTAGCAGGTAATTTTTAATGATCGCATGTTATTAGCTGCGCCTTAATTATATGCACAAGGTCTTCATGCCATACTTTATCGAAAGCTTGGGCAATGTCTAGAAATGCTGCAGAACAGTATTTTTTTGTTCAAATGAGTTTCTGATTTCTGATACGATCCGATGCACTTGTTCTACGGTTCCATGATTTTCTCTAAATCCAGACTGGTGATCCAGTATAATACTTTGCTCTTGCAGAATAGCTTTTTAAGAAACATTTTTTCAAAAATCTTTGGCAGAGTTGGCAGTAAACTGATTGTACAATACGAGTCGTTTTTTGTTTCATTTTTACTTAGTTTATGTTTCATTATGATCTGTGAACTTTTCTAAATTTCAGGAACACGCCCAGTTTTTATTACAGCATTGAAAATGTATGGTTTTAATTTGATACATATCTCTGGAAGTTCTATAAATATTTTACCAATAATAAGATCATGACCAGCAGCCTTTTTGGGGTTTTAATTCCGAGTGTCCATTATTTTCGTTCGGAGTAAATACTTTAACTAAATGTTGGGCGAAGACATTTGCTTTTCCTGCTCTTTCTACGCGTTTGCTCTTTAAGAGCTGTTGAATATTCTGTGACGCTTGGTACATTTTCACTGGAGTAGAGCTGTTACATGCAGCATTCTTCTCTGCTTGCTGTAATGTCTTCGTTAGGTGTTGTACTGCTTCATCAATCTCATATTTCGTTTTAAGTGAAATGCTTAATGAACACTCTATACAGATTTGAATTGAGACCATTTAGTGTGTCGGTTCATTAAAAAAATATTTGTTTCTAAATTAAAAACTTGTGGGCTTAATGTTATTAGAACCGAGGAGTGGTCAGTTGATAGTTCGTAGCTTGTTTTGGCCGTAAAATACGTTCTAGCCATACTCTTTGTTACACAGAAGTCGATTAAATCGTTTGGCCAATATGTTGGTATGCCGCCAGAAACATGATCTAGTTTTCCTTCCTGCATACATTCCCACAGCTGCTGGCCTTTTGGTGATGCTAAACGAGAGACATTGGATGTGTTTGTAGTAAAAATCTCTTCCTGCAAAGAATTTATTTCGCAAGGTTTTGAAATAATTTGCAAATTGTTGCTATTTAATAGAATCTTCCGGTGGACACTAAGCTGTAGATATGGTGCATGTACCGGACCATTCTTCTAAGCAGAGGCTAATTGCCTGTATACGTTCCTCGTGATATTGTTCCAGTTCATAGTGTCTTATTCTATCTCTAATAATAATTGCTGATCCTCCACATGGTTTTCCGTTAGGGTGCTGGGTTTACATTTTACAGAGCTCATTTGTGTAAAATGTGTCTCAGAGACCATCATGATGTCAATGTTGTGTTTATTAGGAAAATGCTGTAATTCTAATTTATGTTGCGCTAGCCCATTGGCATTCCATAAGGCTAATTTAAGATTAATCATCTTACATTTTGATTGTTCGTTAACAATTGCATCAGAGTAGTCATGTTTTGCAGCATGAGTCCCATATGAGGTTTATTTGCTTTATTTCGCACGTTACACGCAGCCACCTCTGAGTATGATGTTTCTGTGTTAATGGTTGCAGAAATATGTTTCTCATTGTTTAAGCGTTTATGTATTTGATTGATAGCTCGCTGCTCAATTCGTTGCCTTAGTATCATTTTTTCCCTTAACTCCTTATACACATTGCATTCTATATAATGGTTTTCCTCAAAATTGCTAGTTTTGTGCATGTTGCCGCATATTACGCAAACAGCTGGCAGTTTGCAATAGTTTCGAGAATGCCTAAATTATTGGCAATTGGTGCATTGTAAGACTGACTTACGTTTGTGTGGCTCTTCCACTACCACCCTTCTATACAACCGATACCTCTGGTTTTTGCTACTTCAAGTTCCAGCTCAACTTTGAACATTGGTTGAGGGATTTTCTCATGATTAATAATGATGATAACGCTTCTTATATTAAAGCCCGTACGTGTAAACGTATTTATTAGCTGCTTCTAAGATACCAACAATTTTGCAATATGCTTCGATGGTCAAGGCTTGAATTCTGGTTTCATGGATATTGTCTTGTTTAATTGGATCACTGCTCCAACTCTCCACCTGTTTCATTTTTCAGCTAGATCAGCTAGTTATTGTCGAGACGGCGCTTCTCGAAGATATATTGATGGTGGTCGCTCTTTTGGTGCTCTCGCCTCTTCTCGAGTTCCCTCCTCGTTATTACTTCTATTTCCACACAGAGGTTGGAAACGGTTACCACTTGTTATCCCTGCTCCTAGTTTTAGAGTTTTTGTTTCAGTTTGCACTGGAGGCTTGGAATTACGTTTCGCTTGGATG
Source organism: Nephrotoma guestfalica (assembly GCA_963691935.1). Lineage (NCBI taxonomy): Eukaryota > Metazoa > Arthropoda > Insecta > Diptera > Tipulidae > Nephrotoma > Nephrotoma guestfalica. The sequence continues at coordinate 162,639,448 of OY829915.1, read as the reverse complement.
TTACGGTTATATAACGTTCCATACCTGTTTCCATTAATGAATGCAAAACAGTATCCGTTTCATTGACGTTGCTTTTATCCATTATAGTGATGTTGCTTGGTACAATAATGTTACCTACCCCAATATTTGATGTTGTATCACATTTTAATGTTTGTGAACCGCTTACACTTTTTGAATTGCATTTTTATTTATGCCAGAGGTTGATGTCACTAGAGAATTAGCACGATTTATTGCACTTAAATTTGTGACGGATTGCGATCGTTGTTGTTTTATTTTGCTTGGAGAAAATAAACGCACATTCTGCACTTAAAGTTTTTTTTTTTAATTTTTTTAAATTTTCACTTGTAATTTAACACACAGAAAAAAAAATATTTAGAAGTGCATTGCCCTTCTAATCATTAATATTTTATTTATTTTTACTGTACTCATCCATTTTACGTTCGTATCTCGCGACGATTTAAATCGATATGTCTTGTATTCATAAAATGATTTACCCTTCATATCACGAATTACTTTTTATAATATTAGTAGAAAGTCATTTGAAATAGTAGGAGCTGTATATTGTCAATAGACTCGGTTGAATTTTCGTGCCCCAAATTCAATTCCTAAGACCAATTTAATTATGCTGAATAGGTCGGGTGCCCGGTTGATAAGCAGTAGGTTCAAAATGTTTCGTTGGTTTGTCTCTCCTGTCCAGGATCTATTTAGAGTGGTATATTGCATAAATCCAATTTAATCCTGGTCAATTAATTGCAAGAGTTATCCTCTCGGTGTCCAGGTAAAATTATTAGTAAATAAATAGTTGAAGCGGTATCTCTCTGGTCAATATAAAATTTGTTTTGTTTTAATAAAAAACACTGTCGAACAAAATTCATATAATATTTTGTTCAGAATGTTTAAACTCGCAAGATTCTCTGCCATCTTGATAATGATGACTCGACTCTAGCCATTATTAGATTTTCTAGAACAGTTCCTGCTGATGTGCCGATGAAAAAGAAAATTTTCTACCTGGCATAAAAGTGTTGCCATCTCTTTGAACGGCAGATTAATATTGTGAACGGACCGCAGTATATACATTTTTACTCTTTTCTCTGCAGATTCCCATAATCCACCAAAAAGAAGGGACCTATTATTGCAGAGAAATTCTGAAATTACATAATTTTGATTAATACCTCGCCTAGCCGTAAACCGTTTATGTGCAGCCGAAAAGGCCTCGCTACAGTCCATAAATAGCCGTTGATTAGATTTGTTGCACCCTTCGATGCGAAGAGGAGTGGCTACTAGTTGTATGCGCGTGCTCGAGTCACAAACTACACAACGTCTTAGCATTGGCCTTATTCTTATCGTCCGTTGATAATCCAATATTTCTGTCTAATAAGGTTATTGGTTAATGTGTGTTTCCAATGTTGATCTGTCAATGAATAAATGATCAGAAGCCAATATCTTAGGGTCTTTGGTGCAGTAATTACAAACGGCATCAAACAGTCCGTCGCATTTTTCGTCTAAATTGTTGCATAAACTCTCTGGAAGCGCATACTGCACTGGTTGGTTTTTACGTATCTGTTTGTTGGCCAAAATTTTTCAACCAGCGTTAATCTTTCAGCCCTGCGCCATCATTGGCTTAAATGTACAGTTTTCATGGATCTATTTTACGTGAGCCTACCTTACATGACATCAATGCCTAAAAAATGTTTCCAAAATTTGAATGGCCCTGTTTGCCACAAATGTCTTCCATCTTGCTGGATATATGAGGCCAATACAACACAATTGAATCAGGGCAGGCATAATATTGTGCAATATGTGTTAATGTCATTGCCTCTTTGATGGTATACATTAGTTCAGCCAATAAGTGTTCTGCAAGTATATAGTTCTAACCTAGGAAGAGAAACCTTTTTCATGGGTGTTCTTAAGTATTGATTGATAGCAGTTGTACATCTATTTCTCGGGTTTCATTGATCGCCCTACTGTAAATGACTGCACAATAAGCAACTTCATTGGCGTTTGCCAAAACCATGGATTTGAACATTTGCACAGTGACTTGTATAATGTCGGATTTTAATCTCTTCGATGTATTAAAATTTTTCCCTCGTTCGTTTATAAACTTTTTCATTAACGTATAGAAGCTTATCGTCTCAATTTATCTTTAGAAACCACATTTTTTGGAACAAATTTTTCAGAAAAAATATAGATGAAGACGAGAAGCTAAACGGATCAAATACTCTCCAGAAGCTTCAGACTTCCAATGAAGTTCAAACACCGTTGTTATTGAAGTCGCGTCAATTCATAATTTAGTGGTGGATTGTTTATCAGCATCATCACTTAAACTTGGACTGTTTGATCGCCACTTTCTCAACAAAAAACCTACTTGTTGTAGTGCTAAAGTTACATCGAAGTTGTAAAATCTTTCTGTCCCCATTGTCACGAGCTAATTGTTGTAAGGTGTGAATTGCCAAATAAGCGGAACATGTAGGAGCAAATGTCATTTTTGTTAATTTGTAATGCCTAATTTGCTGATTGTTGTTCTCTCGCTAGTATTCGTTGGTAATTGGTATCGATTCGAGGTACAATTACTTTTCGATACATTTTTGCTACATCCGCAGTTATTTCTCTATCTTATTACATCTGAACCGGATTAGTATTTCGTACCCAAACTGTTGGTGCAGTGTCGGTTCTACCATCAATACCTCGTTTACTGAAACCCCGCTCGTATACTTTAAAGAGTCATCAAAGACCACTCGTAATTTCGTAGTGTCGCTGGATTATTTTAGTACTGCATGGTGGAACAATTTTTACCATATGCCCCATCTCAACGTATTCCTTCATTTGGTCGTATTCGATCATTTGTTTCTTCATGCCCATTTGGGCGTCGTATTTGGCGCCACATCCCATTAAAGAATTGGGCTGCAGCATTGAGTTTTATTTTCGGATCAATTTATGACTCGTTAAAGCCTAGGTAAGTCCCAAGGTTTCCGTTCCAATTTCGAATAATTATCGTGCTGTTCCTATGCCGTTTTCAAAATATAACATTGTACTAACTCAACCAATGGTAGCTTCTCACCAATGGTGTTTCCTACTGTTGAAGTCTATTGTTGCTCATTAATTATATCAGATGATTCTCGTGATTGTTAATGTTCTAAAAGTGGGCTATATGCTGGTTAGCTTCGCGCTTAATAATAATTTTAAGTATGTCTCCTAAAAAATGTTCACTAAACCTATTGTGCAGGCCAACATCGCAGTTGAAAATAGGCAGTCGTTTGCAATTGCTATCAGCTCGACTTCAGCTTTCTTAAAAGGTTCTATCTCCTCCGAACATCTCGTAATTTTGGAATATATTTAAGTTAATATCTTGGCTAGTACTTCGAGTTTGCCTAGATCCTTGAAATATATTCCAGTTTTAGCGTTTTCTTCAAGTTTTATCTGATAGTGACTGAACGCAGGATCACTATTCTCGGAGTCCACGAAGCTCTATTTATCTTAAAACCGGTACGGATAGTCCGTACACCATTTTTCCAAAAGCTTTGACTGAGTTTGGATGCTGCTATAATGGTTCTCCTAACATAAAATGTGGCGAACTTCAAATCCGCCCTTTTCCGAATCATTTCAAATAGAAACTAGTAGTCTAGAGTTTTAAACATGCCTATAAATTTGAGAGAAAGTGGTGCAAGTTCATTGAAAGTGAAGGTGTAAGTGCCTAATAATTTCCAGAAGTCTTGTTCGTTGACATGATTTTGGCATAACCCGTTAGATGTTGTTGATAACCAAAGACTTATCATATTTTTTACCTGTTTTGAAAGACACAAAGCGGCATTCAGTTCTCGCCTTGGTATTGTATGGTTTATTGGTGCAACCTTTGTTTGGGCAGCAGCTCAATTTTCGCAGTTCTAGTTTATATTTAATTGAAGTTTCATCCTGCACCAGAAGGTCATAAATCTTCAAGTATTACATTTGCCTGGATCACCACTACTGTGTTAAGTGTCCTAGCGGATAGAAAAGCCTAAATACTTCAAATTAAAATGTTATTTTTGTTATTGTTGAGTTAGTAGTTGGAGGATTTCCAGAGGAGTCCAAATGTTTCGACTGTGTCATAAAATTCTATCTTATGAAGTTCTGATTTCTTTCGAGTTTTCTAGAAGTTATTCTGCAATTTTTTTTTCTTAGCTGGTTCATTTGCCGATAATAAATCCTCCACCGGAATGGATTTTTAATAATTTCTTTTGCGCAATTATTGTCCCAGATATTGTGTTGGCAACATATAAATGGTCATCCACATGTAGTCTGTTTGAATGATCTTCGAAGCAATTGGATATATTGAATCTTCTTCTGTAGCTAATTGTTGTAACGTTTTTAGTTCTTAATTTAAAACTTCTCATTGGTTTATTTGGTCCGAGATTCCTGATTTCTCTAGCTTGAGACATTGATTTGTTTTCTTCACATTCTTTCTCTTCAGCAGGTAGGTTTTTGGCTGAGTGTAGTTCTTCGGTTTCACTAAAGCGTCTGAATTGATTGCATACAACATGCCTAGGCTATTTGTATGTAAGTAATTCAGACGCTAGTCTAACGAGGCTGTTTAATTGAATGATTGGAATACTGCTATTTTGTGTTAGGCGACCAGATAATATAGAGATTTGGTTTATGAAAGATTGACGGGCAACTGGGACTGATGTTTATTTATATCTGTTGATACGATCGTCGCTTTGTTGTTGAAATTTTGTAGAATACGGTTAGAACCATTATTCTGGAGGAGCCTAGATGTTGTGTTACTTCTTCTGTGACAAATGTAGCCTGTGACCCTGGAAATAGTATTGCCCGTAATAAGCTGAAGTCACCGTAAATATTTTGTTCTCTTATTAGAGCTGTTTCGAAGGGTACCGGATCATGATCCATGTCGAATGGTGATAGGTTTCTCTTTCCATAATTGTTCTGCTGTTCCGGATTCATTATGTATAGTAACATATTTTGATTAAACCTGCATGTAAACCAATTGGGTTTCAACTTGCGGTCGTATGGCTTTTGATTAGACGACCATTTCTTCAAATACGAGTTATCTTTTAATATTAAGGCGAACATTTACGATATTGAACGAGGTTTTCTAGTTGGTAGATTTTATTTAAATGTGTCTGCTTTAAAGTTTGCGTAGTGTTGCACTATGTAGTATTTAAAATTAATTTCCTGTGCTTTGGGAGCTCCCAAGCAGATTTTTTTCATCATCATCATTCTCTTCATGTTCTGAATCTATTGTTGCTTGTAATTCTGTCTTTAGCTATCCCAACTTTTCGACATTAAGCTCGCAATAGGACATCTTATTGATTTAAATGTTAGCCGAATCTTGGCAGTAGATGCTGTTGAAGTACAGCGGTTAATTCGGCAATTGATGTCTCGGATGATTGGGTGTGAGTAGGTTTGAGAATGATACATCCTCATTTTCTGCCTCATTTTTCTTTGATTGTTTAGACTGGGCGAAGTTAAATTTTCAAATAATGTTTGATACATCTTAAGTTGGTGATGATGGCGCAAGGATGATTCGTTTGATCGGTAATGCTTGTCGTTAATATCTTTGTTTAATATGATTTATTTAATATATTGTCTTTTTGCTGCTGCATTAACCGATCCTTGTTTGGACTGTACTACTTATAGGTGGTTGTTTGGTGAAGACTTTATTAGCCCGTTCTGGTTTGGATGTAAACACTTTGTTTCACGGTTGTTGATTGGCTTTATACTGCTTTGTTTGCCGATTGTTGTTTGCCCATTAGGTTCTGGACCAATGTTTTTTTAAAGAATAGTGCGTTTAATATTTATGAAAACAAAACTAATTTTTTGGCTTATAATTTTATTTTAATTTATATTCAAAATTTTATATATGTTGGTTAAATAAAACTTAAATGTTCATGAGTCAAGCCCCAGAACAACCCAAAATTTTGATTTCAGAGTAAGTAATTCGATTTGAAAATATACGGAATCGTATTTTTCTTTCTGTGGAGAATAGCCTTCATTTAAAATATTCTGGAATCGTGCACTCTCTTCTTAAACTTGTACATTATTTTCTTGTTTTGAGAATGGGTTGATTTAAAAGTATTCTGAAACCGCATGCCATATTTTCAAACTTGAATTTAGCTTTACTGATTTGAGAATTTTTAGTTAGAAAATCTAGTACTTAACTCTCAAGTCTAAATTTTTTTTTTTTAATTTTTTACTTAATTATTCTGAAGTTTTGTATTTTATTCTTAAAACAATAATTCCTTTGTGTAAATTTTAAAAAATATATTTTATTAAACTATGCTTTGTAGTTTCAAATTAATATTTCAGGTACCCCAATAATCAGTCTCATCATCATAATTGCTTTAATAAATAGCAGAATAGCGCATATTCAAGTAGGATTGTGCCTTGAACTGTGTTTTAAAATCCATAATTTTATTTAATTAAAAAATGAATCAATTTTGTTAACGACGAAAATATTCCTCTTAAATTGAGCAGTATTTTCAGTCTAGTTGAAAAATTGAATAGCGTTCCAAATTTACATAACAACTAAGTGAAACAAAATTATTGGAATTGTAAATGTGTCAACTATACGGTAAAATATTTTTCCGACTTGTAAAATGACACCTCAAAATTAAATAAAACCACTGTAGCTAATTTTGAAAAAAATTTTGCTGTACTACCAGATCAAGGGAGCCATACAATTTTTATTTTAAAATAAATCAAATAATTTGCGTTCATAAAATTGTTTAAAATAAAACGAACGACACGTCGAGAATTATCAATTTTAAATATGTCGCCTTTTACATACGGCATCAACAATTTTACCACGATGGCATTAAATAGAACAAAACGGCACGATGATTTTTTAGTTCCGGTTGATACAACGGAATGCCGGATTGACCATGAGGAATTTCAAGATAGATGTGAATATCTCTCTAGAACTGATCATGAGGATTGTTTTGAAAAGATCGAGTTAATTGATTATACAAGTTTTCTATTTTGTTTTGGGACTAGATCGCACTATCACTATTACTTGTCATTTACACTAATTATGCTATTTTGCCTATATATGTTTTTAATATTGGGTGTTACGGCCGATCAATTGTAAGTAAAGCATTTAACTAGATAGATAAATATTGTTTTTCGATTTGCTAATTGTTTATAAATTCATTATAGTTTTTGTCCTGCGCTCACTGTTCTAGCAAAAACGTTAAGAATGTCCGAAGGTTTAGCCGGGGTTACATTACTTGCATTTGGTAATGGAGCACCTGATATATTTATGGCCCTATCTGATCCACATGGTGACACGGAGCTAATGTATAATGAATTAATGGGTGGGGGAGCTTTTCTGATATCTATAATTGGTGGTACAATCATTGTCATCCGTCAATTTCAAATAGATGGTTTCCAAATTACACGCGATTGCCTTTTTTTCATGCTGGCCATCAACTATATTGCGTACGCAATCCATGACAAGATATTTACGTTCGTCGAAACGACTATCATCATATGTATTTACGTGTGTTTCATTTCGGTGGTTTTAATTGAACGATTTGCTGAGAAAGGTGGTGACGTAATAGAAATAACGAGATATGATGCTAGTGGAGACACACCAACTAATATGTTTCGTCAATGTCTTGTTGCGCTCAATCCATTAGCTGAAGAAGAAGACAGTAGCACATTCACCAAAGTATTTATATTAATTCAATCTCCAATCATAGTTATCTTAAAATTAATAATACCAATTGTCGACTACACCAAATCGCGAGATGGATGGACCAAATTGTTAAATATGATACACTGTGTAGTGCTACCTCAACTAGTTTTACTCGCAACCAAAATATTCATCATTCGCGTTTACTACGTTCCGCTACCTGTTATTATTTTTGTTATAACAATACCAATTGCTATTCTACTGGGTTGTTTCACGTCAAAAGATGAAGCACCAAGAATGCATATTTTATTTTCATTGCTAAGTTTTGTTGGAGCAATATGTATAATCTATAAAACAGCTGATGAAATTATGGCTATTCTGAATGTCGTCGGTCAAGCAACAGGAGTTAGCCATTCCATACTTGGTATAACAGTGTTATCTTGGGGAAATAGTGTTGGCGATCTTGTTTCTAATGTTGTTCTAGCCAAACAAGGTTATGCCAAACTAGGATTTGCTGGTTGTTTTGGTGGGGCAATGTTTAGTAAGTATATGAATTTTGTAAAAATCGGTTTACAAATTTTTTTTATTTTTAATTCTATTGAACAGATTGTCTCACTGGCATTGGTATTACATTCATACTGAAATTAGCCGCAGCTAGCAACCGCGTTGCATTTGGACGCGAAGGTGCAATGGGTCCTAATTGTACAATATACTTATTTTTATTGCTCATCTTCGTACTAATGGCGTTTAGTTTAACAGACTTTTGGGCACGACGTGTCATCGGTTACTACATGATATTTATTTATGTAATTTTTGTTTTGTTCTGTTGCCTTAATGAAATGGAATTGATTCATCCTTTTGGTACAGATCATTCCGATCAACTAAGGATACAATTTGGAGCACTTGCAGATGAGAATGACTCATTTTAGAGTGCTGTTTTGAAATATTGTTAATAATTGTTACTACTTTTTCATCTTCATAATAATTGATAATAAAATAACGTTTAAAAAATAAATAGGTTTACATTTATTTATTTCCAAAAAGAACAAAAATTTCCAATTTCAAATAAAAACTTCCAATGTTTGGTTAAAAGTTGAACTATTAAAACTTTCACCATAAAAGTGGTCAGTAAAATCTATCTGCTAAATCATCAGTGCATGTTCGTAAAAGCCGTTTAGCCGAAAACGTTGCTACTGTACAATTGCACATTCCACACAGCAAATACAACAGTGACTGTATTGCACAAGAACTTCCCGTCATGTATTATCTCGCGTGGAATTTGACACAATTGGAATTGCTTCTGTATGGTTAAAGTCACGTGTCTTTGATATATATTAAACGGTTCCTGTATAAACATATAAATGAATAAATTTGTGATCCCCGTTTTGCGCTCTACAGGGTAACACTTGAACAATTCTCATGAAGACTTCAAACAATGAATTTTTGTAACAGTTAAAGAAACATTCAATAAATTTATGTTTAAAATAATCTAAATATTTATTGGTTAATATTTTGTGATAGTTTAATCTTAGATTAGGGTTAGAATTTATTATTCCAGCTTTAAAAAATTGTGACAAGAGTACATTATGAGGACAAACATTCCTGAGCCAATTTCGCTATTTCAAAATTCACAAGAAACGAGAATATTGAGCCCTCAATGGAAAACATCTGATGACGTTTTCACTTTCAAGTTGAACCGGGAGAGCAATTCAAAACCACCGAAACGGCAGAATATTTTGGAATCGTAATGAACTGCCAGATAACGTGTCAAAATTATACACAAAACTTTGAAGTAAGCTCTGATTAATTGAAAGTCTACGGATTAAGCGGTACGTTTTGCAAAGTGGTAAGGTGGAATTACATGGCTTGGATGCAAGCGAAAAGGCGTATGCAGATGGTACGGTGAAGGTGACTCTATATTGGCATCCAAAACTAAAGTAGCGCCCATTAAGCAGATATCCCTCCCAAGATTAGAATTGAATATACAATGAAGCAACTAGAAGAATGCTATTCGTGGACAGATCCCACTATTGTTTTGATGTGGTTATCAAGTTATCCGCAGCAAGATGGAAATCATTCGAGGCCAATCGTACATCGCAGATTTTAGTTGGAGTACCCCGAAAGTTTTGGAACCATGTCCAATCTTAGCAAAATCCAACTGACCATGCATCTCGAGGTGCACGTCCATCCAAATTGGTAAATTTGCGGTAATGGTGGCAGGTTCCGGAATGTCTTCAAACCCTTGAATTGATTATTAATATTTATAGTGATCAAAATATCAATTCAGATTGTCTGAATAAAGAGCGAAACAAAGAAAATTTTCTCGTTTTTAATGCCGAAAAACAAGAGGATATTATTTATGTGTTTCTGCAAAGGAGTTTATCGTATAACAAGCTCGTTCGAAGCCTTGCTTATGTTCAATGATTTTTAAAAATTTGAGGTTACCTAACTTTAGGGGAGTTGCGAGCCGAAAGAAGCACCATCATACGACATGTGCAGGGAGATTCATATGGTCGGGAAATCGATTGTTTGCAGAAAGGCAGAGAAATCAGAAATAGCAGCGATATTCTATCTGTGGCGCCATTCATAGAAGAGAATGATATTTTTAGAGTCGGTGACAGACTGAATCATTTAGACTTTCAATATAATTATAAACATCCGGCCATTCTACCAAAACGACATATATTCAGTAAAATGAGTTTACGTCACATGTACAGAATAGAACCTGCACTCTGGACGTTTTATATAATAAGGCAGCGATTTTTGGTAATTGGAGGGGCTACAATGCGGTATTTATCTGTATGGTTGCGAAGGCGATATACTTTGATATTGTGAGTGACTTAACACTGACGCTTTTATCGCTCCTCTAAAGAAATTTGTGTCGAGGAGAGTATCACCAGTCCATGTACAGCGATAATGGTTCAAATTTGACAGGAGCGCGAATTGTCTAAATCTCAGCTACAGTGACACGTCAATCCACCTATTTCCCCACATTTTGGCGGTTTATGGAGGGCTGCTGTCAAGTCCGTGAAGGCACACCTTTCAAAATGCTCCGCAAATAATCACCTTACTTTTGTGGAGATGGCAACTCTGCCGAACCAAATCGAGGCTATTTTAAATTCACGGCCACTTTACGCAGCAACAGATGATGGATTTTCAGCTCATTTTTTAATTTTTCAGCAATTTTTTATGTACCTGAGGAAGAAATCATTGAAAACATTGGCAGACTTCGCAGATGACAATTCATACAGCAACGCGTACAATCATTATGGAAGAAATTCAGCGCAGAATATTTTCGCAACCTTCAATAAAGGGTGAAATGGCGGAAGGCGGAATGCATACCTGTGTGCAAATGTATAGGAATTTGAATTATCCGATGCTGAATTTGAGCCGAAGATATACATGAAATCAGTATGGTTCATCGAACGAACCGCATATACAACATCAATGTCCTGTGAGTGTGGTGAGATATTGTGGTCGATCGTATCAATTAAACTTACATTTAGAAATGGACGACAATGAATGTTAAAATCAACTTCTTTGTATTGATTGTGGGTGGAAATTTCTAATAAAGTGTGTCCAATGTAACAATAAACTGAAGCGGTACACATGCAATAATTTGCATAACCGGGCAAAAGTCTACGTTAGGATTAGATCAGGGCGAGAAGAAATTAAAATCGGGGAAAAAACCAAAGTAAACACAATTTATTTGTCCCACATGTAATAAATCGTTCTATCGGCAGGAACGTTTGGATCGACATACTAATATCCACATTCATTCTGAGAAGAAAATTAACAGATAAACTTCTTTGTATGTATTGTGGTCGAAGTTTCTCGAACTCTTCAAATTTAATAGCGCATACCAGGCGTCATACCAGTGAGATACCGCGCGAAAAAGGATTTCCACGTTCGTTAGATTTACAGTGCCAGTGAAGAACACATAGAGGTGAAAAGCCTTGTTTGTGCACAATTTGTGGTAAAGGTTTTTTCAGATCAAACTTGTTCGATGTATGCGTATTCATACCGGCGTTCGGCGATATGAATGCGTATACATTGCGATAGAGCTTTTACCTAATCAAATGATTGGGGAAGAAATATTTACAATTTTAGAAGTGATTTTAAGGCACCAAACAAACAAATTTTTAATTAAAACTTATTTTAAAACGTGCCGCAACATTTCAAAAGTAATTACAAGTAACCGAACGTTTTTAATATTTCGCTGACATATAAATTTCTCAGTGATGGAATCCCCTTTATTCACCGCAATCACTTCCATCAAACAGAATACGATTTGTTTCAAATTGGTTAGTTTGCATGCGGGCGATGTGAAAGAGGTAATCGGATTCGATAGCTCAAAACATGTATCAAAATTTTAAAATCGTATATGAAATTAGGGCAGTTTGTAATCACCGTCATTAAATCAAAATCCGCTGTAACATTCGATTAGGTAAGAACTCATACTGGGTTACAAATTTCTATGGTCGCATCCTTTAGAACTTTGTTTTTCATGCACAACATAACAAAGGAGTAAAAATTGTGCCAAAAATCGATAAATTCTTGGTATCGATTTGTATCACCGTCACCAGGATTCCACCATATTTTAAATGCCGTTTTCGTGCATAAATTACGCTTCGAGCATCCCTTTGGAAAGTAAAAAATATCCTATCCACACCGACACAATTACATCAACTTTATCTATAAGAAGTTTACAATCATCCATCCGACCAATCACCAATTTAATATTCTTACATTTATTTCGTCGTACAATATCGATGACCTGATAAATAATATCAGAATTATCAACACCAACTACGGTTCCAGTGCCAGCCTTTGACGAGAACATTGAGACAATGGAGGTGTCATATCCTAGATCTAAAACAATTTTATTTGTAAATACTTCGGTATTATTGAGGATCGCGTTCCGGTACGTATTCAGCCTTTCCTCATCCGCTACCATATCGTGATGAATACCGTAATGAGCATACGATAACAAATATCCCTGATCATCTTCTGGTAATAAATTATCAACACATTGAATGGTTGATGGTCTCGAGTGCAGCTTGCTCCAAAAGGTCGTGTTTTCTAAATTTTCCTTCCCGATTACTATTTGTACCGTTTACGCAGACAGTTTCTTCTAAATCGTACATTAGCCATGGTTCCTCAGAAGTTACAGGTTTTATGTATTTATCATTGTCCCAAACTTCTGAACCGGCCAGTTTTAATTCTGCTATCGTCGAATTTACATACGTAAGAAATGTATAATCTGGAAAAAAATCTACTGTAAATACCAACTTCTATTAACTTGCAAAGTGATTGCGTGACAGACCACCATAATAATTATAAGAATGGAAGTTCATTGAATAATTTCGCTATTATACCAATTACCGATTTGTCGCGTACTTCTGTCCAAACGGGATACATAACTAGAAATAAAACAATATTAGGATATTTAATTCCCTTGTTTCTTTGCCCTACTATCGCCACCGCCTCCAGGTTCTCATTCTTGAAAACAAGAATGGGTGGTTAAGTAACCTAGTTGTGGGGCGGTTCATGCTAAATGGTGGCGGATCGGTCGGATCAAGGTGTTACGCGAAACGTGCCGATGATCATTCTGGCTGGTGAGAAATTTAAAATTAATTACTCAGTCCTTAACGGAGCCCTCTGGATACCTGGCGACCTTCAGTTGTATATAGCCTTACTCGTGTATATGAATATCTGCACGGGTGGACCATCATTTTCTCCGTTACTCGTAAGGAAAAAAACGGATAAAAAATATAAAAAAGTAAATAAATCTAATGAAGTGGCCAGGACTTCTCAAATGCTGGTGAAGTCGGAAGGGTCTGAGATTCTAGCCGTCAGAGTGGCTAAGACTAAGACTGGTTCCGAGGCTTGCAAGCCAGGAACTAGCGGTAGTGGGAAAAATGAGGAAGTAATTGCTCCTTCGGTTCGGGGATACAGGACGAGGCGTTCGGCCTTCCGTGTCTTGAACTGGCTACAGTCCTGGAGGAGCAATGGACGGGCGAGCAGAGGAAATCTGGGTTAACTGGGCAAAGAGTTGCTTAGCCGAGGAGAGCAATGCACGTAAGGAGCACCTTGGGGCTAAAAGATAGAGATCTAGTGTGGAGGAGCATGGAGGACTAGATGCCGAGAGGAAACGAACCAAGCTTTATGTGGCGCAGTCGCCGAAGGAGCATAAGCCCTTCAGCGTTATCATGAAAGAGGAGGAGGTGGTGCTAGCCGTCGTGGACGAGAGCCACGAAGAGGGGAGCTGGGGAAAAATAGAGGTAAGTGTTTAACGCACTGAACCTAGGTTTTCTGAAAGTCTTTAGACAACATCCGGGATGTTGCCCCGCGAATTTGTAGGGACGCGGGTTGGTATTAGCGAGTGCTGAAACTGACCGCATGTTTAGATCAAAGATCGGCCTTCTTGTACAGGAAAATGAGCAAGGAGTTAGACGAGGTATGACCAGGGGCGAAGTTCGGGGCTGTTCCGAAGGAGAAGATACCGAGTAAACCTAGGGCGGTGGTCCGGATTTCCACAGAGCCGACTAATCTTAATGAATCTCAAAGGATTATATAGGTTTGCCATCCGGATCTTTCGACGGGGAACTGGAGGGGTTTTAAGGAGGGAAAGCCCAAGGGCAGTTTCAAATTATCCATTGTGATAATCCTTAAGGAATCCCTAGCACTCTTGTCAAAGACCAAAGGGGTTATAAAATTCGGCTTCGACTCTGTCACCATTAAGGTGTTCAGAAAGGCAGAGGTCGGGGTAAAACCGAGCACCGCGTTGCCCGAGAGGGGGTGCAAGAAATCTAGCCGGTTGAGGGAACCTCGACAAGTGGTACCTCTCCAGAGGAAATATCGAAGCTAGTGGCAAACCCAATTGAGGGGCTAACTAAGGATCTTAGAGATCGTCTATCTCTAGGCATACGGAGGGAGAACACATCGGACTCTGAGGGGACGAGATGAAGACCTCCTTAAGTTTAGGGACTGCGGAGGGATTGAGACCCGTCGGATTCTATTAATCGACGTAGCACGGCTGTCGCGATACGGTGAGTAAATACTGATACTAATGATCAGGTTTGTTCAAATAAATATATGTCACTCCAAGGCTGCTTCGGCGGCGCTACTCCTCAGACTTGCAGGGTCACACGAGGAGATAGTTCTGATCCAAGAACCTTGGATTAATAACGACAAGATCTGTGGTCTGCGAGCGAAGGGGTACACATTTGTTTACGCAGTATTGTAATGAGGACATAACTGCGGTATGTATAGAGACGGAGGGGAGGAGATTCAAGTTCCACCAGAATTACTGGGGGCACTTGTTTGGGATGTGGATAAGATGACGATGGGAGTTGTAGTAGAGTGTGACACAAACGCCCATCATACCATCTGGGGTAGCTCGAACAACAATGACAGGGGTAAGTTACTTTTCGAACTTCTTTTAAGACTAACCTCATTGTTAGTAATATAGATAGGGAATCCACCTTTATTATTAGCAATAGACAGGAGGTTCTGGATGTTACACTGATCTCCGATTTTATTTCACCTATGATCAGAGAATGGAGGGTGGCGGAAGAGCATTCCTTCTCTGACCATCCGCACCTAACGTTTAAGCTCAATCTCCAAATTACAAATCGGTGCGTGTTCAGAATTCCCCGGAGGACAGTATGGCGCTTATATATTGAGGTATTGGAGTGCAGGATTCCATCCAGTGTTCCAGCACTTCCCGACACGGGTAGTGATCTGGATTCAATGGTGGACAGTCTTACTAGGGCTTGCAACACCTCTATGAGGAAAGCTTGCCCATTAAAAAAGCTGAGGGGAAAGCAAAAACCAGTTTGGTGAACCTTGGTACTTGCGGAGTGCCGGAAATCCTGTGGGTCTGCTTTCAATAGAGTGAAAAGATCAAGAGAAAGTCAAGACCGGTACTTCTATAAGGAATGCATCAGAGTATACAAAAGGGGAACAAGAAAGGCGCGAATAAATTCGTGGAGGCTCTTCAGTGATAGAATGAAAGGGGCCTCGGATACCTCGCGCTTAAGAAAGATTATTCCTACTAGGCCAGATGTTCCAGGGTATCTGAATGGACGGTTTCTAGTGAAGAGACTCTTCAGTTTTTGGTGGAAACTCACTTCCCAGGTAGTGAAGAAGTGTTGATTGCAGCAGAAATTCAGAAGTACTCGGAGGTTTTACTTCCGTGGCAGGAGGTTATCTTCAAATAATGTCTCAAGCTGGGGTACATCCCAAAGACCTAAGGGAAGGCTAGGGTGATCTTCATCCCGAAGGCCAATATCTCTATCATCTTTTCTGCTGAAAACCATGGAAAGTTTGCTGGATGTCCATGTTCGTTCGAGAATTGCATCCAGAAGCCGGGTAAAGCCTTAACATGCGTACGAAAAGGTTAAGTTCGTGAACACGGCTTTATATACCTTGGGTAGGAAAATTAAGAAGTCACTGGATTTACAAGAATACTCGTTGGTGGCGTTTCTCGATATCAAAAACGTGATTAGGGAATGATTGCTGCCACTTGAGATTGAATACCCTGTAACCAGACTAATTAATCACCTGCTAGATAGCAGAAGGGCTACACTGGAGACGGGGGAAGTCTGCGTTTGAAAGCGGGTTGCTCGGGTAACACCCCAGGGCGGTGTCCTCTCTCCCATCCTTGGGAATGTAGTAATCAATTGATTACTGTTGGAACTGGAATGGGAAGGGATCGGCGTGGTTGCGTATGTCGATGACGTAACGATAGCTATCTCGAGAAAGCACCTATGTACAATCAGAGATGTGATGCATAATGCACTATCAATCACTGCGGGTTGGGTCAGAAGATGCGAATTGGGGATAAAGCCATCTAAAACAAAGCTGGTCATTTTTACTAGTAGATATAAAATTCCGGTAATGGTCCCACCAAGTTTAAATGGTACAATGCTGACCCTAACTGATAGGGCGAGATTCCTTGGGATCCTTCTCGACAGTAAGCTCAGTTGGAAACAAAACACGATAGAAAGAGTGAAGAAGGCCACTGTGGCATTCTATTCTTGCAAAAATGCCATTGGAAGGAAATGGGGTCTGAAACCGGAGCTGGTGCACCGGCTTTACACGGCATTTTGAAGGCCCGCACTACTGTATGGTGTGAGTGTATGGTGGTCAGATCTGGAGAAATTATACAGGAACATGATAGTGAAGGTGCAGAGAGCAGCCTGTTTGCTCATTAGTGGGACGTTGAAAACAACCTCCACTGGTGCCTTGGATTTTATGCTGTACCTTCTCCCGTTGGATATTATTGGTAAGCGGCGGTCAATGTGTACAGCGGTTGCGGGGTGGAAGTGCCTGCAAAAAAGGGCCCCAACTATAGCCAATTCTGTGAGGGATGACCTGGTGAATTTGGATTATATAACACCTCTCTAGTGCTTTTGCAAGTGTTTCAAAATGATTTTCCTTTCTAAAGAGAATTTGAAGAATGGAGTCATTATGAAAACCGGGAGAGTTAAATTCTTCACCGACGGCTCCAAGCTCGATGGTAGAGTGGGAGCTGGTGTGTTCCATGGGGAATTAAATGTAAGTTTATCTTTTTGTCTACCTGATTACTGCAGCGTGTACCAGGCTGAAGTAATAGCGATTGAAGGGGTCATGAACTGGTTGAAGCACATGAAGCACAGTGTAAAATCGTTGACTGATATTACTATCTGTGTGGACAGTCGGGCGGAAATTCTTTCGTTGGATTTAGTTGCCCTCGCGTCGAGGGTGGCGTTGGATTGTCACACATCTCTTAATGAGATGAGTGAACACTTCAATTTTCAGTTGGTGTGGGTTCCGGGCCACTCTGACTTCGAGAAGAATTGCGGGGCAGACGAATTAGCAAGGTACGGTACAACTTTCTAACTGGAACCAGGGAGAGAATGTGTAGGAAAGCCTATGTCTGGGCTGAAAGCTGTTAGTCATTCGAAAGCGGTTGCCTTGGCAAATGCTAGGTGGTTCGTCAATCCGACTGGCAAGGTAGCGAAGCAAGTATTGTCTGGGCTGAGCTTAAAGCGATCCAAGATCTTGATCACACTAAGAAAGCGTTATTTAGCTTTCGAAGATCATGTGAGAAGGCTGGATGTAAATGACTTCTGCAGAAGGACGAGGAGGAGGAGGAGATTCTTGTTCAATTCCTATGTTCAAGTCCTGCGCTTGCTAACAGAAGACATGATCACTTGGGAAAATACACTATGGAAAGCCTCTCTGATCCCGAAAGCTGTAATGTGCGAGTTTTCTTACGCTATGTGAATAGCACTAGATGGGTTTAAATTAAATTTAATGATGTCGGATCCTATGGTATCACAATGGGTTAAAACTGGCCTAAGTGTGCGATAGCAACCACTGAATCCTAACCAAATCTAATTCCCTTATAATAAATTATTAAGTCATTTGTTATCATTTGTCACTTCAATTGTCGTAATTTTGTCATTTCGCACTATGTACTGTTATTAAATATTGATTGCGAATCACTCATAGTCTCATCAGATTTAAACCTAAGCAATGTCTTAATTTTACCAATAAAAACAATATGGTTGATGCAGCCAAAGTCAAAGTAGCATTTGAAATTGAGAGGAAATTTTAGTTGTACACGGCGAAGATTTTATGAACGATTTTAATTTTTTGAAAACTACTAACTACTACTATTATGTACCTATCAAAACTATTATTACCACTATAAACAATCGTAATACTATAAAGGCTAAGTAATATCATAATGTTATCAAACCCCAAAATGTTCAAAGTACAAAAATGAATTACAATTTCCAAAAGGGTCGACATTTAATTTTATTAATAAATTAATTGATCAATATTATCGCTTACCTGAATTTAATTTCGTTCTGTTAATGTTTGCTTGCGGTCCCCAAATTGATAACGTTAAACTTGGAAATTAGCAAATCGTGCTTAAATATTTACTTTGCACAAGACTTTTATTATGGATTGGTTTTTCTTGGCGATCACGTCGGGGACTAAAATTTTACCAGTTTACAATTATTACTACTTTACAATTATAATTATAAATGTTGATTTTGTGTAAATGGCTAGAAATTTAATTATTAAACAAATTAATTAAGTGTTAATCTTCCAGGTTATGTGATTTCGCAGCAGCAAACGAAATTAGTTCTATTATTATTTCAAAAGATTATGTTTTACGTATTAAAATTTTTATTTTTTATTTCTATTTCTATTATTTCTCAATCATCGTGTAAAAGTTAATTTTCACGGTGAGCTTGTTGTCAGCTCCAACCAATTTTTTGAGTGTATATTGAAGGTACGGTTCATTATTGCTGCTTCACGCTGAAATATAAAATTTTGAAGCAAATCTGTAATCAATTTTTTCTTAATTCACCAAGTGTTTTAAATAATTAGTTCTCAACACACATCGAAACGTTTTACAATTTATTGTTTTTATTGTCCCATTACATCTTTCCAATTGAACCAGCACCAAAAAAATATCACAAACATTTGAACTGCAAAAATTGTTTAGGCCAAAGAATTCTGATTATCAAGTGATCTTTTATAACTTTAAGATTATTAAGGTACATCGTCTTTCTTATTTATGTATGTATTTGTCATAATTTTAAGCAATAACTTATTGGAATTTCCAATATTTGTTGTAAACACTTAGATTCTGTTAAAATCAATTCGCTAACACGCTAACATGACCCAAATTTTATTTTTAATATCGTGAATAAACAGTTCAAAGCCGCTTAATGAAATCACTAATCAGCATACCACATAGAATAGACAACATTTAACCTTGCGTCGGATGATAATCCAAGACCATATATAATGCGAAGTATGTCACATAAAACGTAACAAACAAGAGTAATACAAAATATAATGCAATCAATTAGAAATGGTTGATTGATCAATTGTATGATTGATCAATCTTTTTAAATTACCATCACACGAAACACGAAAGTGTGTGTGTGTGTAATGTAAAGTCACCGAACATTGAAAATTGATTGTAGTTGTGCAATGGTCTCACAAACGTAAAAATAGAAAATTTAGTGAAAATTATTTTCAATCGCTTGGTAATATGAACTCGATCATATCGCACATTTATTTTTATACACAATGGAAAGTGGAAATTCGAATATGATATACTAAAAACATTACAAGCAACCATCAAAAACAAAATTGCAAATTGTTATCGTGCCAGATAATCAACCGAAACAAGAAGATCAAGTTTTGCTTTCAATATAAACGTACGAGTATAAATGCAGTTGAATTACCGCAACCAGTATTATTATAATGTGAATTGTTCTTGATTTTGAACTTCGCAAAGTATAAAAGGAAACATAACAGATCGCGAAAATAAAAACGGTCGAAAATAAAAACAAATGAAACCAAAAAAAAAAAATTTTTTTTTCGCGTTTTCGCGATTTGCAAAATTTCATTCATGTTATTTGTATGCATTGTGTTAGGTCAGTTATTTTTGGTTCAAGTGCAAACACGTTTTTATTTAAAAATACTTTTGTGTACTGCAAGACATTTGATGATTTTTTTTGTGCTTTTCATACAGCAAGATTATATTTTTTGTATATTTGGAATAACTAATAAAAATAAATGGTCAGTAATAATAATAATAAATTTAATTGAATTTCGCCGAAATACAACCAATTACCATAAAGAAGAATATTACTGTAATTAGTTTTTTAGTTATTGGACGGAATGATGTGATTTGGCTGATACGTTGTTAATCGAGCGAGAATTTAATTAGGTGTTTCCAGAGTAATAAAAAAACTCAATTTATGTTAATGGTAGCTGTTCGAACGTGGCGAACAGTTTTTGTGGTTTTGTAAATTTGACTAATATTTTCGAGATGTTTGATTGGATAAACAAATTTATCAAAAACATCGATACAGCCATTGAAATGCGGATATATTTTAATAAAGTATAGCAATACAATAGTGACAGAAGGAACCCATAGCAAAAATAAATAATAAATAGATAAAGTATTTGCTGTGTGAGACATGCGTGTTGGGACATTTTTGTGAGATAATGAGGGGTTTCTGGTGGCATTGTCACACCAGAAATTACATAGATGGTTTTATACAATGAAGTACGTGTTGAACATTAGTTTACTTATGCTAAACTGTGATTTCCAAAAACAATTTGGTTATCCTCCAGAATTGGTACTAAAACGGCTATATCGGCTATACCTGTTGAAATAGATTAACTATTTAAGAAAATCTTGTAATTTTTTAGTAAAATTATTTAAACTAGATTAAATTAACCTGATAAGGTCAGGGTTTCTATAACAACAAGATTTGGTCAAAATTTTTGAAAAGTTTTTATGGGTGAATTCTGAAATTCCTACCTTTTAATATTGAAATCACTTAAGTTGATTGTATACTGAACATACTGCCCCAGTTTTATGATTTTGCCTACAATTCGTATGCCATGAGTCCCGCCGTAGTAAACCCTTATTTCATTCCTAATTTCAACAACTTATTTTCTAAAAATTGTGTTTGGTTTTTCTGGAAATCTCACACTGATTAAACTGAACGTAAAGATTAAATTTCGTGATTGTGTCGATCGATTATTTTTGAAAAATTTTGTACAAACGATTTTTGGAAATCCCACCTCTTATAAACGAAATTACTCAAACTTGTTGAAATAATCATACTTATCAAGTTTCATGATTGGGCCTACTCCTCATCACTCGTATAAAACCCTTATTCCCTAGAAGAGTTTTCTATTATTTCACTCTTAATTCCAAAAGATCGTTTTTGAAACATTTATAATGAGTGATATATGGAAATCTCACATTTTATTAATGAAATCACTTAAACCGTGCTTGCACTTAAGTTGAGCTTAATGTCTTTTAGCCAGAATCGCTTAAAAAGGCCTCTCCTCGATTTCAAGAGTAGTGAATTCTGTAAATCCCATCTTTTATTTATGAAATCACTTTAACTGGTTGTACTGACCATACTGACCAAATTTCATGACACTGTCTGCTTCCGTCGGCCAGAATCGGCCATAGAAAGCCCAACCAGTTTAAGTGATTTCGTTCATATGAGGTGAGATATCCTTTTGGAACACTCATAGACATTATTTTAAAATTCGTTGAAATTAGGGTTGAAACAGGGGTATTTTATAGCTGATTTTAACCGATGGTAAAAGTAGGCGCAATCATAAAACTTGGCCAGTATGTTCATTTCAATCAGTTTAAGTTATTTTAAATTTTTTCAAAAATATTTTTATGTAATTATGGTTGAAATAAGGATTATCTGCGGGTACTTGTTCCTGATGGGGAGTAGGCACATTTATAAAACGTGGTCAGTATTTTTATTTCATCTGATTAAGTTATTTCATTAATAAAGGGTTGGTTTTCTCGAAATCTCACATACAAAATGTTTCAAAAATATTTTTTGGTAATTTGGTTTTAAATAAGGGTCTGCTATGGGTAATTCTGGAGGGAGTAGATATAATATTGAAACTTGATCGGTATGTTAAGTGGTTGTAATTAAAAAGATTAGAAAGATGGCAGAATGATTTGTTTAATAAAAGTTTGATCTTCCAGAAATCAATCTTACAACAAAAATGATGTTTTGTAATTATAGTTAAAATAAGGGTTTTCTTCGGGTGTATCTGGCTGATTGGGAGTAGGCAAAATCACGCAAATTGATCAGTAAGTCCAGTACCATGAGTTTAAGTGATTTTATTAATAAAATGTGGGATTTCCAGAAACTGCACAAACCAAATTTTTCAAAATAACCTTTCGTATAATTAGGGTTGAAATAATGGGTTTTAAGACAAATTTTACTGATACAGAATAAATAGTGAATCTTGTCTTTTTCAGATTATATAAACATAGTTTGAATAATTTCACTAAGAACTGCGCTTTTTCTAATACAGCAAATCTAGTCCAATATATTCTGTATACATAAATCACTTAAATTGTTAGATATATTCATTCTTGAACCAATTCTTAGAAATTTTGGTTGAGAACTAATTTGATTTTGGAACCCGGAAAATGTATAGCACTACTAAACCAAACTAAACTAAAACATATATTTATACGGATCTCTGGGGTTTTTGGTGTGATAGTCACGTCAGAAATCCTGTATTATCTTCCAAAATTCTTAATGTTCAAATTATGCCGTTAGATAAAATTTACCCAAGTAAATCAAACATTTTATAAATCTCCTTCATTTTTGTAACCAACTTCACAATTCGTTTAACTCTTCATCTGTCGAGTTAAAAATTTGGTTGGTTGAGTTTTGCAATTGAATAAATATGGTTGTGTTCTTTTAAAATTTCTCTTGGTAAATTTTACACGCGCTAGATAAGGAGCTATGAATGGGAGCAAAATTAGTTACGTGCCATATTAGCTGGCTCGAACGTTTTAAAGACCAAATATTGATAATATTTTTACACCAATATGCAAAACATGTGAAAACCCCTCTTGAGAGCTATCGAATTTAGTTAGTTTTACAAATGAAGTAGTGATGGTACCTTTGTCTGTATAAAAGAACACAACTAAAATACGCCGATATGAAATATGTCGCTACGACTGCCACATAATACAAATATCATAGTACAAATACAATACCTCCAAACTTTAAAAGCAAAACTGGACTTAAATGTAAAATTCTTTGAAAGTTCAACAACTCAATTTAATATTAAGAGTAAAATTTTTAAAACATTTTACCGAGTTTAATTGAACGTTTTGTTTTTTACAATTTACGCAATTTGCTGGCGAATTTGAACTAAATTTGTATAATTTAAACATTTAAAACAAAATCCATACTTATTTTTACTCGGAATGGCGCCATTACCAAAAATAAAGATTCCTCATCATTTACACAAAAATGCTAAGGCAAATTATTGTTAATTTTATTTATTTTGGCTTGCCATTTGACAATATTTTTCAGTTCAAACTCCATGAAATCCGAACCCCCTGCAAATATTGCCGCAGAGCAAGTATACTACGATGAGTTACTAGAATTAGAAGAAAATTATGCAGAAGCAGATAATGTATCCACAGTAATACCAACAACAAAAAGACTAGGGCAAGACAAGCCCAACTCGACAGATGTTTAGGATAAAATATTAGGTGGATAAAAGTCTTGCCTCTTCCAACACCACTGCTTGCACATTTGTTTATTTCTTTGCCAAGTCAAACATTTATTACCACATCAGCATCAGCAGTTGCAAATAAAATATTACCGAGCTTTGGAAGATGTCATGTATGTCATAAATAAATTTAAATTAAAGATTTATAAAATTCGATTTTTATTCAAAGCAAATTATACTGGAATACTTCATAACGAGAAGCTGAAACCAGACACCTATTAGTAAAGGCTGCTCGGGATATTTCTAAATGGAAATTTTTCCATTTCGTCAACTTCTGATGTTATTAGGTTATGTACAACTAAGCAGGCCATTCTAATGCAGTTGCATGTTCTGTGTTGTTTCAAGATCCACCATTCATGTTCCTGACAGTCTGAAAACAACGATTAAATTAAAAGTCTTATATAATTTATAAAAATGTGAAACTTATCTTTATTTAAATATGCGACGATTTTGTGGTAAATCTAAGTTCCCATACCCGTATATGGTTTTCAAAGGCCAGGTTTGGCAGAAGGCAGCCTTTTGTTAGAATTTGGTAAATTCATATCATTTGGAATTCTTGAGTCCAAGAATTGCATTTTTTTAAATAACTGAATCCGAATTAGATCCATGCTCTTAACGACTGCACTTCAAAGTTTATAATTGGAATTGACGACCGCCATCAATACTGTTAAAAATATTTGTTTATAAAGGGTGATTTTTTTGTGGTTAGGATTTTCATGCATTAGTATTTGACAGAACACGCGGGATTTCAGACAAGGTGTCAAAGAGAAAGATGCTCAGTATGCTTTGACATTTCATAATGAATAGACTTACTAACGAGCAACGCTTGCAAATAATTGAATTATATTACAAAAATCAGTGTTCGGTTCGAAAAGTGTTTCGCGATTTACGTCCGATTTATGGTCTACATAATCGACCAAGTGAGCAAACAATTAATGCGATTGTGACCAAGTTTCGCACTCAGTTTACTTTATTGGACATTAAACCAACCACACGAATGCGTACAGTGCGTACAGAAGAGAATATTGCGTCTGTTTCTGAGAGTGTTGCTGAAGACCGTGAAATGTCGATTCGTCGCCGTTCGCAGCAATTGGGTTTGTGTTATTCGACGACATGGAAGATTTTACGCAAAGATCTTGGTGTAAAACCGTATAAAATACAGCTCCTGCAAGAACTGAAGCCGAACGATCTGCCACAACGTCGAATTTTCAGTGAATGGGCCCTAGAAAAGTTGGCAGAAAATCCGCTTTTTTATCGACAAATTTTGTTCAGCGATGAGGCTCATTTCTGGTTGAATGGCTACGTAAATAAGCAAAATTGCCGCATTTGGAGTGAAGAGCAACCAGAAGCCGTTCAAGAACTGCCCATGCATCCCGAAAAATGCACTGTTTGGTGTGGTTTGTACGCTGGTGGAATCATTGGACCGTATTTTTTCAAAGATGCTGTTGGACGCAACGTTACGGTGAATGGCGATCGCTATCGTTCGATGCTAACAAACTTTTTGTTGCCAAAAATGGAAGAACTGAACTTAGTTGACATGTGGTTTCAACAAGATGGCGCTACATGCCACACAGCTCGCGATTCTATGGCCATTTTGAGGGAAAACTTCGGAGAACAATTCATCTCAAGAAATGGCCCGGTAAGTTGGGCACCAAGATCATGCGATTTGACGCCTTTAGACTATTTTTTGTGGGGCTACGTCAAGTCTAAAGTCTACAGAAATAAGCCAGCAACTATTCCAGTTTTGGAAGACAACATTTCCGAAGAAATTCGGGCTATTCCGGCCGAAATGCTCGAAAAAGTTGCCCAAAATTGGACTTTCCGAATGGACCACCTAAGACGCAGCCGCGGTCAACATTTAAATGAAATTATCTTCAAAAAGTAAATGTCATGGACCAATCTAACGTTTCAAATAAAGAACCGATGAGATTTTGCAAATTTTATGCGTTTTTTTTTAAAAAAAAGTTTTCAAGCTCTTAAAAAATCACCCGTTAATTATAATGAGGACTTCCTGAACTTTTTTCTAATTAACTAACTCCCCCTTTGCCATTGCCACATTTCGGAAAGTTCTTTCAGTCTGTGATTTAAGGTCTTGCTTACGCGATTGGCGTCAACTTTTTCATCGTAGATCTACCCATCAAGAATCGAATAGGTAGGTCTATAAAGCTATAACTCCCAGCAGCCAAAAAACTAATACAAATAGTAGTTAGCAAACCTGAACTGCTTTAAAATGTTAGTAAAAAGTTTCCTTTGAGTTCGATTTCTACTTGTTTTACAAATTTAATTTTTGTATTTTAAATTGATTATTGTATCTTGAATCGTCATAGTCACGATTTCGTTAGTTTTTATTTTTTATATGTGGCGTAATTTTTTAAACGTAGACGAGCTCAATCGTATATTTACAAATGTATGTGTCATCGTCTTTAGGGTTTTGCCGGCGATAGATGTAACGGGGCTACAAATATTTCCTGCACCAATGAGTTACAATTGGTTTCAATTTATATTGAGACGCGCACGTTTTGATGAAACTTGGATGGCTTGACGATTGGTCGATAAATTGGCCAACTATTTTGATGATATTTTTTAAATAATATTCTACATTTTTAGACAATGTACGTAGATATTTTTTAGAAACGTCGTCGACAATGTAGGGAATTAAGACAATATCGAAAATTATAGTTTTTGTTAGAAATCCGCAAAATTCTATAATTGTCAATGGAACTATGAAAGGCGGAGAGAATCATTGCTTCCTCACAGTTAAATCACTTTAAACCAAGTTTTTCTATATGGACCATATAACACAGTGGTTAAAGCTTTGTTGTTCGGATCAGGAGGTACCGGGTTCAAATCGCGATCTGATTACGATCGATGATGAAACTGAAGACAACTATGACCTGCTATCAGAATACAGAACCCATGAGTATACATTGCCGACCCACGTTCCATGCTAACACTAACTGATTCTATACATAAATCGGACCTTAGCCGTACGTCTTTGATTTGGCAGGAAACTGCTTAAAGTAGACCATGAAATTGAACCAGGTAAGGGTTAATAGTTCTTTCGCTTCATACCAGATTGCACAGATTAATTAAAAATTAAACCATAAGGTTTTTCTGTAGAAATAAAGGACATTTATGTATGTGTTAAGGTTGAGATTCGGGATCGGTAAATATGTGAAATTTCAAATCTGTTTAAATCTTTTACACGATCAATAGTCGACATATTAGCTAATCCTTTGACATAAATACTTGTAATATTGTTTATTTACCTTGGAAGAATTAAGTGTAGAAATGGAAGCGCCATAACTTCCCGCGTGCCCGTGACAGTTGTGGCGGCCATTATCATATACAATTCTAGTTTACTAGGTAATAAAAACATGAAATAGTAGTTTGGGTGACGGGTGGATCATTTTGCTAAAATAGGACTTTCATTACATTTCGGCTCACTAAAACATATTTTCCCATTTTTCTTCGCGCATCGGTAATTCCCATTTAAACCATAACATATTTACTTCTTATATGTTATTATACTCGATAAATAAGTGGCTAAGAAAAATTGATTTTGCTAAGACATACAGCTTTACCTGTTTTAGCACTATTTCAAAAAAATCGTACAGACCTCTGGCTTAACACATAAAACCAAATAAATATAGCTTACAATAAAAAATCAACACCTTCATACTTGTTCAGGAAAAAATTAGTAACATCTATCAAATAATGTTAGTCTGGTTAACCCCACAGAAAAATAGTACGATAGTTGTGCATAAATTGCTCGTGTGGTCGATATATCTGCACGCCGCGTATGTTGCACAAGAAACAGACGTTAAAATTGGCAATGATTCGTTTCGAGAATGTTCTTGCAAATTGTACTACAAATTTATTTTAAAACTTCCGGAACGATGCTTAGTTCAGCGTTACGAATATCGATTATGGGGTACTCAAAATCCAATAATAATTGTTAAACACCAAATGTATCCACTTATGTGCACAGTATGGTGTGGAATAACTTAAAAAAGCATAATTGAACCATATTTTTTGGAAAACGACGAAAAGTTGCGATTAATGTGAATGGCATTTAATACGGGCAATGATTTAAAATTTTTTAAGGGTAGAGATAAAGAACAGTTTAAAATTGTGGTTCCAACAAGATGAAGCGACAGCTCCCACAGCTCGCCCAACTATGGCTCTGATGTGCGAAATCTTTGCCGATCGAATAATATCGCGTTTTTCTGATTTTAACTAGCCATCGCATTCGCCCCATTTACCGGCTCCCGATTTTTTCCTAAAGGGTAAGGTATATGCCAATAAGCTAAGAGCCATTCAACAGCTTAAGCCCATTAAACGAGAAGTAAGGGCGCTGGGCCCTGAAACTATAAGAAAAATTGTAGAAAATGCTTTGGAAAGAGCACGTCAAGTCGAAGCAAACAATGGGTACCAATTGAAAGATATTATCTTTAAAACATAATGTGAACATATTTCCAAACTATACGTAACTAAGTAGGTAAGTTATTCATTAAATAAATTGTAACGTTACTTATGCGCCACCTTATATAAGGTTCAATTTCTCTTAAACCCTAATAACCGTAAACAAAATTATTGAAAAAGGAATCAAATAACGGTGCAAATTATCCGAAAAACAAGAACTATAAAATCGTATCCATTGTATTCCCTCTACACAAATTTAGTTAGTTCTAGACTGAGTTATAGATTCGAGAATAGATCTCTAAATTCAAATCCTAATGAGACCTGCATACCTAAAAAATATTCTTATTCAATGCCACAAAAATATTGTTTTACGTAGGCGAGCATTCAATGCTGAACTTCAGAAGAATATCGATTTGGAAGGCGAGCTCCATTAAAATTTGATTCGGGTTCGGAAAAGTAGATTATAAATTTAGGCCTTCCATCAAATTATAGTGGCAAGTTTGCCGATCGGCAAAATTTTTGTGATTAAAGATATTTAAATTTTAATCGAAAATTTTAAGACAATTTATTGTTTTTATATTAAACCTCTAAAATAATAATAGTTAAATATTTTAGTTGTTGTATTAATTTAAATATTTGTTGCGTTACAACTTCGCCTAAATGAATGCTTACTTGGAGGGCTCTGAAATGGGTCCTTGCTGGGCGGCATTTGTCCACGTTTCTACAAGTAAATAG
This sequence comes from Nephrotoma guestfalica, assembly GCA_963691935.1. NCBI lineage: Eukaryota > Metazoa > Arthropoda > Insecta > Diptera > Tipulidae > Nephrotoma > Nephrotoma guestfalica. Next base: position 162,610,545 of record OY829915.1, on the reverse strand, counting down.
AAAATTGTGTTTTGGATTGTTAACTTGCGAATTTAAAAGGAAACTAAACGAAGATCTCTTATTTATTTCGATCTATAATTTTTTGAGTTTTTAAGGACGTATGTTTCTTCGATTTCGGGCCAGTATTTCAGAAACGCGACCACAACCAATATGTACAAAGTAAAGAAGAAAGGAAATCCTTCTTAAACAGTTCGTGATCGACACGATATTGTTTCAGGGTACATTAGATAATATGAATTTCAGCTGCTCGTAAAAAAATCGTTTTGGAATTATAATTCTCATCACAATTCGTGATGCCTACGTTCATCATTTTCGTCTTCACCTCTATTTTAACGAAGAGTACAATTTTCTAAGAGGCGATTGAACTAATAATCGATATATTATGTCAAGCTCACAACTTTTTTCGGAACAGAAAATTCAAAAACACCCATCATAATTATACAGCACTCCGCGTTAGTGGACAAGATGTTATGTTCATCACATAAAGCTTGTCTATTTAAAATTTCTAGAAAATTATTTTAGGCAGGAACATCGATTTTCCTTAATTCATAGCTAAAATCAGTTTGAAGAAAATGAACAAATTCACAATCAATAAAGTTAATTTTATTTAATAGTGGCGTAATAAAATAGAATGACGAAACGACTTGGGAACTCGCGAAGCTATCCCATATATATTAAGTAAAAATCAGTGTTGTGTCGTATTGCCTATACCTCGTAGATAATTAATATACTGCATGTGTGGAGAATGTTTGTCAATTAAACATTTGACGTGGACAAAAACTGTTGTTATCAATCAGTAAATTTCAATGATTTCTTTAACCATTTCGGCATCATCGAGATTATTCCTTTCCGACATTTGAAAAATTTGGACTCAAGTTTTTATATGGCAATGCCAAACTCCTATGTATATAATACATGATGCTTTGCTCGGAAAACGGAATGATAGCAAAGAGCTGTCGAAATAAACAACTTTGAGCGACGGTTCTTCAATGAAAAAAAAAATATCACTACCCAACAAAATGTTAAGCACTAGTTCTTGGAAGAATTAATAACAGCTATTACATTGCAAATTTTATTCTGCTAAAACCACTCAAATACCTCAATATGTACATGAACTTGTAAATCCACCAGGCTGAAAAATGTTCATGTGCCACCGAATCTGTTTGGCTCTCTTTTGCTTAATAAATAAATGTTAAACTTGGGCAACGCAATTCTTTCATTTAGCGTGTAAAGCTATAATTATAGATAATCTCGAATTCTTTTAACGACCATTAACCTTGATACAGAAAAGGAGGCATCAAATTTAGCAATGACATGTTACCACTTACATAATTACTTGTTCTGGCCAAATTGAACAATGTAGTTGTAGCTTAATGCACGGCCTTCACTCAAAAAACTTTGTCACGGAAAAATAATATCATGACAAAATTGTATTTTTAAACTCACAACTATTAACATCAAAATGTATTAGAAAACCTTTGGTGCTCTCTACTTTGTTTAATTGAGCAGCAACAGCAACAATTAATTCTCTTTGTCAATGTGTAATGCGCATGAGCAAATTCAATACAAATACAATTTATCATGACATTCTAGAGTCATGACAAATTTAGGCGAGTGAAGAGCAAGGCATAAGAACATAATTTTTTGGTTTGAAACGTTCAACAAACCAAAAATCTTCATCTTCTGCTAAATTAGCTCGGGATAGATTCTTCGAGTATTCTGTTACTGCAGGTGCAATCCTATGACAAGACAGTATGATAAAATAATATAAAACAAAATGTCAATCCTTATGGCAATTACTAGGTTTGTTTCAAGTTGCAAGTTCACATCCTAAATGATCTCGTACATTGTAGAAATGCCCTCGTGCGAGATCATCAAAATACCAAAAACTGGAGAAATAAACCAATAAAAGTGACACAGATATCACCTTTTTAGGTTGCGTTACCATCTTTAATTCGCGCCTATAGTTTGAACGATGCAGATTTAATTTTTTTGCACACTATGTCACAACCCGCGCGACGTTCAATCGCTTTTAATTTTTCGAGTAAAGCGGAATAACATTTCCCTTTTTTATTCTTATTCTTGTAGTCATTACTTTTTACTTGCCACAATGCCGGAAACTTCTATATTATTGCCAGCTCATGTCATGTAAGATTGACAAGCACACCAATACACTCTTAATCATGATTGCGCAAGCTCATGATTGAAGGGAAAAAACCCCAAAATGTTTGATATTTCGCCAATAATATTTACAGGATTGTGTAAGCTGTCAATCATCAACATACACTCTCAACATGATTGCACGAACAGGATGATTGTCAAGCATGATTACAGGTGTATGGGCACCTTTATGCTTTACTTCTAACTAATTAATTTGCATTCCATTGAACATCTACTCACAAGTACTAGCAAATAGTTTGCATCGCCATGGAACTCGGCTATTGTGTGCAAATGCACGATATCGTAAGTAATTGAATGCTATAAATGGCGCCATGTATAATAGCGAACCAAAACAATTCTTTAATATTAGATAACCAAGAAAATTCCGAAAATTAAAAAAAAATTTAAGCAAGAGCTGGTTTGAAAATTATAAGAAACGCTTTATGTTGGATAACATTAAGTTACAGAGTGAATCGGCATCCGCCGATTTAGATGCGGCGCAAAAATTTCCAGAAGTGCTGTTGAAGATCATTCAACAAAAATGATATACGTCTGATCAGGTGTTTAACGCTGACAAAATGGACATTTATATAGAAAAATTCCGAGCCTGTTCCAGGATTTAAGGTCACGAAGGATAGAATAACCGTACTTCTGTGCAGTAATGCATCGGGAGATTTCATTACTAAATAAATGGTTATTTATCGGCCATTGAACCCTGAACCATGAAAAATAAAGACAAATCCAGTTTACCCATTTTTTGCAGCTGCATTATTTACTGATTGGTTCCAAAACTGCTCCGTGCCTCAAGTAGAGAGTTATATGAAACGAATTTTTTCCTTCAAGGTTTTGTTAATTTTGGACAACGCACCAGGCCATCCAAAAGAGTTAAGCCATCCAAACGTGGAAATAATTTAATTACCACCTATTACGACATCAATTATACAACCACAAGATCAGAGTGTTATTGCACCATTAGAATCTTATCACATTCGTCGTACTTTTCAACACATGGATCAAATGGAATCTGACACGAATATGTCGGTGCCAAAGGCTTGAAAAGAATTTTCCTTTATGAAATGTGTGGACATCATTGCGTTATCAATCAAAGAGTTGAAGTCTTCCACACTTAATGCGTGCTGGAAAGTTTTATGGTCCGTTGTCGTACTCGAAGTAAATGTCATATCATCCATTTAAAATGTGCTAGATCAGAATTTAGAAATAGCACACTCAATCGGTGGAGAAGGATTCGCGGATATGGCAACCAATGGAACTACTAGAACTGACGCTCACTCACAATGGTAAAGAAAATAACTCAGAAGAAGATTTTAGAGAGCCAACTAAAAAATTTACTCTAAACAGCTTAAAGGAAGGATTGCAATTTGGGAGAAGTTTAGAGTCTTTTATAATTGGTAATAACCCTTTAATAGAAAGAAGTGCGCAATTTAAAAAACATTTAGATGCTTGTCCCGTTCCGTATCCAAAAAATTATAAATTTTTGAAATGAATTTTAATTAAAATAAAATCGTCTGCACATTATTTTCAGAAGAAAAATTTTGTCTTAGAACATTACCTAATATTTTGCATGAAGCTCTAGTCTCAGATAACACGGTTTAGGTTAGTACGGTGTTTTAGTGGCACGTAATCACCGTGTTATACGAGGGTTGTCTGTATTCAGTAATTATGTCTCGAAATTTAATGAGTTTGAAACTGTCATTATGATTGTACAGTAGTAGCAACAGCCCATTATACTAACGCTTATGCCTCAACAATTACAGACATGATCAGTATTTCATAGTGTAAATGTGATAAAAAACCAATTTTTAGAATGTACATACTCGTACAGTGTTCCATAATTTTTAAAATTATATTTTAACAGTATGATTGACATGAATACGGTCCAATAAATTATCAATCTTGATATCATAAAAAAACTCAAATTTGACGTTTTACAAAAAATGCATTCTCAAACCACAGACGGTTGATTCCTGCAACAAAAAAATGATGCATTATGCATACTCATCCAAATAATTTGTATTGTTCAATTATTATAAGGCCCGTCTGTTCAAAAGTTTCAATCAAACTTCTGGTTTTAACATCATTTCAATTGATTTTTTCTGATAAATAATTCCGTACAAGAACATAACAAGAGTTTATAAAATCAAAATTCAATTCATTTCACACTCACTCGAATATAATATAAATGTGGTCAAATTAAATGAATCCGCTTGTTGTTTCCATGTAGATTGAAATCATATAAAATACAACGAAATATACTCCTTGAAAGATAAACGAGACGATCGAAGGTAAAACAAAATAATTCTAAAATAAATCCCATTTCAAAAGGTAACCAATTTTTATTTTTTTGTAAATACATAAATATAAAAAAATATTGGGAAAAACATCAATTTCACATCTAACAATCGATTACCTTTAAGCAAAATAAAAAATACCTAAATAAGAAAAAAAATAAAATTAATTATTTTTCTGTACCAGCAGCTCCTTCGATTTTGTATTTTTTTTCAGTTCGTTTCTTATTTTTATCTCAAAATGTTATCAATAAAATCACGATACACCTGCAGACTATATAAAAGTATAATACATAAAAAGGTTATTTAAGGTTAAAAAATAACTTTTATTTTTTTTACATATTACGTACCTATTTAGTAAAATTTAATATTTAGAATTATTCTACAGATAACTATTTGTGTAATAAATCCAAACATGATCAAGCTTAGTGATTTAAATTGTCAATTTAATGTTTCATAAAAACTATAATAAAATCTATTTCAACAACACCTTTATAAAAGATTAAACTTTTAAAGTTTTTTTTTATCCAGAAGCTTCATCAGATATTTAATTTTATTTTATATTTTTTCCACTTTTGTATGATAGTTTAAGATAACACGAAAACAAAATCTTACGAATTTAATAACAGAAAAAAAAATCTAATAAAAATTCTTTACGTTTGAAAACTGAAAATTATTAGGGTTTGTGTAGTATTTTTTTAAAGGTGTAATAAAATTTATAATAGGATAAGGCAGTAACATGAAGGTGCTATGGTAAGTAATTACTTTGTTATGTGTCGTATGGGTCAATACACTAAGATCGTATATAAGACACGTACGTACGTCGAGATGCCGTTATTCGAACATGCTCGTATAAATCTCTCGTCAATTTCCAATAAACTTTATATTTCACACAAATTTTATATATGCCATAACAAATTTTAAGATCGGCGAGAATATAAAATTGAATGGTATCAAAATAACCAAAACATATTTTAAATTTACACTGTGGAGTAGCAAAATTGAAACAACAACAATTTTCCTCGATATATTTACAAATAAAATTGTAATGTGCAGTTGATAACATACAAAGAGTTATAGCAATCAATTTTTCGAAATCGTATACCAGTTCGGCAAAATATGTATTACAATTAACAACACCGATGACCTATTTTATCAAAAATTGTATCCAAGACGATGTTTGTCTGTATATTTGGTTTTAACCATTACAAACAGTTCTGAGACCGAAGCACTCCCAACGTTTTGAAATTTGCTGTCCACGCCCTACTTAAAGCAGTAGAAAAATCGAAAATGTACAGATCCATGTCAGCCTACATAGTACTGACACAGAAGAAAGGATGGTTCGTGAGTTCTGCACTCCGAGTCTGTGAATTACAGAAGTACAAATAAAATTGACAACATTTATGGTTTTTCGTTAATAAAATATTAAAATTGTTTCAACCCTACGAAACCATAAACCATTTAATTTTGCCATACAAAAAGTTCAAATTTTTTCGCAATATTACTAAGGGGTACGTACCGTTCTGCTTTTTTACCATAAAACTACGAAAAAATTTATTGATTTGTTGAAAATCTTAGTAATTTTGAATAAAGCGGCGTTTAAATTGAATCAACACATTGTCAAGTTTTGATCAAATGATCAAACTTTAAATGGAAATACCGCACTTCCCATAAAAAATGTGTCCATTAATTTTTCGTCGGATTTACAGTTATAACACTAGAAACTATAAGCAATCTAATTTTGCCATAAAAAATTAAATTTGTTTGCAAAATTACTAAGAGTCTCTTTACTTTCTTGCCATAAAATTACGAAAATCCATAATTTTAATTCATGAAAATCTTAGTCAATTGTGACAGATTAGTTAATTTTAAATAATGCGGCTTTTAAATTGAATTAAAACGTTGCCCCACTTTGCTTTAACCGGAGATTGAAATTTTGATAAATGTACAAACTTTAATTGGAAATACCGCACTTCCCATAAACAATTTGCACATTATTTCTTCGTCGGGCTGACAGTCATAACACTCGAAACTATTAGCTATCTACTTTGCCATAAACAAATTTCATAGTTTTCAACAAGAATTTAAATTACGAAAAAATTTCTTGATCTCATTTCTTGAAAATCTTAGTCAATTGTGAAAGGCCAGGAAAAACAATACCCAGTTTTCCTGTAACCGGCAATCGAAATTTTGATAAGTGATCAAACTTCAAATGGAAATACTGCACACGTCATTTCTTCGTCAGGTTGGCAGCCATAATTCTAGAAACCATAACCCATCATAAGCCATAAAAAAATTCCAATTTTTCGAAAATTTACCAAGGGAACCCGTTATTTATTTTTTGCCATAAAATTACGAAAACATTTATTTATTTCATTTCTTGAAGACATTTTCATGTCTTAAAAGTCAATTATGAAAGGTTAGATAGTTTTGAATAAACCGGCGCTTAAATTGGATCAAAACAGTACTCAGTTTTCCCATAAATTATCAAACTTCAAATGGAAATACCGCGCTTCCCGTAAAAAATTTGCACATCATTTCTTCGTCTAGTTGGCAGCCATAACACTAGAAATCAAAAGCCGTCACATTTTTTCATAAAAAAATTACAAATTTTGTTATTTTACCGAAACCTCTTTGCTTTTTTTGTCATAAAATTACGATAAAATTTATTGATTTAATTTCTTGAAAATCTTAGTCAAGTGTGAAAGGCCAGGAAAAATTATGCCTAGTTTTCCTGTAATCGGCGATTGAAATTTTGATAAATGATCAAATTTCAAAAGGAAATACCGCACTTCCCATAAAAAATTTGCACATTATTTCTTCGTCAAGTTGGCAGCTATAACACTAGAAATCAAAAGTCACCTAATTTTGCCATACAACAATTTAAAATGTTTCGCAAATTTACCGAGGGGTATCTATTTGTCATTTTTGCAATAAAACTACGAAACATTTTTTTGATCTCACTCCTTGAAAATGTTAGTCAATTGTGAGAGGTTTGGTAATTTTGAATAAAGCGGCGCTTGAATTGGATCAAAGCAATACCCGATTTTATTATATTAACGATTGAAATTTTGATAAATGATCAAACTTCAAATGTAAATACCGCATTTCTCATAAACAATTTGAACATTATTTCTTCGCCAGGTTGACAGTCATAACCCTAGAAAACGTAAGCAATCTAATTTTGCCATAAACAAATTTCAAAATTTCTAACAAAATTTTAAATTATGAAACAATATGAATAAAATCTCATTTCTTGAAAACATAAGTCAATTGTGCCAGGAAAAACAATGCCCAGCTTTCCTGCAATCGGCGATTGAAATGTTGATAAATGATCAAACTTCAAATGGAAATACCGCACTTGCCATAAAAATCTTGCACGTCATTTCTTCGTCAAGTTGGTAGCCATAACACTTTTTGGGAAGTAGATTTTTATTATTTTCATAGATTAAATGACCGATATATTCAAAAACTCAAACGTGCTCATATTTGCTGATGGCGTGAAAACTTTTCGAACTGTCAATTGAATGCTAGATACGAAGAAACTTCAAGAAGGCATCGATAGATTAAGTGAGTCGTTCTCATCGACTCGTTTTACTTGAATATTAAGAAATGCAAAATCAAGTCTTTCCATCGTAAGAGAAATCCGTTAATTACTTCCTACAAAGTCAACAACGAAGTACTGCTGAGATCATAAATCTAGGTGTTACATTTGTCGAAAATACCAGTTTCAATAGGTATATTGAAAATTGTATTGCGAAAGCTAATGCCACGTTTGGATTTGTTAAAAGGTGGACAGGTGAATTTAAAGATATTCAAACCTTGTGCTCATTCTATTTTGCTTACGTTCGATCTGAACTGGAATACGCTGTACCGGTCTGGAATCCATACTATGCTACACATTAAAAGAATTGAAAACATTCAAAAGAAGTTTCTGAAGTTCTTCTTAAAGAAAGGTGACTGGAATTACGACCACATTTTACCATTCCATGAAAATGTGGCTCGGTTATAAACAATTTAAACATTATTTCATCGTCGGGTTGGCAGCCATAACACTAGAAAACATAAGCTATCTAATTTAACCATAAACAAATTTCATAATTTTCAACAAGAATTTAAAATTACGAGAAAATTTATTGATCTCATTTCTTGAAAATTTTAGTCAATTGTGAGAGGTTTGGAAATTATGAATAAATTGGTGTTTAAATTGGATCAAAACATTGCAAATTTTCCTATAATCGGCGATTGAAATTTTGATAAATGATCAAACTACAAATGAAAATACCGCACTTCCCATAAAAAATTTGCTCATAATTTCTTCGTCGGGTTGACAGTCATAATATTAGTAACCATAACCCATCTAATTTTGCAATATAAAAATGTAAAATGTTTCACAAATTGACCAAGATTTTTTGCCAAAAAAATTAATCGATAAAATTTCTTGAAAATCTTAGTGAATTGTGAAGAGTTAGGTAATTTAAAATCAATCGGCGTTTAAATTGGATCAAAACAATACTCAGTTTTCCTATATCGGCGATTGAAATTTTGATAAGTGATCGAACTTCAAATGGAAATACCGCACTTCCCATAAAAAATTTGCACATTATTTCTTCGTCGGATTTACAGTCATTTTTACCATAAAATTACAAAAACCTAGAAGTTTAATTCTTGAAAATCTTAGTCAATTGTGACAGAGATTAGATAATTTTGAATAATGCGGCTTTTAAATTGGATCAAAAGATTGCCAAATTTTGCTATAGTCGGCGATTGAAATTTTGATAAATGATCAAACTTCAAATGGAAATACCGCACTTCCCGTAAAAAATTGCACATTATTACTTTGTCGGCTTGACAGTCATAACACTATAAACCATAATCCATATAATTTTGCCATAAAAAAATTTCAAAATTTGCAACAATAATTTAAAATTACGAAAAAATTTCTTGATCTCATTTCTTGAAAATACTAGTCAATTGTGAAAGGCCAGGCAAAACAATGGCCAATTTTCCCATAATCAGCGATTGAAATTTTGATAAATGATCAAACTTCAAATGGAAATACCGCACTTCCCATTAAAAATTTGGACATTAACAGCCAGTCGTTTTCAAGATTAATAACACTAACACTAAAAATCATATAAGCCATCTAATTTTGCTATAAAAAATTTCAAATTGTGTTGGAACTTTTCAATATGAACTTTTCAACGACATTAAAAATTATGATTATTAAATAAAAAACACATTTTTATTATAATTAATACAATCTTTTAATTTTTAAATTGAATTTGGCCACCGGCGACAATTTCGTCATTTTATAACGGGTTACCCAATTCGAGGTTGATAAAGTAGAAATCTGTATACCGACATCTGTCAAAGATAAACGTCAAGTACGCTGTCATTTATTTAGTTGACATTCTGCCATTTAAGAATATGGAGCATTTAACAATCGACCAACGCGTTAAAATTATTAAATCTTATTATAAAAATAGTGATTCTGCCGTATCCACATTTCGCGCTTTACGAGCAGATTATGGTCGTCATAATCGTCCTACAAAGCAAACCATATTGAATACAGTGAATAAATTTGAACAAACTGGATCTGTTACTGATATTGTAAGGTCTGTGCATCATCTAAACATTCGCAATGCTTAAAATATCGCTTCTGTAGCTGAAAGTGTGGAAGAAGATCCAAATTTGTCAATTCCTCGTCGAGCTCAACATTTAGGCCTATCTTATGGCTCATTATGGCGCATTTTGCATCTGGATTTGCATCTTCATCCGTATAAAGTCTATTTGACACAAGAGCTAAAGTCTGCTGACCATGGACAACGAAGAACATACGCAAATTGGGTGTTGGAAAAACAGGCCGTCGATGCTGATTTTTCGAACAAAATTTTCTTCAGTGATGAAGCTCATTTTTCGCTTGGTGGATACGTTAATAAACAAAACTGTAGAATTTGGGGCTCAGAAAATCCACAATTGATTGTAGAGAAGCCATTACACCCGGAAAAAGTCACTGTTTGGTGCGCATTGTGGTCTGGTGGTGTGATTGGGCCGTATTTTCTTGAGAACAACCATGGACGAACCGTTACCGTCAATTCTGAGCGCTATGGCCGCATGTTAACCGATTATTTTTTTACGAAAATCGAAGATTATGATCTTGACGATATGTGGTTCCAGCAGGATGGAGCAACCAGTCACGTAACACGAGCAAATCGAGATCTTTTGCAAGAGAAATTTCCTGGACGTTTGATTTCGCGATTGGCTGATGTCAATTGGCCTCCAAGATCCTGTGATTTAACGCCTTTGGATTTCTTTTTGTGGGGCTACGCGAAAGATCGTGTTTACGCAAACAATCCTCAAACTCTTGACGAATTGAAAACTAATATTCGTAAGGTAATGGCCGAGATACCGCCCGAAATGTGCCGAAAAGTCATTGAAAATTACCGCAAAAGAATCAAGGCCTGTAAGAAGTCCCGTGGAGGACATTTGAATGATATCTTGTTTAGCTAAAAATGGCAAGGATCAATATGTAAAATGAAATAAAAATTACAATACATTCCGAATATTTTGTGTGTTTTTTTTAAGTTTACTTTATCAAGCTTGAATTGGATAACCTTGTACAAGGCCACATATTTATTATTTTGTTCGTTAATTTAAATGCTCGTTGCTAAAGTTTTTAGTTTTATTCTGAAAATAGATGTGCAGATTTTCCCCATGCAGCGCCGGCACAGATCGACACTTAAAACACATTAATGGACTCTAAAAAATTTTTAAAATGTTGGTCTGCCGGGTCATCTGGAACATCATATTTTTTACTAATTTTCGCCAATGTATCTTTAAACATATCGAATTGTTTTGGCTTTGACGTTTTGTCGAGCTCGATGGAGGAACACTCAAGTGTTGATTTTCTTTTAAAATTGGAGTCGAATTAACTTCAACGATTCAACCACTATCAATTCTTTGTCATTAAATTCTTGGAAATATTCGACTGAGTAATCGGACATGATAAAGTCTGTTCAACCGAGCAATTGTCGATTAATTTAAAATGTTAAAAGTAATTCAATATTGATGAATACTAGTCTTTTAAATATGTAGACATACCTTTGGGACCTAAGATATTTAAGTAATGACAAGAATAGATAGAGTAGCCACTGTAATGTATGTGATGCGGCCGAGCCAGATGCCGTTGCAAACCATTTGGAAATTTGTCAACATTGGTGCCAATTATTTTTTAGGAAAAACATTTATTTCTATTTCTCACTTTTTGGTCTAAATACGTATGAGAAAGAAAATAATTTTTTTACGTCGTTGTGCAGTATTGTGCCCTATTGTTCACACCGTGTAGTTAATTAATAGTTTACCGGTGTAGATATATGCTGATAATAAAAAATGGAAATGTCGAGAACTACTGTTTCTTAGCAATTCTGTATGATTTCTTTATTCTTACCTCACATTTAAAACATTTGAACTAAACATTTTATATGATGAAGGATTAAACGCATTTATGTACATATTAGAAAACATTGGTTGTAAATTGGGGCCAATGCTTCCAACATGTTTACTGATCCCTGATCCCATCCTATTGTTTATTGAGATTTAGAGGATTATGTGGAAGAAAGGAAATGCCATGACCAAAGTGCGCCCGTGATTCTTATGCTAGCCGTTAACAAGTATAATACATGTTAACTAAATTAGTAACCTGTTGTTGTGTGATCAATCCCATTTATTCTAGTAAATTTTCAGATGAGACCAACCCTTTTGATTGGATAACACATACCAGTTTAAATCAGCCGCGGGATGATGGCTTTCTGATATTATTTTGTTTTTAATTACAAATTTCTAATATATTTGTTAATTGGTAGGATGCGTGAACGATCAAATTCGCATTTTATATCGTATTAATAGTACACGATTTCTAGAAAATTCTCAGACGCACCCTGGTTTGAACATTCGACTATTCGACTTTTTTTCCTTATAAATAAAAGTAGTATATATTTATATTTATGGAAGTGTTCTAAATAAAACCACAATGCCATTTTTTGAAAATAAAAATTCTTTCAACAATTTTATAAGTACACTAAAGTGCCCGCGGTTGCTATATAGAGTGGTAGGTGGCTATAAAACATAGGTGCAGTGTAAAAAAAAATTCTTGAAATGCGGAGTGCTAATTTTATTTATAAAGGGTGATTTTTTTGTGGTTAGGATTTTCATGCATTAGTATTTGACAGATCACGCGGGATTTCAGACAAGGTGTCAAAGAGAAAGATGCTCAGTATGCTTTGACATTTCATAATGAATAGACTTACTAACGAGCAACGCTTGCAAATAATTGAATTATATTACAAAAATCAGTGTTCGGTTCGAAAAGTGTTTCGCGATTTACGTCCGATTTATGGTCTACATAATCGACCAAGTGAGCAAACAATTAATGCGATTGTGACCAAGTTTCGCACTCAGTTTACTTTATTGGACATTAAACCAACCACACGAATGCGTACAGTGCGTAAACCAACCACACGAATGCGTACAGAAGAGAATATTGCGTCTGTTTCTGAGAGTGTTGCTGAAGACCGTGAAATGTCGATTCGTCGCCGTTCGCAGCAATTGGGTTTGTGTTATTCGACGACATGGAAGATTTTACGCAAAGATCTTGGTGTAAAACCGTATAAAATACAGCTCCTGCAAGAACTGAAGCCGAACGATCTGCCACAACGTCGAATTTTCAGTGAATGGGCCCTAGAAAAGTTGGCAGAAAATCCGCTTTTTTATCGACAAATTTTGTTCAGCGATGAGGCTCATTTCTGGTTGAATGGCTACGTAAATAAGCAAAATTGCCGCATTTGGAGTGAAGAGCAACCAGAAGCCGTTCAAGAACTGCCCATGCATCCCGAAAAATGCACTGTTTGGTGTGGTTTGTACGCTGGTGGAATCATTGGACCGTATTTTTTCAAAGATGCTGTTGGACGCAACGTTACGGTGAATGGCGATCGCTATCGTTCGATGCTAACAAACTTTTTGTTGCCAAAAATGGAAGAACTGAACTTAGTTGACATGTGGTTTCAACAAGATGGCGCTACATGCCACACAGCTCGCGATTCTATGGCCATTTTGAGGGAAAACTTCGGAGAACAATTCATCTCAAGAAATGGCCCGGTAAGTTGGGCACCAAGATCATGCGATTTGACGCCTTTAGACTATTTTTTGTGGGGCTACGTCAAGTCTAAAGTCTACAGAAATAAGCCAGCAACTATTCCAGTTTTGGAAGACAACATTTCCGAAGAAATTCGGGCTATTCCGGCCGAAATGCTCGAAAAAGTTGCCCAAAATTGGACTTTCCGAATGGACCACCTAAGACGCAGCCGCGGTCAACATTTAAATGAAATTATCTTCAAAAAGTAAATGTCATGGACCAATCTAACGTTTCAAATAAAGAACCGATGAGATTTTGCAAATTTTATGCGTTTTTTTTTAAAAAAAAGTTCTCAAGCTCTTAAAAAATCACCCGTTATTACGATACAAGTAACACTATACACATATATTCAACGATTCCCGCTTATTGCATAATCCATTTTTAAAACTTTAAATTCGTATCGATACCGCATTGGTGATATTTTATAATTTAAAATCAATGAGAAAGATGGTGTAGTTTCTGATAAATGATTCATAATTTTAAGCACACTTTTCTGTATCGTCTATAATGATTTGATGTTTGACCCATATATTCAACCTCAACTTTTAACCCGTACTGAAAATGAGAATCAATCAAAGTGCAATAGAGACATGTTAAAAAATTGAAGCTGCAGATATTACGCAAATGGAGAAATGATCTTAAATCACGACGGAATTTTTTTTTTTAAATAATCACATGATATTTAAAGTTAAGCTATGAATTAATATTTAAACCTAAGTATTTGAACGAACTAACTAGTGATAAGTCACTGAACAATAATTAGTGACAGGACTACTCAGATTAAAGTACATAATTTTAGATGCACCTAAGAACCAAAAAAATGAACGTAGAATCATTTTTATAGTAATTTTAGGTCAACTTAACGTCATATTTCAACGAATCCATTCCGGACAATATTACCACGCAAATCAAGATCAAAAATAGAATTACAACAAATCTAAAAAAGTAGAAGCCTCAACAAAGATCCTTGAGGAACCCCAACATTAACCTATAATTAAAATTGTCGGTATCGGTATCGGTTATAATTAAAATTGTCATGAACAGGCTTTAAAAATGAAATAAGGGCCAGTTCGGTTGACGAATTTTTAATAAAACCAAATTGACGTTTATCGAGGAAATTATAGTTTTACATAGAAAACTAGATTTAATAAATTTTACAAAAATCTTTGAGAATGTGTTCAATAAGGTGATTGGGCGATAATTGTTAGGGTCAGCACGTGAACCCTCCTAAAAAAATGGTTTCACGATACCTACTTTTAATTTATCAGGAAACACACCTTTAGCAAGGAATACATTATACACAAATGCTAAGACAGGTGTGATACTGAAAATCACAGTTTTGACCACTACCTTTGAAATTCCATCAACACCGCACGAGCTAGTATTTTGGAGTTCAAAGACGGCTGAAACAATTTCCTAATCACTAACTGGGGAAAGATAAATAAATTCGAGCTATTAAACCGAGTCAAAACGATATTATTTCGAACAGAATTTTGAACAGTCATATTTTCTTGTGTTTCGTATAGAATGACGAGTGGTATGTTAATAAATTGATCATTCAGCACATCAGAAATTTCATTACAATTTGATTGATTGATTGATTAATTGGACTGTAGAACCAAGTACAGGACAAGTGCCTCGGATAACACTGGGGCTATTCATATAGTCTATTTACACATAACTATAGGAAGGATAGGAAAAGTATATTTTTTTTGGGTTGGAACGGCCCAGTTTCAGACACCTAGCGATCGCACGGCACAACACAATTCTAATCTACTACTAAACTACTAGAGGAATGATGAAGGCTTAATAGGTTTAATGGATAACGAAGGTATTGGTCGTCAACAATTGCTTTTATAAATCAGCAACCTGAGAAAAAAATATTATTTCACGTACATCTGGAAATTTGCTGAAGAATAATTTTAAATTAATACTTTCCGGCTTCCTAAACAAAATTGATTGTTTGAATCGGCCCGGTTACAGACACCCTTGATAAAGTCGATAGTAAGTAACACAATGACAACACAATCAACAAATAATATTTCAAAGATATATGATTTCACATGCATCTGTAAATTTCCTGAAATTTAATTCTAAATTAATATTCCGACTTCCTAAATAATTTAAACATTTATTAATTTAATCCTCCTGTAATTCCACAACTTACAATCGAATCTCCTGAAACCTTAGTAATTTAAATTATATTAAAAATTATTTAAAATCCATTAGTATTTAACCCTTGAATTGGCAGCTACGAAATATCATTAATGGCAGATAACTACCGGATCCGGATTGGATATTTCAAATAAATTTAGCTTACTTCGAAAAAATTTTAAATATTTTATTAATTTTGATCACCAAAGAATATTCGTTTAATAAACAAGTAAAATACTGCACAGGTTTACCACTCCTCAACCAATTACTGTCAAATAAGGTATGCCAAATTGGATTGGCACTCTAACATAATGCTCAATTGAACTAGGCCATCACTCAACAAATGATGGTTAAATTCGGTGTGTAAAGCAAAATTTGACAACATTTTGGGATTCGGCTATCATGAATGGAACCAGGTCGCTTCCTGACTAATAACTTTCCAATTTAGTTTGTAGAGTTCGGCTCGGATTCTAATAAAAAAATCAGCTTGTATTGGGATTTTCACGAGTCTTTTAATGAAGTTCTACAACTCGACCATTCTGAATGGAACTTGACCATATCCCCAAAAAAAAATTATTGTCAAATCGGGTATTCAGAATTGGGTGAGGATTTAAAAATAGATTTTAGAGAAGTTCTGGAGTTCGGCCGTGCTAGGCAATTTATTAAATAATTATGTTCGAATCTGGTATGTTGAGCTGAATCGAGAATTCAACATAAATCCCGGATAAAGTTATGGATCTTTCTACAAAATAAATCTGAAAATAATCGGTCAAAGAATTAAGAAAGCTGCTCCATTCACCATAGTCGAACCAAACTTGGCTTTAATCAGCTAACATCCAGCTTCCCCAGAACTATAATTTGCTAGAATTCTAATTCAGCCCAATTCGTACCCAAAATTTAATTTATACATCTTCCGCAGGATACTAAGAAGAAACAGATCAATAAACAGATTACTGATTTAATTCCGCACATCTCAGTCTTCAGTCAATCGAAAAAGCATGAGGTGACGGCACGAACGGAAGATAGTGACCACGTGGATGGCTTCTTACGTAATTGGTGCATGAGGAAGTCCCTGTATATGATGTATAACTCAAATCGATCGATATTCGACAATCGAGAAATATTGTTGAGCCAGATAAATTCTTTTATAGAAAATAGCGCCAGCAGTAAGAAATCTAAAAAATAGTCAATACTAAAAGGTCGAGGGATATCACATCAAAGACTTACTTATCGTTACAAACGAAAATAAAAAGTAAAACCAATTTCTCTTTGCCATGCCGTAATACATATGAGGTCTCACCTTAATTTAATAAATCTCAATTTAATAAATAAATTATAAACCAATTAAATAAACATTAAAATCGGTTAATAATAGATAATAACGCCAGTATGTATATATAATATACATTACAATACAAACATGAATTTTATCGGGAAATCCACACGAGGAGTCCTTTGAAACCGGTTTCTGTGACGAAACATGAAGAAAGTGGTCAACCAGGAATTTGGAAGAAATGTTAGATATTCTACTATTTGAACCAGATCTCGCTGCAATAATCCAAATAGTTAAATTTATGTAACATGAATGAATATTTCCACACCCACACATTTGCATTTTGCGAAACTCCATTAACCGATACCTCATTTATCACTGTTTCGACTTTGCCTCCAAAATACAACATGCTTACTAAGAGGAATTTTCGGACTCCCTATCCTATTTTGATGCAGTGATCTTGATGTTTTTAAATAAACTGTTCCATCTTGCAATCTCTACCCTAACGCAAGCATTCTTAACTTTCATCAACATGTCAAACAAGTTTGATCCATCTCATACGGAATTTTGGAAGAAACTAGCGCCTTTCGCATCATATCAGATACAGTTAGATGAGACCTCCATTTCGGGTAGGTCATCCTTTTGATTACTTTTACAATTACCGGCGACTTTTTCCTAATGCACCTTAAAATTATTTCTCTTATCAACCCAGATTCCCAAATATCTAGTCATGTATCGTTTATTCGATCTAAAAGCCATACTACAACATTTTCTCGTATTCACACGCAAATCATTCAGATACTCCGTTATCTGTTTCACACATTTCTGAACTCGACTCTGTGCTCGATCGATATCATTGCCTGTTCCTAGTAAGGTAAAGTCATCAGCAAATTGACGAATAGCCGTGTCTTCGGAATTATATCAATGAATCAAACTCGTATACAGATTGAAGAGAATCGGTGAAATTTTACTCCCTCAACTAAATTATATCGTACGTCCATCATCATTTGTAAGAATTGATGTCCATTCTTTCGATCATCTAACTCTGCATTTCTTGCATAACTTTGGTCATCTTTCACGATTTGATCTAAGCGATTCTGATAATTTTGGTAGATTTGTAATCATTTATTATTTTTAATTTTGTATTTCGTCAACATGATCCGTGCCGGAAAGAAAATCATCCACATAGAACTCTGTTTTATAGCGGATGAAGCTAGGAGATACGAGTATATGTGTTGGAGATCGCTCGCCAACTGATGGAATGTCCTAATAGCCAGGAATGGTGCTGACGCTGTACCGTAGGTATCCGTATTCAGTTTGTACATCACCACTTCTTGATTTGGGCTTGATCGCCATAAAATTCGCTGGTAGTTCTGGTGGTTTTCTGGCATATTGACCTGTCGAAACATCTTCTCGATGTCTGCAGTCATCACAAATTTGTAACTTCGGAATCTCGTTAATACATCTCACAATGTCGCTTTTATGGTTGGTCTCACTCGCAATTTTTCATTTAATGAAAGATTTCACTAAATGGATTAATTTTTCAAGGTTTTGGCAGATCCATGCAGTATTTCTCCATGAACCGTTTGTATTCCGCCTTTAGTTTTGGATTTAAATTCAGCCTTTTCTCCAACGTGTAAAACCTCCGTAGAGCAGCATTGTAAGAGTTGCCCAATTTTGGGGTACTTTCCTTAAACGGTAATTGTACCGTGTATTTTCCGGAATCGTCTTGTAAAACCGTTTAAGTGTCTCTCGCATGCTGTTTCATCAGGAGTGTAATGATGCTCCTTCCTTGGTTCGTCGAGTTCCCAAAATAGTCGAAGAGTTTCATCAATATTTGTCTCTAAATCGACTTTAAATTTCGTCGCCAAACCATAGATATTTTTGGCGTTCGTTGAAGAACCTCCTGAAATGACCCAGCCGAACATAGTGTTCTGTGCCAATAGATTACCGACTCTGCTGATATTTTGCATTCGTCATTTTCTTAAAATTAGAAAGAATGCATCGGCTCCAATGAGAATATCTATATCACTTGTTTGGTTGTATGTAACTTCTTCATCAACATAAAAATCGGAACTGGGAAACATTGGCAGTTTGTTTAATATGACGGCTTCTACTTTCAAAGCTTCTTGAGGGTAAAGTCGCGATTGAAGCTCCACTTTCATTGTGCCTTCTGTTTGGAGTCCAGAATTGGAATTCCCTAACCAAAATGTTCGCGTTTCTTCTTTTGAGTTGTAATCGCTGGGCACATGCCTCGGCGATGAACCACGCCTGCGAACCCGAGTCTAACAAAATACGGCATTCAATCGATTTCCCATAGTGGTTCCCATAGTCGGTAACAGCGCACGGAAAGTAGAACGCTCACTTACACTCACAATACCGTTGGTATCGAAGTCGCTTCAAGTCCTTCGTGCTTCTTCGGTTTTGCCTGGTGCAACAATGTGTGGTGTCAGGTCTTACATAAACTACATCTCAACTTAGATCGACAAACAGTTGAAAAGTGTGTTTGGCTGAAACAGTTGAAGCAACATCGCTTTTCGGCAATAAATCTTCGTCTTTTGTCGACAGTTAGTTCCTTAAACTCTGGACATTCGTGAATGCTATGTACTTTGTCGCATTTCAGACATACCTTGGTATTCGCCACTGTTGAATGCATGACCTTCTCTTGAAGCCTTCCTTTATTGTTAGTGGATATTCCTTTATTACTGGATGTCGTACAAGTTTCCCATGCCTGGCTACGCTTCTCTAGAAACGTCATTAGTGCATGGAATTTCGGAAAGTTGCTTTTATTAAAATATGCCCGTGCTAGTTTTGTTTTTTCATCCAGTTTCTCTAACAATTGGTGAATCATCCACGAATCACGAGTTTCGGCATCCTGATCAAGGGCCTTTTAACCTCGGATCACATCATCGCAGGTATCACATAATTGACTTAATTACTTGGATGATCCCTCTTTAAGCCGTGGCTGGTGAATGAATTGATCAAGTAGCTGCTTCACGAACTGGTTTTTCTCTCGTAGCGCGTTTTAATTTTTTCCCAAGCTTCAGCGTTGTTGGTTTCAGTTATCTCAAAATGTTTCACTAATTGAGCAGCATCATCTTTAAGAAGGCTCTTCAAATATTGCAGTTTATGCACTTGCGGAATTTTTGGGTTGTTATGTTATACCGTCCAGAAAATGTAGGAATATTTACCTTTATTTAATAACCGAACTTCAGTTTCCCATGCTCTTCTTATCGTTGACATTTCTTCTAAGAATGTCTTCTGGTGTTCCAAGAAATCTACCATCGATTGTTGTCATTTCCACGAGGCTGCGGTATTCACGTTTGTTCTGCAGCTAAAGGAGCTTTTTTTAATTTGAAATAGCCATCATCAATTTGAGTTTGGAGTTACAGGTATTTTTCTGATTCCTGGACCTCATTATATATGTTTTTGTATTTGCTCCATTCATGCTGAAGCATTTTTAAATTACCTGAAACATCTTCAATCCCGGTCGCATCCTTTATTTGGTTCACAAATCCGCTAATGCTCACAATGTTTTATGCATACGTTTAAGGCTGCCTAATTCGGCCGTATCGTATGAAATAGTAGTTTATTACACGGTTTAAATTTTCACAAAATTCACACTAAAGTTGCGGAACGGAACTTTCACAGTTATTTATTAATTCCTTGTTATTTTTTTAACAATCTATACAATTTTCACAAATTAGCGTCAATATAACGGAATGACGCAATCAAAATTATTTACTTAGCATGAACAATCCAGAATTTTTTCACAATTTAGCACCAGTATCGCGGAATGACGCTATCTATCACTTTTAGTTGATTCAGTTTTTTTTAAATTTTGATTGTTAAGGTAGGTTTCCCAGATCAATTTCGCTATCTGGCTCGATGGACCATTGGATAGTTCTCGATGTTCGGTCAATATAAATTCGCAGTTATATATTAACCGAAATCTTTATTAGGTAAGCACTAATTTTTTTTGTGTAGAATTTTTACTTTAATTTGTGTTTTATCACCAAAATCGCTTGTGCGCAACCTCGTTCGCAGCTGTTACATGAATGGTGTGGCTTTTTATGCTGTTTACAAAAATGATACAAACTGATATCTTGCCTTTACACGTAGGTTGTATAATATTCAGATTACAATCAACAGTTATAGTTTCTAAAGTTGATGTTCTAAACCTGCTAAATGATTCTATTAATTTTATATCATTTATAATTTGCTGGTGAATAGAAACCTGAAAGTTTTACATTCCGTAAATACAATATATGTGCTCGTATAGTAACTTGAACATCAGTAAAGGAAGAGCAAAAAATCAAGAAACTTTTAAAAATATCGTCTATTATTACAAAGTAAGTCTATGTATGCTTAAAGCCATCATCACTCCTACTATTATAGGTATGACTTAATATTTACCATTTCAGCAATCTAATCAGCTTTCGTAATAGCAACAATACTCATAATAATAATAATTCTATTACTATTCGTTAAATTATATTTTTTGTTCGCTCGCGTTTTAGATTAATTTCAACTCAATAACCTTTTTGAATGTCAATCAAAATGTTAAATTGTTAAGAATAAGTAACAATAATATTTCTTTTTCTATTTTGCTTAAACCATTATATGAAATTAAAAAATTTATAATAACGCAAAAAATTAAGTATTCTCACACAATTAATTAAAATACAATCATGCTATGGAATTTTATGATTCTTGTTGTGATCCGGTAATTTCAAAAATAAAAACTAAACAAGATTGAAATGAAGTTAATATTCGTACCATCGAGTTAGCAGTTAGCACACCAATGCACAAAAAACGCGAAAAATAAAAACAAAAACGAAAGGACAAGGTCAATACCAACTCAAGTCAATTACACCATTTAAAATTGATTTAATAAGAAGTTAGCGATTTTTTTGCTTTTTGCCTTTTATCTTAAATATTTTTTATACAAATTCTCGTCTGTACGAGACAAAATGTTACTTGCGTTCTTCTTTTGCGATTATTTAAGAAAAAAAAATATGTTACGCGTGCTTGTTAAATTTTAAATGAAGGAAATAAAATTAATTAGGTTTTCATTAATTTTTTTAAGTTTCGGTATTTTGTGGTTTATTTTATTGTGTATGCAAAGTCGTTAACATATTATGTATACTCGTATACATGCATGATTCAGAAGATAATTTTAAACATGTTTCGGATTGGTGATATAATTGTAGAATATTAAAGTCATGTGCCAAGATTTTACGTCTCGCTCATCCAGCCTAATTCTATGAACTGGAACGATTTATTGTTTTACAATAGTTAGCGCAGCTAGATAGTGTTATAACCAAATTTCGGAAGATATTTCAGATCCTATCAAAAATTGATAGAACATGGTAGTGTTACACACAGTTTAGTCGCTCAGTGTCGGAAATTGCGGACCATCTCATTAGTATTCTAAATATATTATACAAAATATATTTTATGGACACGATTGGCTACGATTATGCAAATATAATTTTAAAAATTGAAAACAAATGAAAAATTCGGTATTTCCTTCCTGCGTGTAATAATTGTAAAGCATTTAAAACCTTTTATTCTGAATATAGTGAATTATTAAAAATTATTTTTACTTCCTGTATATAATAATTAAGCTTAACCTGAATTATTGTAAACGGAAATGTTTACTTTTTATTTTCATATCGTGTTTCTTATTTAAATTAGGCCAGTAAAAAACAAAATCAATGAGAGCATTAAGCAGATAAATTGCTGCTTTACCTTGAGGAATTGGTAGACCAAATGATGCTAAATTAATTAGCCATCCTGTTTTACAGTACTTTCCATAATATGCAACATGCAATTGAAAGCCATCTGATGTTACATTTAAACTTCATAAATCGATTATACGCACCAGTTTTCCGTAACAGAGGAAGACAGCGAAATTATCTCGAAGCTGGGGTAGCATTAAATTGGTTCTGCGTTTTTTAAACAACGAATTTTCTCGCAATCATAGAGTGAATCGTGCCTCTATACATAGATACGCAAGTTTGCAAAGCTCACTAGGCTACGAACATGCAGCAGCAGAGTACCGAGATAGACACGGTCTAACTGTAAAAAGTCGCGGGCCAAATGTATTTGCTCCTCTTTGGCAACGTTTCCACTTATTTCGAATATTTTCGCTTAAACGTAATAAAGTGGCACCATGTATAATAATTGTCTCGCGTCTTCATCGGAACGATATTGTGTGTGAATAAGTACTCTAATTCAGTGAGTTTGCTTTGTGGGGCTACATCTTTCTCATTTCTTTTCAGGTACATGCACAGGAGGACATATGATCGTGCGAGATCTGTCATGCATTTTAAACACACGGAAACACCAGACATCTTCAAAAGAACCCACATTAACCTCCTGGTTATCATTAGAAGTCAATGGATAATTAGCATAGTCAAGCATTTAAAGATGTACCTAAACTTAACTAATAACTAACGTGGATGTACATATTTCAAAGTTAATGTGCGCGTTGTACTTTAGGAACAGCTATGGATTGTATGGTATGACTTGGATTGTTTGACAGGATAGCCGTTTACATTTGGGATTGTAGCTTCATACAATTATTTTTGAAATTACTATTTTCATGCTAAATGTTTTATGCACGGTGCGGTTAAATTGTTAACACCGCTTGTTCCGTGCATCATGTTTCGCAGACCGAATTTTGTAATCGCAGAAATATCTCAGCACTTATAATTTTGGTACAAACAAATTCGACACGATCAATTTTCGGTTGTAAATGTATCCTCTGCTCTGAGCGTGATCAGAACGTACGAACATGTAGGCCATGTTTGTGCTACTCAATCTTGATTACTTATGTTATGCACTTGACAGAGATCCCATCTTTTATGACATCATCAAATAACGAATCAAACTTAATTTTGAAGACTCTGGAAACTAAGTCTGCAGCAAAATAATTTCAAGTTGTTAGTCTCAAATTGTAGGAAGGAATCGACAAACCGCAGTTGAGTTAAAATTCATCGCCGGCGCAAGTTTATGAACCTTTGTACTGTAAAATGGACACGATTGTTCGAATTTTATTGGCTTGCACACCTGGATTGCAAATTCAAGAATTATTTTGTACGCCTACGATAATCGATTATTTGACGAAAGAAGCGGTTGATACAGAATAATGTGAGAACAGTTGACGTTTACTATTTGCTGATTTTTGAGACTTAGAGCATTTGTGATAACAATTACGTATTGGCAACTGGGCATATTTGCGAGTTTTATTAGGTGCAGAATTAAGGTTGCTTGTCTTGTCGTCTGACTATGAACTTTGAAAACGTATATGAGCCGTCACCGGGAATATTCGTAATGTTAGCATCCATTGAAGCAAATTAAACTGCCTTGTTAATTGATCTGTTTTAATCACGGAACTTGCTTTAGTGGTGATTTTTTGGATTACTCATAAGACCTTGCTTAAAAGCGAGTAAAACCGAATCTCAATTTATAAAGTGAGCATAGTGAGTATAGTTAAGTGAGCATAGTTGTGCTTTTGGCTGCTATTGGTAGGTTATTATATTTATATGCTATAAGATCTAAATGTTAATTTGACGTTTCTCCAGAATAAGAAGCATATTGCTGCGAACCAATGAATTGGCTTTTCACCGAAATGGTTTTTCACCAAATGCAATCTCAATTTGTTTTATACATTAGAGGATCGTCTAGGAAAGCAAGTTGAGCTTTTAGAATTTCAGCAAAAATAGGTCGAACATCGAGGGTAGGAAGCATCTAGGACAAAGGTGGAGATTTTTCTAATTTCTTTAAGGAACACTAGTACATTTCGTCACATGCATTGTATTATTATTGACTTTGTTTTCAAGACGGTGAATACCATCTTATAAACAAAGGAATAAATAATAAGGGGAACATTTAAAGAAACATGATCTACAGAGCAATTGCATGCAGGCAAAAATTGCTGGTGGTAGTAAATGTTCAGTCAATCGAAAAGCTCTGTTTGATGCTGAAAATATCAAAAATATTGAATAATCTTGTTAACAGCAAAACCGCACGTACCTTATATCACAGTCTATGCGAGAGCTATATGCAGACCCTACAATTCTAGGCTTTTGTTGGCCATGCGCCAAATGGCCTTTCCCAGGGAGTTATCTCTCGTAAGTAACGCAATCGTAATCAACAAATTTTAAGCAATTTCCGCATAACTATCGAAGACTGAAAGTAAACAATCGATTATAAATTCTTAAAAGAAACTCACCTTTATGCCAGTGAAATTTCTAACAGAAAATTAACAAGTATATGTCTATGAACATAATAGGATTATTTAAGTTATTTTGGGTATAAGTGTTACACTGTAAAAACATATTTTTTAATGAGGCAGATATATAAAATCAGAAAGAGATGGAAAGTGCTATCCCTTTCTAAACAACTATCCGTTTCTGATATTTTTCATATAGGAATTTTATAAAAAACTAGTAAAAAATTCTCGAAAAGACAAAACTTATTAAAATGAGTAATTTTATGTAATGGCATGGATTCTTCTAACAACTAGTAACCTCCATTATCTGCAGACTACAACTTTTTACCAAATTTAAATTTTGACTATTACCAAAAAGGTACCAAGGATTGTTCTAAGATGTGACAATCAAAATAAAAATCGATAGTATTCAATTGTTTATTTGCCATGTCCCTACGGTCTCCCCAATTTTCATTTCCCGTATTAATTTGTATGCTATGCCGATTTCACCTGTTTGAGTAATTTATATTTCGATAAATATCGAATAATTCCAACTGGAGGTTACAATAGCTCTATGTACTGTCTATACTAATAAAGGGTGTTTTTTTAAGAGGTTGCCGATTTTTTTTTTGAATAAAACACATATAAAATTATGAAATGACCAAAATTTTTTTTTATTTGGTAGATAATTTTTTGGCATTTAACATTTAAACACAATTTCTGGCATATGGCTACCACGACTATTTTTCACAAATGTCATTCTGGAGGTCCAATTTTCCAGCACTTTTTCAAGCATTTGAGGGCGTATGTCAGCAATGACACGTTGAATATTGGTTTCCAAAGCGTCAATCGATTGAGGTTTATCCACATAAACCAATGACTTCACGTATCCCCACAAAAAGTAATCGAGTGGCGTCAAATCGCACGAACGCGGAGGCCAATTCACCGGACCATTTCTCGAAATAATGTTGTCGTTGAAAGTTTCTTTCAATAAGTCGATTGTTTCACGTGCTGTATGGCAAGTGGCACCATCTTGTTGAAACCACATTTCATTCATATCCATATCTTCAAGATTTGACAACAAAAACTCATTTAACATGGTTCTGTATCGATTTCCATTCACGGTAACGCGTCGTCCTTCCTCATTTTTAAAGAAATATGGACCGATGATCCCACCAGCCCATAGACCGCACCAAACAGTACATTTATCAGGATGCATTGGTAATTCTAGAACGGCGTGTGGATTATCTTTGCTCCAAATGCGACAATTTTGTTTGTTGACGTATCCATTTAACCAAAAATGCGCCTCATCACTGAAGAGAATTTTACGGTAAAAAAATGGATCTTCGTTCAATTGATTTAACGACCAATCACTGAATTCACGGCGCAAACGATGGTCGTGTGACTTTAATTCTTGCACCAATTGAATTTTGTATGGCACCAAACCCAAATCTTTACGTAAAATTTTCCATAAAGTCGATGGACAAAGTCCAATTTGCTGAGCACGACGACGAATCGATAAATTGTCGTTTTCTTCGACACTGGCCTCAACGACAGCAATATTTTCTTCTGTACGAACTCTTCTCATTCTTGTCGGTGGCTTGGCATCCAAAAGAGTGAATGTAGACCGAAATTTGGTAATTACGTTCTTTATGGTGGTCTCTGACGGACGATTATGTGCACCATAAAATTCACGAAGTGCTCTATAAACATTTTTAATTGAACACTGATTTTGAAAATAAATTTCCACGATTTGAAAACGTTGTTCTGGAGTTAACCTATTCATAATGATTTGCCAAACAATACTGAGTAGAAATGCCACTTTGAGCTGTCAAAACAACTGTCATAAAATAAAACGACATCTATCGGAAAAACAAACCTCCTAAAAAAACACCCGTTACTATTCACAGAGATTCTTCTAGGATGTCTTCACGTGGTTTCAACAGCTCTTTGTAATAAGTAATAATCTATCTATATGCCAGGTGTCAGCGGTCTCCGCATTTCTCAATTTTCTCTTTTATTTGTATGGCATATCGATTTCACCTGTTTGAGTAGTTTATGTTTCGACTTATTTGCAGCAGGTTACAAAAGCTCTATATCCTAAGTAATAAACTGTTTAAGTGCCATGCCTCAGCGATCTCCCCAATCTTCAGTTTTTTATCGAAATATAAACTATTCAAACAGCTGAAATCGGTATGCCACACAAATTCAATAAAAAGTTTAAAATTGGGGGAGCGCTGGGACATGACATATATGCGGTTTATTACTTATTACATAGAGCTATTGGAACCCCCTGATGACGTGTTAGAAGAGGTTCTGTGATCCTCATAATATTAGTCGAAATATAAACTACTCAAACAAGTGAAATCGGAATACCATACAAATTAAATAAAAACTTGCAAATTGAACATAGAGCTATTTCAACCTCCTGATGACGACTTCGAGTAATTCTCGAGACGCTTATTGTAGTAGTCGAAATGTAAACTATTCAAACAGTAGAAATCCACACATAAAATAAGCGGTGTCACTCAGATATGTATCCGCAAACGTATTTTTATCACACCACATCAACGGATACATATTTTGAGACATCCAGGAAGATACCTGTTTCTAAAAAATTATATTTTTGACGTAAGAACCAGTAAAATTTATTTGGTATTAAGAAAATACTCTTCTCGGTGTTGAATTCTAATTATTAAAATTCCTGTTCGACTTTTTGTGGAGAAAAGTTCAATTTGTATATCAAAGTTTAGTTCTTCGTTTGATTTTATAAAAGACGCACCAAACCAACCTGCATCTGCAAAATAATTTGGAATTTCCCATATTTGACAAACCATGCAACTTTTTAATTATGTAAATTAATTATTATTTTTTATTCCAACATAATTAATGTCAACAACGGAGTTTGAATGGACAAAACTATAATATTGTAGAAGAAGGTAATATGGAAGTGTGATGATTGTTTAGGAGATATTAGCTAACGATCTCATAAAAATTATTTTTTTTTAAATTTCATTCCTGGTTTATCGAGATCGAAACAAGTAAAATTCATCAATTCCCAGTTTACAAAATGTAAAATTTATATAACATTTATAAAACACTTAAACACTTACATTCTTTTATATATTTTCAGAAATTAATGGGGACACTAAAAGTAAATGACGAAACCGGTTTAACGTGATCTAAGTTGTCGAAACGTCAATTTCCAGCCATGCCTAATGTAAAAGTACTTCCCGAGTGTTATTAAAAAAGCTGGGTTTTATTTAATATCCAAAAGAATCTTTCAACAAATGTAAACGGTGCTTTGAGTTTACACTGAAAGTATTTTTCTCGTGTGAATATTTATATCCGTAATGAGGCTTTCTAAGCTCTGAACGATGCTACTTAATTCAACCGGCGACGAATTAAAATGTACGTGCTCCGATGGAAATTATTGTATCCAAAAGTATTTTATGAAGACTTAATGTAAAAAGTTCAAACGGAGTTAGTTTCTCCATATTTGATCGGTTGGATGCTGTGTTGAAACAGAAAGTACGTTGTACATAATATTTATATCAGTTTCATGTTACATCGCAACTTCTGAATCAACCTAATTGTAGTAGAAATTCGTCAATACGTTTTGTCGGTAACCAAAATCAATAATTTTCATCAGCTGGGGTTCTTCTTTTACTTGTTTTTGAGATCGTCCATAAAATACAAAAAAAAAAAAATTGCTTTGTACTTGCAAACCGATGGCAATTTTACATTATATTAGAAGCTTTTGTTGTGTAAACATAATTTAAATCGACTGAAGCAAAATTTAATAGTGTTAAATAAATACTGTGTTGGTGAAATTTTAGTGTCTCAAATATATATGTAATAATCACCAATTACTTATATCCGATTTTTTTAATTGAAATTTCTTGGATACCGCGTAGATATTACATTATATCTTAAAGATTTTTATACACCATCTACTAAAAACATTAAGGTAAACTAGTTAACTCTACAAGTGATTTTCGTGTAATTAAATAATGCGTATACTGTATTTAGGTTCGTTAAGTACTATAGGGAGCGTTAACCCAAATCGCGGATAGTAGCACAACCGAACCGTTGATTATAATTTGCTGGGTGTCAAACCGAAAATCGCTTCCTGTGGTTTTACCGACCAAAGATTTTACCAACGAGCGATATACATATATAGTATACCAATTGGATTTGACTATTCCAGGACCGCGACGGTGGTGATAGTGTGGAATAGAGAATCCACCACCGTCCCAAACAAAATTTACGCGCGCGGAAAAATCCGCTAAGAGAAAAAAACGTGTTTTAGCCTAGATTCCGGTCCACTTGATACAAGGTCGGTCACCTGCAATATATCTTCAATTTAAGTGATACGTTTTGGTGGTAAATCTGACGTAGTAGATCCGTTTGTTTACCCAATCATATTAAAATGTTACGTTTAGTGTAGTGTACCAAGTTCAAATATTTAATAGTTAAAAATTTAGTACATTTATGTTATAAATATAAAGTTATATTTTGTTTCGTTATGATTAAAATTTCTTTTTGGTTTAGTTTAAAAAAAATAAGATTAAGTTTAGTTTTGATTTCTTAAATTGTTTGCTTCTATCAATCGCTGTTATAGTGGTGAAATTAATTAAATTAAATTAAATTTTTTTTATTAATCAAATTTTGATAAATAGCCATAGTCGTACAGCAGCCATCTGTGAAGCGCTTTGCCGGTGTGTGTGAGGGTAAGTGATTTTAAGTATTTTTTTTTGAGGAGATTAACCTCCATTTAATTTGATTTGAGTAATGAATTTCACCACCCATTAAATTAAAGCCGTTTTCAAATTTTTCAAAATGATATCTGTTAATCCATTTGTATTTAATTTCAAATAAATATATTATGTTATTATTTATTATGATCTAAATTGTTTTTAAAGGGGGGGAATAGTGTAAAGGGTCTCAACTGAGAATTGTTTTAGGTACCATGCTTATATAATATTTTGTTTTTGGTTCGTTTTGAAATTCAGAAAAGCAGCTTCTCAAAATTAGTCAAGTTCTCTAACCCACTTCCCATGCAGACTACAGCTGGCGGGCCAATGGCTGCTCGGAGAACGGCATTCGACGGATTTTCTGTTAACGGAATTGCATTGGTTATTTTAACTGCAAAGGTTCCGTTACAATGTAACACCTAATCGATGTTGTGGCAACCTTGTATTTTTCTGTGTGGTGCATGTTATACATAATTATTTATAAATTGGAGAAATCGGATTATTAACGTTATATATATGGCATGTGGGCCTATTAGCTTTTATCAATATCATATGTTTGTTATTTTTTAAAAATGTCACTTCCGTCATTATTTTATTTTATTTTACTCGAGCTACATTCATTTGAGGATTTGGCTGCCTTACTTCTAATTTTACATATTCAGTTTTTAATTTCAGATTAATGAATGACTTATCCATCGAATCCTAGCCAGGTCCCAGGACAGCTACCCACGGTTTATACTACAACTGGATGAGGCATGCCGGGGGAATTATTTCGTTTCTGTCTGGAATACACGGATGAACGGTTGCTTGGCGTTATCGGTGAATTTGTTATGAAGTTATGTGATACATGGAGTCAGCAATTACTCGAGGGTCCTACAATTGCAATTAAGCAAGCTCGAAAAATTATCTTCAAATTTTCTTTAAAAAGCTTTATTTACTAATGCAGAAAGTTAAAATGGTAATCGAATTGATCGGGGAAAAAATTCGGCATATTTTTCATAAGAAAAGATTTTAAATTTAATGCAATGCATATTTAGCAAAATAAAAAAATTATGGCTTGAATAAACATTGTTCACGTTAAATTGAACCCACCACTAAATGTCGGAAAAATAATTAATAAAATATTTAAAAGAGTTTGGCCTTGATGACATTGAAACTACTGACGGGAAATTAGTCTACACACTATGTGAATGCGATGTTAAATTAAAAAAATACCTCATTCGACTGGCTCAAAATTCAAAACAACAGAATGAAGCAAATCAATCAGAAAAAACATATTTGAATAAAAAAAATTGCTTAGATGTATGCAACATGATGCCTCATTATTAGTTTAACTTTCCAATCAAAATTTAAATTTTATTTCAAAAGGTCTTTCCTAGAGATATACACGAGAGAAGTAATTCCTTGTGAATCTACCATTCGAAAAAATTATCTGAGTTTTATGCAAATATAACTTCGAAAATAAAAGACAACCTTAAATTATGTATGGAACAAAATATCGGCCAATTGACCGCCGCGACCTCGGCGGCACACCTCTACCCGATGGTTCAAATTTTCGATGACGCTTAGGCATAATTGAGGTTCTATGCCGTTAATGTGACGAATTATCTCATCCTTTAGCTCTTGAATTGTTGCTGGCTTATCGACGTACACCTTTTCTTTCAAATAACCCCAAAGACAGAAGTCCAACGGTTTCAAATCACATGATCTTGGCGGCCAATTGACATCGCCACCACGTGAGATAACACGGCCATTGAATTTGTCGAGCAAAAGAGCTATTGTTTCGCTAGCTGTGTGGCAAGTGGCACCGTCCTATTGAAACCACATATCGTCCACATCCATATCTTCCAATTCGGGCCATAAAAAGTTCATTATCATCTCACGATAGCGAACACCATTCACAGTAACTGCAACGGCCTCATTTTGGAAAAAATACGGCTCGATGATGCCGCCAGCACATAAACCGCACCAAACAGTCACTCTTTGTGGCTGCATTGGTTTTTCGACAATCACTCTTGGATTATGATTCGCCCAAATGCGGCAACTCTGCTTATTGACGAATCCACTGAGGTGAAAATGTGCCTCATCACTGAAGATGATTTTCTTCGAAAATTGATCATCCACTGTTGCCATTTCTTGCCACCATTCTGACCATTGACGACGTTTGGAATGGTCAAGAGGCTTTAGTTTTTGAGTCAATTGCACCTTATAAGCGTGTAAATGCAAGTCTTCATGCATAATGTTCATCAACGACGAGCGTGAGAGATGCAATTGTTGGGCACGGCGACGAGTTGAGGTGGACGGCTCTTCAGCCACACTATCGCAAACAGCAGCAATATTTTCTGCTGTACGAGCTGTACGAGCATGCACTGGTGTTTTAAAATCTTCTACAGACCCGGTTTGCTCAAATTTTTGCACGATTTTTCCGATTGTACGCACATTTGGACGATTAAATTGACCGAAAAAATCACGAAGTGAACGATATGCATTTTGATTTGAACGTCCATTTTCATAATATGCCTGAATAATTTTAACGCGTTGCTTGATTGTGTATCTTTCCATGGTTCAAATTGAGTTAGTCTGAAATTGAGAAATGTCAAATTAAATGCAGAAAAAAACTTGACATTTAGGTGTGGTTCACATTCAACGTCGGCCCTTAAAATTTATCCACGCTTTAGTTAGAATTTTACATACGAATTTGGATAATATTAATTCGATGTGTTTATTAGACTGCCAATTTGTAGATAAATCTAATGCTTCGACAATGGCTCGTACTTTTGACAACGCTTTTAAAATATTCGATAGCTTGCGAAAGTGATGACGTGTTGTTAGTGGTAACCGATACTGCACCATATATGGTTAAAATGGGGAAAGGTTTATTTATTTTGTACCCGAACTTGACAGAAGTAACGTGCCTTGCACATGGGATGCATAGACTTGCAGAGCATATCCGATCCATTTTCTCTGACTTTGAAACGTTCTCAAGAACTTAAAAAAATATTCTTAACACCACCTTCCAGAATAGGCTTTTTTAATAGATTGGCGTCAAATTTAGCACTACCACCACTACCTGTTGTTACACGATGGGGCACATGGTTACGGACAGTAGAACATTGTTGCAAAAATTTCGATAAATTGAAAATTGTCTTCGCGGAATTAGAAATGGATGGTGCGTCAATTGTCAAGAGTGCAGATCTCATTAATTTGCGGAATGATATTGATTTCAGCATTACAAACTATGGATTTATTCCAAACAAATTTGAGCAATTAGAAGCCTCAACGTTGTTCCTCAATAAAAGCAGTAATTGAGGAGGTTTTTAGAAATATTAAAAATGTACCGGGATTAACAACAAATTTTCAAAATAATTCAGGTTCGCAGAAGCTAAAAGAAATTAACAAAGTACTGCACAATGAAGCGGTGCAAACTGAAATAATAAATCCAGCACATTTTATGTCACTCACCTTTTCACAATATAAAGAAGCTTTTCACAATAAGACATATTATCAAATAAGAGGCTAAATTTTAAAACAGAAAATTTAAAATTATATGTTGTCACTCATTGTAACTTGAAAAATTGTTGTTAATGTACCAATTAAGTATCTGTCAATTTTGTTTCGAATTTAAATTGAGATCAAAATTATTATTTTCTAATCCTAATTTTGAATATGCGTAAATATAAAATGGTTAGTTCTGGGATTTTTGTTAATTTTTAAAACAATTTTAATTACTCGAGTAGGAGTGGTGGGCAAATTTTTCAAGTTGATCCTTCTAAAGGTTGCATACAATTTTTCTTACGTTCCAATTCGATACTCTTTTACTATTAATCAATCTGACATAATAAGACTGTTTTTATTCAGATGTCCAATACAAACGTTTTGAAGTCAATCAAAACTATGCAATTGTACAAACAAAAGGAAATAATACCCCAGGTGGTACACAAATATCAACATTGGTAAATCCACTCTCTGTGAAGACTGACCCTATGGATTCTGGGGAGGGTCATCTATTGCATTATCAGTGAACATCAAATCTGTTCCAGAGAAGATCAAATTTACAAAGATCACCGATAAAGAAAAATAGAAGCAACCAAGCCGATACTTTTTACCTAACGCTATACCTAGATGTACTGGGCAAACATTACACGAAATAAGTGATGCCATCGGAAATTTTACTTTGAAAAAGCCAAATCTAGTAAAACAACTATTGACCTAAAAAAAGGATAATATGAATCTCTTGCCGATGCTAGAGCATATGGAGCAATTATTTGCCAAGCTAAGCGAGGAAATTGAGTATCTTTAGCGAGAAAATGAAAACAAACTCATTTATTCCACTGATGAAGATAAATTACAAAGAGAAACGGACTGGATCCTAAAGAAGAAAAAACAGTCCAGGAAGAGTAAGAAAAAAAAGCTAAATCGTCACCTGAGGCTGATCAATTAAATGGTACGGGACAATCTAGTAGATCAACCAAACGGTAGTAAATCTACCAAGAACATTACACCAAATGTGGTGCAACCAAAAGAAAAACACCCGCACCAATAAATATTGTTGGTCTAACCAGTTACCCAGAAATTCACTCACTGATGAAATGGGTTACTGACAAAGACTATAAAGTAACAGCGTTAAATAATG
The DNA here is from genome assembly GCA_963691935.1 of Nephrotoma guestfalica. Lineage (NCBI taxonomy): Eukaryota > Metazoa > Arthropoda > Insecta > Diptera > Tipulidae > Nephrotoma > Nephrotoma guestfalica. The sequence continues at coordinate 162,575,848 of OY829915.1, read as the reverse complement.
ACGTTTGAAAAATTAATACTTTGGACTCAGATACTTATAGATGCTTATCTATGAAATTGAATGCTGAAAAGTATCAGTGGTTCACTTACGAGAACAAACAGGCCCGACCTATAAAAGTCATGACAAGAGGTTTGCATCACACTTGTTCAAGCAAAGAAATAATGGAAGACTTACAAAATAAAGGTCTTAAAATACTAGATGCTGTGAATATTGTTAAAAAAGAGAGACCAGAAATCCAGGAAGGAAACCAAATTATCAGTAAAAGCGGACTCGCTCTTTTTATGCTGGTATAGAATGTTCAAAATATTTATGGAATAAAAGGAATCCTTCACATAAATCTGACAATCGAACCAATGAGGAGAACCACAACACGCATATCCCAATGCAAAAAATTTCAGGCATTTAATCACACCCAAAGATATTGCGGCTGGGATACAAGATGTGTAAAATGCTCAGGAAATCATTTTACCCAGGCATGTACAATAAAGAGAGATGTGCCCGCCAAATGTACAAATTGTAGGGGCCAACATCCGGCTAATTATAAAGGCGGTGGGGTTGCTAAACAACTATAAAAATTAAGAGATAAAACAAGAAATCGACCGCAAAATCACGAAAATCGAAGGGTTCAAATATCAAATCAGATGGATCAAAACCCACAACCAAGCAGCACAAGGCAAAGAAGTTCATTTGCCCATAAGTAGTGAAAGGTTTGGGATCAACCAAACATATGGGCTCTGAAAGTTACCTAATTATGGAAAACATTATGAACAGCATTGCAGCTATTACAAAGCGGCTAGATGACCAAAGTAATCTGAACATGATACTCGTACTTGATTAACTGAAGAAAATGAAACTCGCTCAACGCAATTCAACAAAAAATGTTAAGTAAGAACACAACTTTCAAAATAGCGATCTGAAATGCGAATGGCATTATGCAACATATTCCAGAAATAGAAATATTTTTAAATTCAGATAAAATCGGGCTTTTCTTAATATCCTAAAGCCATCTAGTTAAATCTTCGTTTGTTAAAATACGAGGTTATAACTTATATCACTCCATTCATTCAGCGGATAGAGCAAGAGGTGGTTCGGCATTGCTAATAAAAGAAAATATAAAACACCATTTAGATTCAAATATCGAAGAAGAAACAATAAAAGTCACTACTGTAAGGATCCAAGTTAATCACAGACAGGTTACTGTCTCTGCAATATATTGTCCTCCCCGGCATAAATTGAAAAGGGAGGACTACTTTAAACTATTTAAATTGCTTGGACGTGATTTTATTATTGGAGGTGACTTTAATGCGAAAAACACGTATTGGGGATCTAGACTTACGACGTCAAAAGGTAAAGAATTAGTTTAAGCAGGTCACACATCAAAATGTGAATTTTACGCTGGTGGTTCCCCAACATACTGGCCCAGTGACGGAACGAAAATACCTGACCTAATAGATTTTTATGTAGCAAGTAATTATCTAGTATCGGTTCATTCCCCGGTTATCATGACAGTCACTGATTCAATAGGAGAGTGCACCCAGATTAACAAATACAAAAAACAATCTGAGATCTTTCGTGAATTATTGGAGGAAAAAATCAATCTTCAGGTACCGATAAGAAATTCTCACCAGTTGGAAGATGAATTAGAACAACTCAATGGATCAATTCACTATGCTGCTTTGGCAAGTACCCCCATTACACAAAATAGGAAGAAGCTTAACATATCCTACCCAATGGAAGTTAGAGAGTTGGTAAGACAAAAACGACGGGCACATGAAATTTGGCAAATAACTAGAACACCAGAGAACAAAACAATTCTTAAAACAATTTAGGTAACCAGTCTCAAATCTCTTCGTAAAGAAGTTAAGCCTAACCGATGAAAAAAAATTGGTTATTCTCTGTGGAAGCCAACGAAGGGACTCAAAAGTCTCAAAACTAGTGCCTCCACTTAAAAAGGAGGATGGAACCTGGGCAAGAGGTCCTAAAGAGAAGGCTGATCCGCTTGCGGAGTATCTCGAGGATACCTTTGAATCACTACCAAGACAAAGGACCAATGAAAATATAGTGTGAATCCACAAGCTAGATGATTTTGATATACTTTTTGAAAATAAGAAGTAAAAAGCAACATAAATGTTAAACCACCCCAGGGTATGACTTGATTACTTGCCAAATAATCAAGGCTCTATACCAGGTAAATGATTTCGTAAGCTACTAGCAGAAGTAATCATGATAACAAAACCTGATAAACCACCTAACGATAAAAAATCATACAGGCCAATTTCATTGCTGCCAATTATGTCAAAACTCTTTAAAAAATTATTACTAAAAAGACTTAAACCAATAATTGAGGACAGACACCTAATTCCTCCAAATAAATTTGGATTCAGGAAACAGCACTCCACAATTGAACAGGTGCATAGAATCACCAACATTATTGAAAAAATGTTAGAAGGTAAAAAAGTATGTTCCAACATATTTCTGGACGTCACCCAAGCATTCGATGAAGTCTGGCACAGTGGACTGGAATTCAAGCTGCACAGAAATCTGCTGAGACAATTCTATGCCATACTAAGATCTTATTTATCCAATAGATAATTTTGTGTGCAATACGAGGATGAATACTCCGAACTGAAGATAATCTCTGCCGGTGTCCTGCAGAGGAGTGTCTTAAGACCAATCCTGTATTTATTATATACAAGGGATATTACAACAACAGATGAAGGAGCCATATCCACCTTCGCAGATGATACAGAATTCATGGCGATTAGATGTCGCTGATGCAACGAAAAAACTCCAGAAGATTACCAATGTGGTTTGAAACTGGACTAAGCACTGAAGAATCAAGCTTCCGGTGCCAAATGCAAACAAAGCTAAATATCTTGGCATGACACTCGATGCCAAATTCAAGTGGAGAGAGCATGTCAAAAATAAAAAAGGAGAACTTAATATTAACTTCAGAAAAATGTATTGGCTCATAGGTAGGGGCTCTGACCTTACAATACACAACAAGCTGCTGCTATATCGGCAAATTCTTAAGCCAATATGGACCTACGTAACTGTTCTGTGGTACACTAGAAATAAAGACCTTCACAGGGACTTACAGATAGAATGCATCAAAGTTGAAATAAAAAAAGCATGCCGCCAAACTCGAAATAAGGCTCCAGGAACATGGAAACCCGTATATTCGCCATATGATAGATAACTCTGTTGTTGAAAGAAGACTTCAAAGAACGAGGCCACTTGACCTAGTAAACAGACCAAATTAAAATTATATTTTAAATAGGTTTAATTAATTGTGGGACTAACCACTGGGTTTTACCCCAGCAAATCAGAATTGTTTAAGAAATGTAAAATTTGTAAATTTGAAAGATAAATTGCTAGATGACAGTCTCAGTTGTAATTAATAAAGACAAAAAAAAGATGTCCAACACTACAACAAATTGTTCTAAAGTCAAATTCCGGTACATTTAATGAATTCGAATAATTAATATATTATGTTTTCACTGTAAGAGCCATTAAAACTACCAAGGTTAAATTATCAAGTTCAATATTAGGTTGACTATATGAATACTTTTCTTGTTTCTAGAATTCATCTAATAATAAATTTAACTTAGTAACGAAGCAAAAAATATAATAATATAAGCCAAAACAATTTCTAGAAATAAAATAAATTAACATTTGAACTATACCTCTTTGTTTGCAACAAATCAAGAAACGCGCATAGAGTATAACGACTCGAACCAATGTGACCATCTTAGCATATCACAATAAATAAACGCACGAAGAATACTTGGCTCTTAATCCAATTTAAACACTTAAATTAAAAATGACAGTTTCAGATGAATATTGCTAATGCTAATGCACTCTCAATATAAAATTTGGTTTCTCCATTGAACACATAAAAAAATTATTTGATCACAAAAATAAAATGAAAATTGCGAAATATTTCTATTCAATTTTCCGCAAAGACAAAACAAATGATCGCATCAAAAAGAAAATTTCTCCTCGCCTACATGTAAAAATTGAACAGTTTTGTTTAATTATATTTATAAAAAATTCTAAATTTTTATACATTTTATATACACATAGGTTTAAAATGCTGTTGAAAAAAAATCAAAGTGATTTACATATCCTAACCCCAAATAACGACCCTGTTGATTGTAATTTTAAAAAATGTTTGCACAAAAATATATAAGAAAATGTTCGAGTTTTTTTTTTTTGTAAAGTAAAACAAGATGAAATTTTAACATCTGCTGGTTTTAATGCATCCAAAATCCAAAAAAAAAGTACGAAATAATATATTCAAATTAAAATAAATTAAAATTTCATGTCGGTTTTTCTTTAAATTATCTTTACATTTTTTGTTTTGTATAGGATTTCGTTTGTGAAAAACAGTTTTATTTTGGTAAAAACACTGTGTAAATAAATATATAGCGTAAACGTATACAAAACAAGAAGTAAAAAAAATAATTTGAATGCACAAGACAAAAATTAAAATTTTCCAAGTCTTAACTGTTTCCGTTACTAAAATAGTGTGCCTTTAAAAGAAAAACTGAAACGTTAAACAAAATATAACTTTTCATTATTTTGGAATTTTCACATCTTTTGTGTAATAAAAATTAAAAAAATGTTAATCATGATCATCATCATGTACACACGATGATGAAGATGACCTTCAATGAGGTTGTTGAAATTCACTTTTAAATTTATTATATTTTATTTATTATTTTATATATTTATTATAAGATATGAGATCACATCAGAATAAGAGATAAATAAAATGGCGGCGGATACCATGTACGTATGATGATCAAAGTTAATTATGAGTGATGATAATTCAAAATGTTGAAGTTAAGAATTTTTATTATATTTTTTTTATACTTGATTTTACTATTTTTTGCGAACTAGAAGAAACTACAATATATATTCAATATATTGCTGTATGATATTTTGTGCGTGATTGATCTCGATCGTAAAGAAAATTTTTTCGAATATTTAAATACATTGTGGTTTTAACCCTACACCGTCGCGATATACGACTCACACTCTTTATATGGCAAAAGAACTCTAAATTTGAAATAATTATAGCGTAATTGGCTTAGTGGTATTTAGGATTAACGCTATATCATTTCCGCTCCTCTAGATGTTAGATCAGATAACGTCGAATATTTTTTTATTATTTCTTGTGGTGCGCCGGGTTATTCAAATTCAATAAAAACAAATATTTTGTAAGATGACTGATGATTATGCTGTAATTAAAGGATAAGCATATTAAAATTTAGACAGCGTTACCCACGTTTGAGCAAGACATAATAAGATTATTTTCATGTAAAGTGAAAATGTTGCTGGTCATTTTAAGCGTTCGTTATTATTAACTATCATACCATAACACACTCGTTATTATTTAGACGTTAAATTGTTTATTTATGCAATGTGTAACTGATTCTTATAAACTCTTTCAACATATTATGTTATACTGTATGGTCGAAACAAAGAAGTCTTATTTTTCAAGAATTATACATATATGGAGTATGTCCCGTACCAATTAAATTTTGGGCAAACTCTAGAAAGTATAGATTTGAGTTAGACATAAAACTTACTCCGTTTTAAATCTTTCCTTATTCTTTATTCGACCTTTTGAAGAAGGATTTTGGTGGACGATTTATATTTTTTTTGCTTTTGAAAATAACTCTTCTTTGTTAAAAATTACTTAAAATTGTTTAATGAGCTTTTTATTATAAATTAAAGTTAACAGTAATTAGCTCAATTTTACAAACTAACTTTATTATTTCTTTAGCTTTCGGAACCTTTTCGGTTCCATTCTCAAAAGAATAATAAAACAATTTTACAAAAAAATATTTTCTATACAAAATAAAAACGAAATCAAGGCTATCTAAAATGTAGATATTTTTCTGTAGATATCGTTAGCTACTAGAAAAATATATTTTTTATTCTAGCTAGGCAACAATTTTCGTATCTACAGAAAAAACACTTTACAAAATAAAATTTGACTTTAAAAAACTTAAAATGAAAATAATTGTTTGTAAAAGCAAAAAATCAAATTATAAAAATAGATCGTATGAATTGCCAATATAAGCGTAATCGGTAATTTTGTTAATTGAATTTGAACAGGATTTTATATGTAGCATTTGCAAAATAGATCTTTTCCTGAAATTTGGTTGTTTTTCTAAAATGTTTACATCTTCCAAAATAATGTTATGGTTGGTATTTCTAATATGTTCCGAAAGTGCACTTATTTGATTCGAACTTCCCGTGGCACCACGTATATGTTGAAAAAATCGTTCTCGTAAAAACTGTTTTGTTTGCCCCGTGTAAATTACGTTACAATCGTTACATTTTATTTGATAGACCAAATTGGACTCTTTCTTTAATGGGATCGGATCTTTTAATTTTGAAAACAAAATATCATTTAAATTGGTAGCTGAACGACCAATAATTTTGAAATTATAATTTTTAAATAAATTTTTTAATTTTTCGAAAAGATTTTTTATGTAAGGTAGTGATAAATAATTTGTACTTTCAATTTCAGGATTTATTCTATAATTTTGGTAATAATTTCTCTGTTTCCAAATCATTTTAGTTATTAATTTTTTAGGATAATGATTATTTATCAAAGTGTTTTCCAAAAGTTTAAAATTATTGTAATGAAATTTAGTGTCGGACAATTTTAGAATTTTTTGAGTTAAAATTTGTATTGTATTAATTTTGTAAGAAATAGGAAGCCAAGAGGTAAAATTTAGATAACGACCAGACCAAGTATTTTTGTGGTACCAGTCAAAAGAAATGTTTCCATCCGGTTCATGAATCAAAAGTAAATCTAAAAATGGAATTTTGTGATCAATTTCTTTTTCAACAGTAAATTTGATTCTATTATCTAAAGAGTTAAAAACCTCCAGGAAAATTTCAATTTTGTCTTCAGGGATTGCTGTAATAATATCGTCTACATAACGAAAATAAAACAAAGGTTGAAAATCCAAAGATTTGGACCCATTTTTTCCAAAAATTCCATTATTAAATTTGCGATTATGGGACTAATTGGAGAACCCATAGGAGAACCAAAAGTTTGTTTATAAATTTTATTGCCAAAAGAAAAATCAGAATTAGTCAAAACAATTTGTAATGCCGAAATAAATTGAACTTTAGTCAATTTAGTTTTTGAATTTTGTTTTATACTCCTCCAGTTTTCTTTCACAATGTTGGTAACACGTTTATTATCAATATTAGTGAATAAAGATGTAACATCCAAAGAAACTAAGAGGTAATTTTGTGGAAGCGTGACATTCTGAATTTTTTGTTTAAAATCTTCCGAATTTATAATATTAGAACTAGTATTACCAACACTAAATTTTAAAATATTACCTAAAAATGACGATAAACTATGTGTTGGACCATTAATTGAACTAATAATTGGTCTATATGGAATACCAGGTTTGTGAATTTTAGGTAAACCATATAATTTTGGAATCACCGAATTATATTTAGTTAACATTTTTCTAGTTTTTTCATCCACATTACCGGAATTTTTCCAATCTTTAACCATATTGTTTATTGATTTCTGAATCGGAACCGAATTATCTTTAGGTAATTCTACATATGTTGTGTTATCGTTAAGTAAACTTTCCATTTTTGTAACATAATCACTTCGCGATGTTATGTAACGGCACTGAATCACCAATTGAAGGAGGACAAAATTTGTTTCCCAAACTTAAAATAATTTTGACATGAAAAGGAAGATCTATATTGGAGATGTTCACTAACCATTTATCAACCGTGTTCATTAAATTTCCAGACAATTCATTTAAATTATCTAATAAAATTTTATCAAATTTGATCTTTTGCCTTACCTTGATTTCATTAAAATGATAATTGAAAAATTCTTTAGCCTTTGTAAAAAATTCGCCATACTCAATAACAGGAAGAACATCTTCGATATGTTGCCGGAGTAAATCCAAATTATGTTTCGTTTCCTCGACAGTTTTTATGGTTTCTTTAATTTCTTCATTTATACATCCAAAAATGAATTTATTTTGAAGTCGGAGGAAAACATCCTGGTTAATATTGGACACATTTTTTAAAAATCTGGTCTTCGAAAATAATTTTTCTTTTCGACAATTCAGCAAGAAATATTGTTTATTGAACTCTTCTTTGTTATTTCTTTTTTAATTACGATCTAGTCGAAGACTAATAAGCAATTCTATTCTAACTTAAATTACTACATTTTTCTAAAATATAAGGGTTCATCTTTCGATGTTCGAGATTTTGTTATTCGCTAGATAGCGATTTATTTTAGCTGATTTTGCACTAACTCAAAAAGCTTTACTCTTCTGGGCCTTCTAACTAAATTCATATTATCCAGTAGCTAGATGGCCTCTATGTTGACATGGTGAAGTAGCAGATGTTATTGACTTCTAGCAAATTTCATAATTTCGGTTTTTACCGATTCTATGCTCAGATCTTGGTGCGTTAACGATGTTTCTAAGCACGTTATTTGGGAAGCGTTGGCTAATATCCATGTTGCTCTGCTTGATACATCCCCACAGCTGTCATAGGTCCAGACAGGCTTCATTAATTGCTTATAAAGCGGAAGCTTATTAGGGATTGATAGATGAGACTTTCTACTGGGGAGTCAGTTCAGTAGTTCTACCAATACATTTTTTTGAATTTTAATCCCAACTCGTCTCATTTCTACTTTCCAGCGACGCTTAACATCAAATATCATACCAAGATATTTGGCAGTGTTTGCATGTGGCACTTTTTGATTTTTTAAATATATTGGTTTGTGTATTAATCTCTTATTCGTAAAGTCGAAATGTACAGATTTGGTGTCATTTTATTTTATGCGCCATGTTTTTGTCCAGTTCTATACTTGCTCTATCCCTTTCGTGCCCTGCCTACAAAAACGTGTGGGTAAAAATAGTCAAGCTCATAGCAAGATATTGAACACTAATTTAAGCATGAAATTAAAACCAACTAACACTTTTGTGTATGCGCATCAAATTCCATATCTTTAGAAATTATAATCGTAATCATAACCCAAGTAGCACAAATAACCTTAATAGTACAAATCCTATACAATTAAACGCTTACATATTTTTATAATATTTTAGATAAAGATTTAGAATAATCTAAATAAAGAGAAAATCGAGTTTATTTGACAATAAAAATTGTTTTATGCGGAAAAAGACAGCCACACATTTGTGTTAGTTGGTGTTATGAACAACCCAATAATGCAAATTGTAATAACTTTTAAGAAAATAACATCTCAGTTATTTCTGTTCAGTTTCATTATAAACTGTTTAAAACAGGTTTTTTTGCGGATAAACACAAAAATACATTACATTTCTCGTAACGTACGCGTGTTTATAGCCGTTGTACCGTTCGCCAATGCTTGGCAGAGAGTAGGCTAAATTCGTAGAGGAAGGTAAACGTTCTTCTTCATCTTCGCTACTGCTGCTACTACTGGCTCGTCTTTTTCGACATACACTGGCAATTAAAGCACTTGCCACCTCCATTTTGAAATCCAATACATCTTTGATCAGACTTTTGGCAACTCCTCATACGGCACAATCTAACCGATATTCCATCCAGGAATTTACGACTGCCAGGGGTCAATTAAATGAGTAGCACCTTTCAGTGTCCATTTCTTTGTCTTAATGAATGATCGATAGTATTGTACCATCTGATCTACCAAGTCGACCCCGCCCATATTTTTATTATATTGGGATACAACTGCTGGACAATTGAATTTTTGGTAAAACTTTTGTTGTTTGTTCTAACGTTCCACGCCCTTTAAATCTTTTCAGTTTACCAAGGTGATGTAGTGTTTTCCATTATTAATGATAAACTCTTGGCTCTCTCCTTTTTCCATATGCCTATCAAGTTTAAAATTGGCATTTTTAAGGCGGTTTAGCATTATGGTTCCTATAAATTATATGCAAAAGTTTAAAGATATTTTCCTGTTGCTCTGTAACCTAAATCCAGAAGCTTAGACATCAAAGGCACAGTGGTGAATTATCGATCAAAATAATAAATAATCCTTTTGGCAACGTCTTGACTAAATAGAGAACTATAGCTATGCCTAAGCCTAACGAACGATCGCCAAGTTCAGTTTTATTTCCCTGATAAGTCGACCACTAGTCCATTTGATGTCGTGACAACAAAATTTTTTAAACCTACCGGTCGAGGTTTGTTTTTGACGTATTGTCTCGCTGGACATCGACCCGTGTATGGGATCATCTGTTCATCCACAGCGTAGTTGTATATTTTTCGGGGTAGTGATCTGCACCTGTCTCTCACTGCGTTTATTATAGGTTGAATCTTCCAAAATGAATTTGAAGAATCAGCCGCAGTTAAATTGATATCCACACAATGGAGTGAATTACGGATATTTCGAAACCGATTTCGTGACATCGTGCCCGCGTTTGTTTCGAATCGAAATTCCTTCTGCCAATACATTTTAATTCTTGGGTACGAAACGCAGCCCATCATCATGCCGTATACTCTTTTAATTACATGCGACGTCGTTTTTAGTTAGGTGCCGCGAGCTTGCAAAAAATATACATTCGGGTACCTGGCATCATCAGTAAAATGGTCTTCATTGAAGTACTTTGTAAAATATTCTAAAGGTGATTTTACAAAATTATGCAATAATTGCTCATTCGATTCGGCGGTTTGTATTTTCTCTGATGTATCTGAGTTGTTATCACCTAGTGCCATGATGGCTGTGTCACCGGCAAGCCATGTTATTTTGAGGGATTGGAACATCTTGGGTATCGTAAATACAGAAGTGGCCCAAGTACATTTTCTTGTGGAGCTCCAGCTCTTATTTCCTCAAGCTTAGAATATTCATCTTCTTGCTTAAGCCTGAAAGACCTTTCCGTTATATACGATTCCAGTATTATGCTGTTCTGTTTAGGTGGGATTAATTTAGGTGTTTAGAGTAAAACTGCAACCTTGCGCTACATCAAGGAAACCTGCGGAACAAACTTTTTTCACTTCTAAGGTCTTCTCAATGATATTGGTTATTCTATGCACTTGGTCAATAATTGAGTGCTCACTGCAAAAAACAAAATGGTGATTCGGAATTAGGTTATTTTTTCAATTATTAGTTTGAGTCTTTTTAATAGCAACTTTTCAAAGAGTTTAGACATTGTTGGCAACAACGATATAGGCTTATAGGCAGCAACGATATCGGAATCATGGTAACCTCAGCCACTTTTCAAATTGTTTATGATATTAGTTAACTTTACCTTACGTTTTATCGGTAGCTGCTTTATTATTTCTCCGGTAATCAGATCAAACGCTGGTGCTTTCTTTAAGTATATATAAACTGTTTTTAATTTCGTTTGTTACTTCAGTAGGCGTGACATCTTCGAGAATTTGTATTATGTTTCTCGTAATTGACATTCATGAGGTTGAAATATATTTTCAAGATGATTAGCAAATCTTTCAGCTTTTTTTTTGTTTTTCTTTGCCCATGTTCCATCCGTTTTCATGATAGGATGGATCGGCATTATTGGCCTTTCCAGAGTTTTAGTTGCTTTCCAGAGCGAATAATCCGTATTACTGTCATTTATCAACTTACTTAAGTAGAAATTAACTGACTCATTTTTTATTTTCTGAATTTCTTTTGTTAATTGTTGAGTAAGATTGTTTAGTGTTTTTTTGTCTTTTGGACCTTTAGTTTGGTGCCAATTTTTTCTGGATTTTTCTCTCTAAGGAGATTTCTAATTTCTATTGGATAGTTATTTCCTTTTAGATTTGATTTGAATTCAGGAGTACTCTCCCATGCTGATTGATAAACTTCCCAGTCCGCATGTTTGTTGGTTAGTACTGGAGTCCTTTTTGGATGACATACTCGCTTAGGGTTGGGACTATCGTAGAATGATCTGAGTTCATATTTTGACTTTCTTCGACTTTCATAAAATTATTAGAAATAATTTAGGTTATAAAAAAATCAATCTGGTCAGGTATTTTTCCTGGGTCTGATGGCCAATATGTTGATTTTCCTGTTGAAATGAATTCACAACCCTTTTATTTAACGGCGATCAGTAATTTTTTTCCTTTAGTTAATCTTGAACCCCAGCGGGTATTCTCCAGACACTTGAAGAACTCTGAGTATTGTTTATTTTTAATAGAATGTCTTGGTGAACAGTAAAATCCAGCCACGGCAATAGGAAAAGTTCTTCTTTTTCATACTTTGATTCTTCAAAATGTTGGATATTTTTTTTTATTATGACTAAACTTCCTCCTCTGTCTGAATTACCTGGATGAGTAGTGTGATATACGCAATTGCCTATAAACGCTGTTTTCCAATTTTTGTAACCTCTCATCAAATTTTGTTAGTTTCATAAGAATATCTTGTAATGTTTGACAGATGTCTACATCTATCGATTTTTGCTGTGGTTTATTAATTACGCCTCTCATTGCTTCGGCATATGTAACACCTTTAGTTTTTAGATGGCGACCAAATAGTTACCTATTGTCTTATTTTGTTTGTAATTTTAGTTATATTTTCGGCACAGCTGACTGTTAATTCATTCAGCTTCTTTTTATTTCTCCAGCTATTTTTGTTCATTACGCTGATTATTTTTAATTGTTTTGATGATAATTCACCTTTTGTTTGTTCTCGGCTAAATGTCTGATGTAAGTTCCTTGCCATGACTCTGATTGGTCATTCTTGGTTATTTTCATACGTGTGACAGATAAAGAAGTCTTCGCTCAAACTTTTCATTACGTTTCTATATGCATTTCTGATATTTACGTTGATGTTTATTTTATTTTGATTCATCAATTTAGTGATGAATGAATCTTCTGAAACACTCGCCTTAATTAAATCATAGAACGCGTGATAATTTTTAACATCATCTACTATGATAGGTGGTGGGGGAGGTATTTTTTTTAACTTTTTTGACGTTTGTCTCAACATTTTGAGGCTGAGTATGTTGATCCAATATGTGTGGTTTTTGTGGTGGTAACTGTGTATCATTTAACCTTCTCTTTTAATTTTTTTTAGACTTAGCACGAATCCATTCTGTTTCTGTAGCTAAGTCTTCCTCGTCGGTTTGACATTCAACGTTTTTATTAACATTATAATTGGTATTTTGGTTCTGTACCATTGGAGATTCGGTTTGACATTACTATTGCTGACATTAAATTTCGTATTCTGGGTCTGCTTAATTGATGGCTTAGCTTGGGCTTTATGCTACTTTAATTGCATCATTTCTTTTGTTAGTTCGTCAATTTGTTGTTGTAGACTGAGAATAATAATGCTTGGTGATTTTTCTCATCAGTTGCTTTTTGCCATTGTTTGTATAACATTCGCTCCTTCTCTGAGGCACAACTTTCAAGAACAGATGTTTCACCATAATTATATAAGGATGTTATACCTGCTGGTTGGGGTGTCGTTGTTTCGCCCATATTATTTTGGAATTGTTCATGTTAAGATTTTCAAATGAGGAATTGAAAGTTTTCTCGGGAGATCTAGTAACCCTTCGTCGTTGGAACGGGCTGCTTATTATTTGAATATTCTTGATATTTTGTGTATGCAAGGATCGGCCCTCCCCAGAATCTTTAGAGCCAGTCTCATCAGAGAGTGGATTGCTCAATGTTTCCAATGGTGTACCACCTGGGGTATTTCTTCCTTCTGTTTTACTTATTGCATACTGTATATTTATAGCGTAATCCACTAGCCCATAGTATTCAGCCGTTGTTTAAAAAAGTTGCCGGAGTGTTACCACATGAAAATATACGAGACACATTTGGTGGTCTCTACATAGTTGCAGGGTTGGAATATAGTCCACGATGACTTACTTGGCTTTAGACGGTCCACTCCTACTCTATTGAAACGCACCCTCACACCCATTTGATTTGTAAGAACATGAAAATTAATGAGATTTTTAGAAGGCTTATGAAGCCTTGAAACACGCGAAACTCGAGTTAAAGTTTCTAATTAGTCCCGGGGTTCAGGGTGATTGACTCGATTTCTTTTCCAGAGAATTACTACAATGCCACCTTGATAATGATTACGGTTGACAAGTGGTGTGTATATGATGATTGTTAATAGGTTCGTGTGATTTAGCAGGTGTCTTTGTTATTTAATCTTCTGGGTGTTTTGTAATAAAACAAGTCTGGGTAATGTTTCATACTAGTACGTTGTAGTAAAAAGAGTATAGATGATAGAGAGTTACTTGTTTTTCATTAATTATTTAAGAGTAATTATTATTTGAATATTTTTGTAACAAGGATAGGTTAATACTTTAAAGATTTTACAACTAATTTACAATGACATGATTTTAACTTATTACTATTTAGATAACTTGTTTCGACTTATGCTGCTATAGTTTCGCTGCGTGTTGAAGCGGTGATTTGTTTTTGTGTTCAACCGCATGGTTGATTTGAGAATGCTATGCGTGAGTCTAATATTCTTATTTAGCTGCTACTGCAGAGTATGTCTATTATGAATTTAGTGAAGAAATCTCATCCGATTATTCCATCTTCGCTTATGGAGAAACATTTGAGACTGTATAGAATTTGCGTTTAACATTTTTTCGCGGTAGATTTGTTGGTCTACCTTTACGCCCTGTTCAATGAAAACGAATGGTGAGCATCCTGTGACAGTTACCAAGGCCCAAACCATCATTGATGCAGGCGCTTGCTTTCGCAAATCAATTCGCTGGCCTAAATTGTCTTTTGAATTACACTCTAACACGATCCTTTTATTTGTTTACATATTGCTGAACCGTACATTTTCATCAGAAAATACATATTTCTCAAACTGCCACCAACGTGAAAGTGTTTTAACACCTTTGCTCTTGTTAGACAACTTGCATTTTGTGCGGGTGTTAAATCTTCAACTTTCTGTATTTAAAAGATATTAAAAAATGATCGATGATTGAAGCCCTACATTCAATCATCGATCATTTTTTAATATCTGCCCATGCTACGAGCAAATACATTCAGATTTTTCGCCAATTGAACTGCACTTTGTCGTGGATAACATTGAATTCGGAACTTCATCTTTCGAACCATTTCTGGCGATGTTCCTGTTTTTGGATGTCCAACTCCATGACGTTTTTTCATCCTACCAGTGTCATTGTAGCGAGTTTGGTCCGACACATAAACATGGTATTCTCATGTAACTGTCATAGCTTATTAACAATGGCCGGTTGCGATTTTCCCGCCAAACACAAAGCAATAACACAGTTGCGTTTGAATTCGTCCATTTCGATAACTTGTTTTAACAGCGGCGTAAAACGATATGCTTCCGTAGGTTTGTAAACAACATAATAGACTGAAGCTTGCTAAAAAATGAGCGCGCTATCATTAGCCGTTTGGTTGCTACAGCAGTGTAAAGTTGGTGACACGCCCATCCCCCTGTATTTTCCTACAAAAGAAAATCCAATAATCAAGCGGTAATCGCGACGACTGAGTTTTTATACCAAATACAATTTGTATACTTATAACAGCCGTTTCTCAGCAAACGGGCGTTCGATTGATCACTACAAATTTTATGAGTTTGAGAACTGACTAGTCGAAAAAAATAATCAAGTCATTTCTCAGACTCATTTATCATTAAACCGGGATTCGTATGCTGGTTAACGGCTTCTTAGAGCAACAGAATTCGAGCTATCACACGCAAGTTATCCAATACGTGTTTTGTTCTTGATTTTCCCGTATAAACAGTAAAACCCCGGTCACGGCTAAATAAATAAACAAACAAATATTTATGGCGGTGTATAAAATGTTTGCCGGTTCAAACGGAACCACAACGATGATATATGTGTCCGGCCTGGATATATATGGCTGTGTCAACTTATATCGACTACTTAAAGAAATAACACGAATGTTTTAGAAATTAAACAAATATTCATCAGCTCTTCCGGGTACGTGCTCGATTCTAGCAAGCAAATTAGCAAGTTGCAAGCTGAAAATGACATTTTGGTATGCTGGATGATTTTGCGACTTACTAGCAAGCAAAAAATCTAAAAAAGTTGCGACCAATATTTTGAGGTCGCAATACAAAAAACAACAACAATTCTGCTTGAAATATTAAAGTAACGTTTGTCACTGGTTGCTCGCAAGCAGTGCATTTTTTGAAAGCGATATTTTGGTGTGCGTGTAATTAATGTAACTTGTATTTTAATAACCAAATTAAAAGTAATAAATAAATTAAAAACAAAGCATAAAAATTATTAAGTTTCTCTTTAAATTCGAACAATATATGTTTTAATAGATATCGATTTTCGAAATCAGCAGCGGTGTTTATAATCGAGAAATAGGCAATCAAACTTCAAATAACTACCGGGAGGAGTAAATCGATTCCCCCGCACCTAACAGTAAGATATTCATTTTTTATATTGAGCAACGAAATAAATAAGGACTCAATAAATTTAGATGCTTACCGCTTTAAACATATTTGGTTCCGGAAGTTTCCAATTTGTAACTGGCGAAATGAACTATCACCAGTTATATCAACCAACTATCAGCAAACTATTAAAAGCGTTTTTAGATGCGATGTTAATACATATTAAAGAATATATAAAATTTCCAACCACAATGCAGGATATAACCACCACAAAATTGTAATTCTACAGAAAATACAGGTTTCCAAATGTAATCGGTTGCATTGATGGAACCCATATTCCAATAAATAGGCCGCACATTCCGAATGCATATTCTTTCTACAATCGGAAAGGATTTTGTTCCATAATTGTTCAAGCGGTAAGTTTATTAAAGTTGAAACGAAAAGAAGCATAAATTAATTGGGTTTAATAATATCTTTTAGGTGTGCAATGCAGCTTTTGAGTTTACTGATGTCGTCGCTCGTTGGCCAGGATCAACGCACGACACACATATATTTAAAAATTGCTCAAAATTGCTGGCTTTTAGGTGATATGGATACCCATTGTTGCATTGTCTGATGACACCTATTATCAGTCCGTCCACGATTGCTGAAATAAATTATAATACTCACCACAAAAAGACCAGAGAAATTGTCGAACAGGCATTTGGTGTACTAAAAAGCAGGTTTCGAATTATTTGCAAAACTGGAGGATTTATGTGCTATGGCGTTAAAAATATGTGTGCAAATAATAACAGTCTGCTTTATATTGCACAACATTGCGAAATTACACAATATGCCAAATTTTGCAACTGATGATGGAGAACAGCTAGAATTTGATGAACATTTACCTAGCTAATTACGCGGTAATTTAATTAGGGAATCAATTATAAATTATAATTTGACAAATAATTGATAAAATTTAATTTAATACAAAACATTCGATTAACATCAGTCTTTTTATCACATATTTCAGGTAAAATTTAAAAAAATATAAATTTAAGATAGGTACATAGGTAATTGAAAATAAATAAACGTAATATATAATGATAAAAGCAATTAACATATTGCCAATACACAGCCGAGTTTCTCAATTATTTCACTTAGGAGGTTATTTGTTAATTGGGACTCCTTTAGTACTGCTGTTGAATCAATAAATTCTTTTTTGCGATTTGTAGCATTTGCCAATCAAACTCATCAATATCAAGTCGCCGTTGTTTTATTTGCCATGGTGTGCACCTTAATGGTCTTACTCTGGGTTGAATGGGTGGTGTATTTGTGATTGTTTCAACCATTATTTCATCTCTCATTGTTGAATTCACATTCAATGGGCTTACCTCTTCAATTAAAGATTCAGCTTCTCTTTCTACAGTTACAATTGGGCCTGAAATATATGAGCCTGTATTGTTCTGAATATCAAAAGACAAATTGTTTGACATTTCAAACATATTTACATCCGCGAAGTATGTGCGTGTGTTTTAATTTCACTCAAACGTTTCTTGTTCGGATATTTAAGTCAGTAAACTTGTTTCTCAGATCTTCACCTTCCAGGCATTTGTTAAAGCATCGCCAAACATATTGGATTCTCCTAAAATGATATTATTATAAATGTGTATCACACAAAATTTACAGCATACAAAGTAAACAGACCATTTATCAAAGTTCTCCTGGTCTCCAAAGTTTTTAAATAATTCATTATTTCACTATCACTAAAGTTGAGCTTTCGCCTTTTTATTTGTAAATCTATCTTATACGAAATGTTTAAAAAATATATAAATATAATACAAAGAAATCAACGGCGATATACACACAGCTTCAATATTTTTGTGGTTATGTTTTGAATTCATTGTTTAGTAAATGTCACAAAAATTCAACAATGTGCTGAATGTTAAGTAATATGGCGGATTTGTTATTTCTAGCAAAACAAAAATTGAATCGCATGGCAGCCATCCTTAACTGTTGCAATTTGCTCACTTGCGAGATATACCAGCATGTACCTCTTCGTATAACCTTAGTAACTATTTTGACCGACTCTTGAATGTATGACATCTATTTGGGCCAATTATTTATCTCGCACCGTTACCACCGTATTTCTAATAAAAAAATTTTGATTATTATAATTTTTTTAAATTTATATTTTTATTATTATTACCATGCACTTAGTTTGTGCAAGTGGCACTGGTTATGCCACCAATTATTGATTTGAAACGAGCAAACCTCAATCAGAGTTGTAAACAACCCAAAACACAAAGATGTACAAGAATTCATAAACATTGTTGTTTGTTCTGGTACAACTTTCATTTATTTATCACCATCGCAGCCAAGACTCTACAAGTTTCGCTCGTAAGTAGCCCTTTGAACATTCAAAGTTGATGAACATTACTAATTCAAACAAATCGCGGAAAGATGCCCAATGTTTATAATCTCCGGATAATTTTTCAATGTCTATCTTTGGCAGACGTCAAATGGGTACATGATGAAACTGGTGATCCGTACTGATGTTAAAAAAAGTTGAATATACATTTCTCTATATAATGTTTATTTTTTTCAAGTATTTCAATAAGCTCCACGGAGTCGAAATGGTTTCACCAACAAAGAAATCGAAAAATTTTGGTGGTTGTTAACGGAAACAAAAATTTTCGACAATGTCTACATTTTTTACATTTTTACGTTCGTTTTTAATTGTAGAGTATTAATTATCTACGCGGTGTAGACATAACATCACCACGCTGGTTGTAAGATGTTTTTGCTATTTCGGCAGAAACAATACTAATGAACTGTATTTGTTCATATTAAGTCACTCAGATCAAATCAAAAATACAATTGAAAAATATATTAGTTGATTGAATTGTTGTTTCACAACGAATATCACAAAATGATATTCACTATACCAAGTGTAGAATTTTAACCGCATCGTAAAGTGCTGTCATCTATGTCATATAAGTAACGCAGAAAACCATAAAAAATATATTATAGCGATATGCCAATTGGCCAATTATATTTCTATCATGAAACCAATAACTCATCGTACTCTTTCCAAAAACTAAATTATTTTTATAAAAAACAACTCGTTATGTTTGGTCTGTACGCTTTTTACGTTAAACCCCAAACAAAATCGTTATTTTTAATTAAAAACACAAAAAAAAATATTTTAATTACTCACGTCTTACGAAATATAATCTTTATTTTATATTTTAAATTGTATTAAAATTTTGTTGTTGTTGTAACATATATAAAAATATAACAAACAAACAAATATTTCAATTCAACGCCAAATTGTCTAGCAATTTGATAAAATTAGATTGTGAACTTATAAAATGTTAAAATTTAGTGTACTCGTATACGTTAAGTACTCGCGCAGCAAAAAATTTGTTCCCATCGTACCGGGCGTATGTATATTAAAAGGTCGGCGTACGTCAAAAAGACCTTCATACCATATGATCAAATAATTATTTTTTTTTATACAAAAAATGTTATCATAATCGTATTTTTTATAATGGTATATTATATATTATGTGCACATACGCTACACACACACACACGCATACGTACATAACACATATGGTTGTTATCTTATCAGCGAAATATGAATATTTATAGATTAGATAATATTGTGTACAGAGCACCAAGTAAATTTTATTTAGCCATGTTCATCATATTGCATATGACTAATAAACTTGAGCACAGACTGATGTGTGAATGTTGAACTCTTAGAAGGCCCGATGTATTTGAAATGTGTATAATTAAATTACGAACATATGTAATCGCTAAGTGTATGCACTAGAAATATACGCGATATAAAACATGTGATTGCAAACAAATATATTTTTTGCAAACATACTCGTACATAATAACAACATATAAAACTTTATGTATTTGAAATTTGAATTTCGTGATAAGAATTTTTTTTTTGTTCTGTAATTAATATTTCCAATTGAGTAACGATATGTGCGTATAAATGTTTGTGGTTTATCAGCATGACCTAAATATTTGAGAATTTTATTTTTGATAAATTCAAAAAATTATTGCGGTTGAGTTGAGATTTATGATCTCGAAAATATATTCGCGATTCGGAATTTATTAAATATACGTATTTAGTTTTAATTATGTATGCGATTTAAGCATTTGTATATGTGTCATCTGTCTGAATAGTAGAATAATATGTCGATGGTTAGTTACACACCTCTTAGAATGTGTACTTTACTTACGCGATCATACACGGAAATTGAAATGAAAAATAATTAAACTTTAATATACTTTGCGATCGATCATGTATTATTTATTTTTATTATTAAATTTTGCGCAAATAGCAAACATCGAAGTTCAATCTCGATTAGGGCATTCTAGAATGTTATACAGCTGACGTAATGTCACGATTAATTTTAATCAATCGAAGAAAATTATTAATGCATGAGAATGTGCACATATAGACTTTTTATAGACATTGAAGGTCGACGTAATTTTACTTGCATTTATTATATGTACTCGTAATTCTTTTATGGAATGACGACGAGCGTGTGAGATTGATTTGGTTAGACATATTACGGCAAAATGCAATGTAATTAAATTTTTATGAACAATGTAAGTGAGATAACGTCAAATTTTATTTAAATCGCATTAATCTAAATTGGTATCGAAGCAGAATGAACCATGGCATGAGAACAGTTGAACAACAGTAAAAGATCTAAACCACCGGTGAGTCAATATTTTATCAGTGTAACTCAACAAAAACATGAACAGAAGTGATTGAAAATCACATTAAACCATTTAAATGTATACTCAATAAACTTTGTTGCGGTTTTATTTATTTAAATTGCCTAACTAATAGGCTTTCAAAGCATCATTGTAAGAGTTACGGTACGTGAGAATCACCATGAACGAACAAGCTTTCATTAGAAATCTTGACTTAGTATACATTCTGTCAAAAAAGTGACGGCAAATGATCATTTAAAAATCCCGCTAAAAGGGATTGTAAACATTTTTTTTTCGCTAAGTTAGTACAACTGTCCTCTATTTTGACGTGATATTTGATCACGATCTGTCTTTTAGTGTGTTTACAGTGTTCTGTTTTGCCAGTTCGAACAAAGAATTTGTCTCAAATTTTGAATTACAGGGTGGATTGGTTGTATGTATGTGCATTCTTAAGCGGTCGAGATGTGATCGAAGATTAACCTAGCTCTGGTTGGTCATCAATGATTTCAACTCAAGCTAACATCAACAAAGTGAAACAAATGGTGACAGAAAATCGTCATTTAGGTTAGAGAGAGATAGCCGCTGAACTTTCTGAGTCTCACGAATCAATTCGTACCATTGTACACGATTTTTTCGGCATGAAACGTGTTGCCGCTCTGAATTTTTTCAACAACTCAATGGTGTAATTTTGGCCCCACATTCATAAAACACATTATAACTGGTGATGCGACATGGGTCCAACATGCTTTGGAATGGCGCTTTCCAACTGCCGAATCCGAAGAAACCACGTCAAAGTCGATCAAAGCTCGAGGTTTTGTTGACTGTTTTCTTTGATTATCGTTGTGCACTTGAACTTTTTTTCAGAAGATCAGGCGGTAAATAAAGAATATTATCTGCGCGTTATGCGGCATTTGATAGAGCAAAGTAGTCGCGATTGTGAACAATTTTCTGGGCAAAAACGCATCAAATAGCATCGTACAACCACCGTATTCACCTGATATGGCTCCGGCTGACCTTTTCCTCTTATAAAAACTCAAAATACCACTTCAGGGCACCCGTTTTCAGCCGATAGAAGACATAAAAGAAAATACGCGGCGTCGTTTCTGGTAAACGCGTTTGAAAAATGTTTTGATGATTTGGTTATTCGTTGGCATAAGTGTTGAATGAATAGTAAATATGTTATGTTTTATTGACCTACGTCACCATATACGTTTCCAAGGTTCTATACGAATATTTTATGTTAAAGGTGGGAATAATTAATCTGAGGTCGAATAATTTTGTTATTCATGCAGGTTATAATCTTAGATCGAATCATACTGTAACGAATTCTACTCTACTCAAGTATATCACTATAGTTGGTCGAGTGGTTAAGGTGTACATTAAAAAGTTGTTATCAAGACAAAGAACATGAGTTCGAACTCTTGTGAGAGTCCATAATTTTGATTTGGGTTTTAGAATGACATTCTATATTGAGAGAAATGTGAGGATAACGAATGCAAATGTAAACGGCGGCGATAATAATCATGGAAAATACTGGAATTAACAACGACGTTAATCATCCAGACAGAGGAATTGATAATGTGGAATATTCGCGAAAATCACTAAATCACTAAATGGATTTCCTTTCCTTAGGAATAGGAAAAGAAAAAATTATGTGATTTTTTCTAGCAGTTCTAAGTTTTTTCCTAAATATATTTATTTCTGGCAAAACAGATCAGGAATTTTATTTTTCCTATTTATGACACTTTTGACATTTAAAATTCCGTACCTATTTGAGGTGACGAATTAAATTCCTATTAAATTATCTCAAGATATCAACGAAATAATATTAGAACGCGTAATATTAACACATTCGCGCACATCCACTGCAATTGCAGTATATCCATAGCTTTCCAATGGGTCACCACTGCTATTCCAGTACAATTTTATTTTCTCCTTGTATTTTCATTGATATGTTTTATGAGAATTAGCTCTTCTCATTTGAATTGTTTTTTCTCTTTACATTATCAAAATAGCCAATCTGTACTTTCTCGCTTTCGTTTTAGTGCCATTAAATGAAGTACATTGTAGTGCCTATATTTCTGTGGTACTCTGGCAAATTAACGACACAACTGCAAATGCAGTGGTGACTTCCATATAAAACACGTTAGTATACAAAAAAGTGTCGATTTGAGCAGACCTATTTTGTTGGTGTTTTTTTTATAAATATTGTAAAATGGACAGCTATGAGGAGAAGCAACGGCGAATATTGGCTTTATTTGAAGAATTGGTTACTGGTGGTTTCGAAGAAGGAATTGACTTCTCTACGGATGATAGTCTTGATGTTCCCGATGGCAGGCAGTGGCAAAGAAAATAATAACAATAGTGATGGGGATAGATGGGGATACTGTTCCACAAGAACCAGGCGAACATATGGAAGAGAGAAATATCGAAGAACTTTGGACGTCAACCGTAGCGGAGATACAAAATTTTGAGTTCAACGTAAACACGGTAGCTTGCCAAATAAGTGGGAATTCGCCGAGGGAGGTGTTTCACATTGTTTTGGTGATGAGTTGTTCAAATTATTATAAGATTCAACTAAAGTTTATGGCGAAAGACGGTGCAGTAAAGAGCGCAAGACTCGATTTTCCAAAACTGCAAAATTCAAGCCAGTTGATATATCTGAAATGTCAAAATTTATTGGCCTTTCTCTTTTGCAAGGGCAATTGAAGCCACCGAAAATACGAAAACTTTTTTCGTGCCATTCATTATATCATCACCCGATTTTTCCAAACCCCCTGTCAGAACGCCGATTTGAGCAGATTTTAAGATGTTTGAACATGAATCCACAATTAGGCGAAACTCACTTAAATAAATTAAATTCATTTATTCATTTATTTAATCAAAAGTGTCAGGAAGCAAATCAGCCGAACCAAAGTCTTTCATTGGATGAGTCAGATTACATTTTAAACAATATGGAAAAATATGGCGGAAAACAAAACTAAAATCCTTTAGTTTCAAAACTAAATTAGCTCTGTTTACGTTTGATGGCTCCATATTTAGGAAAAGGGCACATGTTGTTCATTGACAACTATTATAACAGTGTAACATTGTCCAACATTTTGCTGTTTCATAGAATACATACTTGTGGCACTCTACGTAGCAACCGAAAGGGGAACCCGAAAGAGCTAATCCAAAAGACGCTTAAAAAAGATTAACACATTTGGGTCAGAAAAGAGCGGAAGAAGCAGCAATATATTTGTATAAAAAAATTATATTTCGTGTATTAGATATATCCGTATTTAACTCCTATTTTATTTACAAAAAATTTTCCAAAAATAACGTTCCTGTTATTTCGGGAATCACTTATATGCTCCTTCCTCAACATTGAAAAGACTAGCAACGGACATCGTCTAAAAGCAAACCTAATTGTGGATAGTCCAATAATGTCAAAAAATACATTTCCATCCGGCCAACATTCTTTGAAAAACAATTCTTTACCCAAAAATTGGAAAAGAATGCGATTGCAAATGTTGCACACGGGCCAAAAAACGAAAGCAAACCGCATATCGGGGCACGCAATGTCCCGATAATCCTCCTTTATGCTTGGAGTGTTTCGAAACGTGGCGTTTCATTTTGTTTAACTGTTAAATGATTTTGTTATTGGTAATTTAATTTGTCTCTTCATTACCTTTGATTAGACTTTTTATTAAAAGTTATTAATTTTCAATAAACGACTGAACGAATTGTGGTTTTGATTACACTTCAAATGCAGTATTGCTTTATTATATATTACACTCCTCCCAATGGGTCAATTACTGTATTTGCAGAATTACTGGTAAACCAGTAGTGTCCTATAGATGAAAATAATTACCATAGGGGTCACTACTGCATTAACAGTACTGTTTGCGAAAAAAGTTAGCAATTGCAGAAAATTCCTAAAAATATTTAAGACACGAGACTTCAATCAGATTTAAAATGCCATCAATAATGCCGAAGTTATGGCATGTGACATTCTGAGTAGTCACCGTGTAAAAATGGTGTGCGCGAATGTGTTAAGTAAGATTTAAATAACAATACTTTAATTGTTTAAATCATTTATTAAATTACAAAATGAATTTCATAATATAGGGTTATGAGTCTCCGTGGTTTTTTGGTACATTTTTGAACATAATATAAATGTTAATCAAGTACATATTGACCATTATTATCTATAACCTTTTGCCATTTTTCTGGTAGCTTTATAATTCCATCGGCGTAGAATTTCTGTGATTTATCGTAGAAAAACTTGGCCAAATGTATTCCAGCGGCGCTTTGGTCGATTAAATTTTTACCATCAAGAGAGTTTTGCAGAGACCGAAACAAATGGTGGTCAAACGGTGCAAGGTCCGGGCTATACGGTGGAGGCATCAAAACTTTCCAATCAAATTCCGTCAATTTGTTCCGAGTTATCAAATATGTGTGTGGCCGCGCATTGTTGTGATGGAACACAACTCTCTTTCTGATGGCCAATTCTGGTCGCTCTTTCTGGATTGCTTTATTCAAACGGTCGAGTTGTGCACAGTGCAGAACCGAATTGATGGTTTCCCCTTTTGCCAGCAGCTCATAATGGATAACTAATCCAATACCACCAAACACTCAACATAACCTTGTTTGCCGTCAATTCAGGCATTGAAGTCATTTTTGGGGTGCCACCAGCCTTCAACCATGAGCTATTGCATTTGATATTCTCGTATTTCATCCATTTTTTCATCGCGTTTCAGCAGCATTTCACTTATAGTAATACGGTTAATCAAATTTCTTTGCGTTAATTTATGTGGCACTCAAACAACGAGCTTCTTTTTGTAGCCTGTTCTTTTCAAATTATTCCAAACTGTCATGTGGTTGATGTTTAGTGCCTTCGCTATTTATTGACAACTTGTATGCCGGTCTTGCTCCACCAGTTGCAAATTTCATCGACCCTTTTCAGTGACTGGCTGACCAGAGCGAGGTGCATCTTTGTCATTCAAATTTTGGGAACTGAATCGAGCAAACCACTCCTGGGTTCTTCGTTCACTCACAGTATTCTCACCGTACACTTCACAAATTTTTCGTCATGCTTTTCCAGCGTTTTTATCTTTTTATAGTAAAAAAGCATCCCATAGCGTATTTCTTTAGATATTTCGCTCCTTTTCAAATCACTATAACTTTTTATACAAGCAAGGAATTAGAAAACTATCTTCACAAAAAAAGTAAACTGAAATGTCACCTTTTAAGTACATGTACAATTAAGACCATCGGGTGAGTGTTGTCCGATATATATAGGCATCAACACCACCTAGTAACAAGAAACAAAATTTAATTATAAAACTTAAACTTCACTAAAGGGTTTGACCCTTGCACTAAAATATCACCATCGTTTAATATTTGTTCTAAATGATCGCAGTCTATGTAGATGTCTATGTCTCCAATATTCAAATATCAAAAGAGAAATTAAAATCAAAATTTGTACATAACAATAAAAAATTGCAGCTAATGACTTTACACAATTTCATATGTACCTTCATTTGAAAAGCTTTACGTCACTAACATTTCAGATTACTTTTGGAAATAGAGCAAATTCATCTTGCCTGCCCTTCATCTTCGTCGGGGTATCGCTCACATACATTAGTAACCGTTTGTTGTTACTATATGCTATATCAAATGTAAATTACTTTGGCAAATAAGAACATAATATGAAACGTTTGTCTCCTTTTAACTGATATTAGCGCCTTGTCGTTGTAGACGAAAACTAAAGATATAAATTACTATTTAATGTTTTCTTTATTGTGCTAGAATAAACTATAGGAAATATTGTACAGGAAAAACCTGCAATAATTTGTTATTCTGATATAGGAATAAAATTCCGAATTATTATGTCAGCCAGATCTACCTGCAGATGCAATAAAAGGAGTAATCTCGAACAGTCATAGACAAGTATATATAAGCGCGAGCAATTTGTAACTTAGGGACAGTTGTAATTTATCCCAGTGAGCAGTGCAACTTAAACAGTGAAAGTTAAGAGTGCGAAAAAATATAGTGAACAGTAAAAGTGAATTTGTGAACAGTAAACGAGTGAAATACGTGAATTGCTGTAGAAATTGATAGTGTTGAAAAATACAGTCAAAGTTCAAATCGTTTGTCAAATCGATGACATTGTGGTTGCGAAATATCTGGTTCGTCTATCCTCTACGTATATTAACCGAGTCTAACGAATCTCATCTTTATTACGTATTAAATAATCGAGTTATCCGGGCCAACTTCGAAGTTAGCATATCGGAAAAAATATCTCGACGTGAATTGTACAGCTTCAATTCAACAAGGCAGTCGCACAACGACTGGTCGCACGGAATCGTTCCAACCGTCTTATACGTAGAAGGAAAACACATGAATGGTAAAACAAAAACTGCTTTAAAATTGAAACTAATTTTTAAGAGACCAGTTTAAGAGACAAATAACGTCCAATAAAAAAATGGCTACCCACTTCCATCCATGCAGTAACGATATTCATAACAAATTTGGAAAATTACAAATAAACACAATCCTAACAGTGTTGAAAAATTATTTCTCGTCACTCTTAAAAATACAGGTTTTATCTTCAAGTGATCAATTTACATCAGTCGGATATCAATATGAAAATGACACCACAATCCGGTTCATCTTACGATAAAGTGCGAAGCATCATATCAAGCAAGGAAAATTGTAAAGCACCTGCAGGTCGATTCCTAGGTTTTCCTTAGGAAAATATATATGAAATTTTTGTAGCAGTTTTGAATTTTTTTCTAAATCTTCTGGCAATACGGAATAGGAATTTTATTTTTCCTATTTATAGCAGTTTTGACATTAAAAACTTCATACCTATTTGAGGTAGCGAAATCAAAACTCATATTCATTTTTTGATTGACTGAAATAGTATTAGAACTAAACAATTTAAAATAAGATATATTAAATAAAATAGAATTAATTAATTTAATAAAATTCAATTAGTTTAAATTAAATATCAAAGCAAATTTATAAAATATATGTATAATCTAAAATTCCTGTTTGAGTACATAAAAAATAATTAATAATTTTCTTGTAACAATATAATAACACTACGTGCATTTTCAGAACAAAAATATAACAAAAGAGCAAAAAGAACTGCTGATCGCTCAACTGGAGTTAGATCTGAATCTGGCAAATGGAAGGTAATATATTTTTCAGGTGGTGAAGGCCGGCTTGAAATGAAAAAAGTGACTGCTATAGCAAACCTTTAAATGCTGTTGGTGGTGCGGTAAAATCGCATGAAAAATGGCAGAATGCGTGGGACAACATGATGTATACGTAAGAGATATTAGTTGGCAAACATTTTGTATTTAATATTATTTATATTTTAGAAAATACGCTCGCAAGCAATGGGCCATTCTGAAAGAGTACAACAACAGAACTGGGCTGGGAAGTGAAAGTGTTTTCAAGCGGCCTACTCTACTAAGCCCCATAGACTAACAAATAATGAGCATAATTCTCGAGGAGTCAATGGCTGGTTGTAGCCAGGTTCAGGAGCTTGGTCTTGAATTAGTAGACGTAAGTATTAGGCATTGCTTCATAATTAATTAGTTTATTAATCTTAGTTTGCTCTAAATATATGTTTAGAAAATTCCACATTCCAACCAAGACAGAAAAGTTGTTTTAACGCCACTATTAAATGAATCTGATTTATGTGAACGTCCACAAACTCCTGTTACAGTTCGTCTCCTAATACGATGTATTCGAGGTAGGAATTATAATAAATCCTATTATTAATAATAACAACATTTCTAAAGCCAAATCTCCTTTCGCCCAATTTAGTGATCATCCTTCACACGAGACAAGATTTTAAAATAGGCGCATAACATCGATGCCATGGAAAAAACGAATTAAAATTAAAATTTGCCTCAGCTCTAGAGGAGCATAATACTTTATTTAAAAAAATTTCATTCCGTATGTTTACGTTGTGCGAGCAGTAATATTTTATTTTTCTGGTCCATCCCTTACAGCCTTATCGTAATTATCCGCTTATTTTTTTCCTTTATTAATTACAACTGAGACTATACTCATCTAGCAATTTATCTTTCAAATGTTTACAAATTTTACGTTTCTTAAACAATTCTGATTTGTTGAGTTAGTATGCTGTATCAGATAGCGGAAATTTGCGGAAATTTTTTATTCATTTTGTATCTCGTATCTCTTTTTTCACTAAATAAAACATCCCAGCGGAATAAAATAACTCCAGTAGTGAATAGTACTTCAGTATTTGCCGATTTAGCAGCAGCAGTTTGTGTGTTGTTAGCTCAGAGCCTCTATCTATGAACCAATAAATTTTTTTGAACTTAAAATTAAGTTCTGCTTATTTCTTTTTGATATGCTCTCTCCACTTGAGCTTGGCATCAAGAATCATGCCAAGATATTTAGCTCTGCTTGCAAATGGCACCGGTCGTGAGTTAATTTATATCGGTAGATGAGAAACCTTTTGATATGTAAAGTTAATATGTGTGGATTTCGTCTCATTAAACTTGATTTTCCAGCGCTTAGAAGCTGCATTGGTAATTTTCTGTAATTTGCTCGTTGCAGTTACAAACCGCATTGGTAATCTTCTGTAGTTTGCTCGTTGCATCAGCGACATTACTTCCAATCGCCATGATTTGTCATCTGCAAAAGTTTATATGGTTCCTTAATCTGTTATTGGAATATCCCTTGCATTTAATAAATACAGGATTCGTTCTATCACACTTCTCTGTAGGATACCGGCAGAGATTTTCTTTAGTTCGGAGTATTCATCCTCATATTTCCCACGAAAAAGTCTATTGGATAAATAAGATCTTTGTAGGCAGATTTCTATGTAGCTCGAATTCCAGTAAATTGTTGCATTTTGCGTCTTCTGAGTCCCTTCCACAATGAATAATTAGAATTTTTTCATCGGTTAGACTATAACTAGATATCTGTTGATTAATACATTTAATGCATTTTTTTGCATTTTTTTTACAAAAAAGTCTATTAGGTCAGGTATCGTCGTTCATTCACTGGGCCAGTATGTTTGGGAACCACTGTAAGTAAAATTCACATTTTAATGTCTGCCCTGATTGAAGCAATGCTTTACCTTTAGACGTCGTAAGTCTAGATCCCCAATACGAGCTTTACGTATTAAAGTCACCTCCTATAATTATCATGTCCAAGCAATTTACATAGTTTAAGGTAGCTAAATAAATATAATTTCAAATTTTATCTCTAAAATTTTATTCTAATTTGCAAATTTAATTTATGGTGTATCACTTATCGAAGATTTTATTAGCGATGCAACAAGTTAGAAATCAATTTAGAATTAAATATTAGGCACAATATACGTTTTTAATTGTACAGTCAGGACTATCAATCACTAACGGCTATTTAGTTTAGTTTAGTTTTTGCATTAACTAAAATCTCTGAGAACAAAATTTTAAAATATGTAAATCATTCAATCACTACTAGCGTGAATTACAGGAAGATGTCGTCGTTGTCTACGAGTTGTCAGCATTGTCGACACGGTCTCGTAAAAAATGGAAGATGAGGCGTAATCGCCTATCTCTGATTGAGAATGTCTCCTTCATGTGTGTTAAAAAATCTCAAAGAAAATTTGAAAAGGCGGCGAGAATGGAAAGCACATTTCGACTTGGCTAAAAACCATCAATTGATACATAAAGGCCCACTACACTCTCGTAGTGTTACTGTATGGAGCGCAATTTTGGTTGGCGGCATCATTGCACCATATTTCTTTGAGGATGCTAGAGGCAATGCTGTAACAGTAGCTCGATGCAAATTTTGAGAGAAATTTTTCCCGGCCGAATAATTTCAGAAAGTGGTGACATCGACTGGTCATTACGGTCCCATGGTTTGATGCCTCCCGATTTCTATCTTACCAGGTACTTAAAGAAAAAAGTGTACACCAATAAACCAACCACAACTTCAATGCAAATATTATGAAAAATGTACTTAGCCCTAATCAGTACGGGTTGAGTCTTGAAGACTCATTTTAAGTTTGATCTGTAAAAACTATCTTAACTAACTATTTTCATACATTTTGGCTCAAAAAATATTAAAATACATATACGTTATTCGTGATGAAAAATATTGTAATGCCAAATTTATATAAGTTTCATGCGCCGTTAGCGATCAAATGGGCTCTTGAATTTTATATTTTAGTCAGTCAGTGAGTAAAATTTATTATAAAAAGTGTTTTCGTGTTGTGTGGTACTCGTTCATTTATATTGTAATTCTAATTTACATACCAATAAAGTGAACGGAAATTGAACAGCTAATCTAGTACAAGGTAAGTTGTTGTGTAAATTGTCTAAATCATAATATATAACGTTTTGTAATGGTCTATATATAGTATGGCAAACCGAAAGCGTGTTTGGACTGATGAAGAAGTTCGAAGTGCTTTGGAAGAAAGTGATGATGAGCGTCAGGACAACATTTCGGAATGTGTTGACACATCTGATAGCGATATAGATGTCCTGGAAAGCGACTCTGACTATGATGACGAACAAGAAGCTTCTGAGTTCGAAGATGCTCAGAATGTTATTGAAACACCTATCGACGAAACATGCTATACTGCTAGGGATAGGACCCAGTAGAGTAGCAGCCCATTTCCACAAAGAGGAACACCCGTTTATAACCTTATTAGCTAAACTAACAAGGTAAAACGTCCACCAGAAAAACACGTAGTTTCACCAGGGATGCTTTTTCGCTATTCATAAGCGAATAAGTTATTCAACTTATCGTAAGTTCTACTAACTGCCACGGTTACTCAAACCGGGCATAAATATGGACGCCCATAGATGAATTGAGGTTCGCTGTTTCATCTGATTCTTGATCAACACCGGTCTAAATAAGCAGGGCATATCAGATTTGCAGAAGTTTTGGCATCCTCTATTTAGTAAATTTTTATTCAAAGCAAGCATTCCTTGCCAAAGATTTAAGTTATTGTCCTACATACCTACCGAAAATACATTCAGTTAGATGGTAAAACGCCTCACACGGCTAGAAAAACCCGAGACAAAATTTGGAAATTTTATAAAACATTATATCCCTGGAGAAAACCTTACAAATTATGAGCAACTGATACCATACGAGGCAGAATATCCTTTTTTCAATATATATCCTCAAAGTCGGAAAAAGTAAGGGATGACGATTTGGTGGATCTGCGACAGCGCCACGAACTGTCCTCTAAAGGGGATTCCATATTTAGGGAAAGAACAACAAGGAGCTGACACAACATTTGCTAAGTGTGGGGTTGACATGTGTTGGGACTCAGCGTAAAAAAAGATGCATACTAAATAATTATTTTCCAATCCGTCGGCATAGCGTAGGATCGAAGGTTTTTTTGCCCAAAAAACATGACTTTGCTGAGCTGCGTTCCAAAACAAAGAACTGTGCCGTAATTTTATTGTCAACGATGCATTTCGATGATAAAATCGATAACGACAATAAGAATAAATCAAACATTAATTTGTACTATACCAGTACAGAAGAAGTCGATATTCAGGACCAGCTGTGCCATTCGTTCTTTGTAAAAAGAAAAACTGTTAGATGGCCCATCCCTCAATTTTATAATTTAATTTTACGTAGCTGGAGTAGCAGCTGAGGTGGTTTGGATAAATTTATATCCAGAATGGAAGATTACACAACCCAATAGCGGCGCAGCAAACTATACTTACAAAATTTAGTGCAAGCCTTAGTAGTACCAAATATTCATAGGCGTAGTTGTTCACGACTTTCCGAATTAATCAAAGTTGTTATGCAATAAATTTTAACCAATAGTAGTTCGCTAGAAAATATTGAACCTGCATTTAAAAACGTGCTACATGTATCCTCCTGAACTTGGCCAAATGAGTAAACAACTGTGCGGGGGCTAGACTAAAAAGGTTTGTTCCGAACACTCGCAGACAGTTGTGATTTACAGTAACTGCATAAATAAATAACTTTTAATTGTTTTGATATTTTAAATAAATTCTTAAACGTTGAATTTCTAAAACAAATATTGAAATATTTAATAAGCTTGATTTTAATGTGAAAATATCATATGTGTCTGAGAGACTCATCGCGTACGTTAATGCAAGTAAAATGACCCATTCTGATGAGGGTTAAAAGAGCTCGCCTTTGCGATATGGCCAGATGCGGCCACTTGACCGACACTATATTCCATACATATTTCATTTTAAAGTTATTTAAAAAGACATCGACCTGGAGCATAAAAAGCACCATGTGCGTAATAAATTTAAATTCTATTCTAATTATTGTAAAACTGAATTACTAAACATAAAACGATATAACTATAAATTCATTGCACGAGGTGAATGCCGATACGATATGTCTAATTTTATTAATTACCATGTAACTTTGAAGATTTACGAATAGGAATTCCCGACATACTGACCACCCATGATATTGAACTTGACTCATGAAATGAAACTAACCGCCGAAATTTTCTAATCCAATTGAATCATATACGGTTTATAATTTTGTTTTGTTATAATAAATTCAAAGTGTTTTATTCTCACCATATTCAAACGTACATTTATATGACATAAATTAATTACCATCACGTAATACATACTCGTATGTATATACAAAAAAAATTAAATAGACAAAATCAAGTTCAACGTTCTTCACAAGGAACTTCGTCTGCGCGTATAATACAAGAGTACGGCAAATGCTACAGAAAATTATAAACTATATAACTATTTCTCTATAAGTCAAGTTTGCGGTTAATTATTCAATTTATCACAATTATAACAAAAAAATAAATATATATAGTCTTTAAAACAGTATCCGACAATTAATTTAGTTTGAGCGATGTTTGCAATTTTTTCAATATCATAATTCTCAGACTTGTTATAAACTAACGCAAAACTTAAATAAAATCGCAAACCTAACAATAATAATAAACATGATGATGCATTCGTCATTATCATCATTATTAATATTATTAAATGTATTATATTGCGTTCATTATCGCGAATGATATATACATCAACAGCACAGTAGAAAATCCATATAAAATTTCAAGTGGGCAATTAAATAGAATTTATTTTATAAAATTTTTTTTTTTTTCGTTTCGGATCTTCAAAATATATACAACACACAACTTATCAAAATTCGTGGAATAAAATATGACAATAATTTTTATAAAACACACAAACCAAAGAACCAGCGCAAATTAAACCAGCCAAACGCAAAATATATTCACATACAGAATTGAACAAAAAAAAAAGAATCAACCGAAGAATTTCCGGTGCCAAAGATTTATTCATAAAATATTAATTTTGTTATGGTTTTCAGACTTTTTTTCCCTCGTGTGTGTGTGTGTTTGAAATGGACGCGCGCGTGTTTCTCTTGTGCCAATTCGTGGAAAATTTGCGCATACGCGAACTCACATTGAATACAACAAAAAAGATTTATGTTAGAACACTATTATTTAATTCTGAAACTTTGTTTGATTACACACAATACACGGGTTTACTCTTATATTGTGGTTGCGGGTTTTGCGTTTTTTTTACTATTTTAAATTATATTTGAGCGCAAAATAACAAGAAAATTATGCAATTTCTAATTCATGGAAGATTTGTTGGTTTCTTTTTTTTTTAATTTTGTTATCAAGAAAAATAAATTAATTCGGAAACAAGTGTATGCAATTATATTGTTTATATTACACAGAATCATGGGATTTTTTTAGACTTTATCAATCTCAAGTGATGCATATAGAGTACTCATAAGATGTTGGGAAGAACACGTATACGCTTTCAAAGAAAATAATTATTTAATTTAAATCGAGTCAGGAAAACGCTAATTAATATTGTCTGAAATTTGACAAAATCTGGCAAATATTGATTGTTAGATTTTCTTAGCCGTAACGTTTAATATTACCTAAAGTAACATTTTTCATCATCCTTGCTATAGGAAAGAAAGAAGGCCAGGTAGATAAACCAAAACTAATCAATATATTTATTTAAATTTTCATTTGACTTTTTGAATATCCGGCGCTGTAACTTTAAATGCAACACAGCTCCCGTCAACTGCCATTAATAGGTTACTGTTAAATTTTGAGCAAGCTGCGTCGTTTAATTTGTGATTGACAGCCATTAAAACAAATTTGTTAGCAAATCATTAATTTTTGATTAAAAAACCATCACTGAAACCAAAGACAGGCTTGATAAATACTATGGGGGCTCTGCACCATCAATTTCAATGGTAAAGAAGTGATTCACTAAGTTCCGCTGTGGTCGTACCAACACAAGAAATAGTCGATAAAATCCTATTGAATGATCAGAGAATAAAAGTGCGTGAGGTGGTTGAGGCTGTAGGTATATCTTAACTGAGCAGGTACATTTATTTTACATGAATATTTTGCGCCGAATTTGGCGAATTATTTGGGCTGTGAACTGCTACACCATTCAGTTTGATGTTTCCTGTTTAATTCATCACTGTCAAGTGAAGGTCTTGAGAAAACCTATTAATTGAAAGGAATAAAAAATTGGAAAAACGCTGGACAAGTTGCATCGAGCTTAAAGGAGACCATGTCGAGAAATAAAACGCTGTTTTGGCGAAAAAAATATATTTCATTCACAATGTCACTGACTTATCAAATTGTTATCGTAACTAAACGGACAATACAGTCTGCCCAGACGACTAATTTTTCAAATTTTCAAACTTCAAGAAAACACATCTTTCTATAAAAATTGATAGTAACAATTACTAGGGTAATGAAGTTACAAAGAACACAGCTGCATCTACTGCTGCTATAGAAACAGTTATCCTTCCAGTTTGGCACAAAAATGTCATAACGATCAAGTTGTAACGACCAACGATCTGAAAACTTTACGAAACAACTCGATTTCCAACACAATGAACATCTGGGCTAAGCTGTTGCAGCATCCCTATAATTACGATTTTTACTTAGTTTGGGTGTCATTTTTCAGGAACAAATAAATACTCTATTTCACGATGCAATTATACGGTTTAAAACGCGATTTCAACCTTTTGATGTAATTGTGGTCTCCATCTATTTTCCACTTTTCGATAAAGTGTCACGAAAAAATTATTTAGTCTTAAATAATACCAATGAGTCTTAGTCTATAGATATATCATTATGAAATAGTCTGCGATTTTATTTGTAATAAATGAGATATAAACTAAGTCGAAAATTGAAAATAGTGAGGGTACCACACCCCAGTACTTTTTCAAATCTGGTTCGCACTTTTTTAAATCTGTTCGTTCATCCAATGACAATAATTGTAGTTCAAATGTTAGTGAACAGAAAAACACTAACGATAGTGATTCCGTATTAGATCTTACGAGGCACTCTGTTTACATAACCACAAAGTGAGACAAACAACTAAAAAGGATGTGACATCGAAGAGCAATGCACATTCATCAAAATGGAAAATATCATATTCGGGTAAAACTGATCCAGAATGTCACAAAATTGTACATGGTTTAATTTTAAAATTGTAAGAACTCCAAGAACTACGTTATTTAGTAAAGAATTTTTTTTACAGATAATGCTGAAAAATTCTTTTATAAACTAACTCCCAAAAAGCGAATCATTACTTGGAAAGAAGCACACCAATATTGAATTGGTTCAGCAGCGTTGAAAACGAAAGAGAAATCGAAAACATTTATGCTAGATTACAAAAACTCCTAACGGATTATGAATTATTAGGCGATGTTCTCGATAATATAAATCCGGCACTTCAAACTGCAATTTGTGTTAAATTTGAAAAGATGAAGTCAACCTCGGGATTTGATCCTCGTCAAATGATCGGAGATAACAAAACGTAAAGATCTCTCGGGTTTACCTAATTTCTAACTATTGAAATCGACAGGCCCGATCAAATAAACAAAGTTGAAGCCTTACATCTACACATGTTTGTGGTTTGCTGAAATTGTAAGGACTTTTGCCATCGATTTGTTAACTATCCTTTGAGTGAGTTGAGCAAAGATTTACTTCATTATAGTTCCGATCCACAATAACACCTATGTATTTTGCGAACAATGTGTATTAGCTAGATTTATGGTTGACCCTTGCATACGGTGTGAAAATAAAACATTGGGAAACGTTCGTCCGAACTTGCTAAAGTCGAGCAAACCACGTTCGTAGAATTCTTAAAACCCCCACTCCGAAAATATTTCCGAAAACCTTCAATAGCTAAACCCAAAAATAGAAAGTTGTCCTCTTCAGTTAAGCGGTTTAAAAGAATGAAAATTATTTGAGAGAACGTAAATTGTTTTGTCGTACTTCCAATATTTGTTCTACATATAACCGAATTTTTAAATTGATATGAAAAGGATGTCACTTGTAAGCCTCTTAACAGCGGTGCAACTATCAGCATATAATGGGAAAACGCAGAATGAGCTCTTCAATTACTAAACGTAAAAATCACGTACTGTAGTTAATTGGTTATGGCATCCCAACCGCGGCTGCTTCCTTAAATGCAGTGCATTGCCAGTTACTTACCTCAATAAAACCGAGAATTTAAAATTTTGTGTAATGCCAAGCTTGGAAGCCGAAATATATCTAAAAATCCAAATTAAAAACTATGCTCCAATAAAACAGCGATTCCATCCAGTATATACAGCGAATCAAGAGTTAATCTTTTGTGAGCTTGATAAGATTCTAGCCTTATGAGTGATCGAAATAAGCAATAGTATTTTGAGCTTTTCAATCGTTCTTGTCAAAAAATCGATCGATAGGAAAAAATGATTAAATGTAGATTCTCGTAAGATCAATATGGTAACTAAGAAAATTTCATACTCGCTTCCAAATACAAATGGCCAATTGGGGATAAGACACGACATATAATATTAGCCTTGATCTCAAAGATGCCTTATAGGAAATTTCGATGTCAGAACAGGCTAAAAAGGTTACCGCGTTTACGTTTCCATTCTGTTAAATATCTATCAGTGCTCCGTTCATGCCGTTTGGGTTGTGTAATGCACCCCGAATTATGTGTAGACTGATTGATCAAGTGATGTCGTATCAGTTTCGAGACAATATCTTTGTATATATCTATATGATTTATTGATCAATTCAACGAGTTCGACGAGCATCTGAAACTGCTCAAGGCAGTAGTGAAACTAATTTCAAAGGCCGGACCAACCATTAAAATTGAAAACAATCACTCTGTTCTCAGAGAAACAAAATATCTTTGACATTTCATTGATGAACATGGTCCGAGCAAGCACAATCTACTAAAGTTGAAACCACTAGAAACTATTAAATACTGACCGCTGAGAAACATACAGAATGCCGATGCTAATTTAGCATATAAAAATATGAAACATCTTCTTGTAAGTGCCCTTCTCGTTCGCAATCCTAAATGCACGTACTCGTTTTTTATTCAAAACGAGGCTAGTACTCCCGGAGGTGTTTTCTTTCAATTGAAATTCGATGATAGTGTGAAACTTATAGCCGTTAGCTATAGCACAAAATGAATTCGTCAAAACGAAATCACATCATAACGGAGCTGAGCACTAACAGACTATCTTTGAATCAGGAAAGCCGCGAGTAAATATCTCCGGCAAAAGAAGCGCAAACATATGAGAAAATGCAACAAAAATATCTGCTTCCAAGCTGAACTAGGAAACTCGAGAGACTGTTTTGCTAACGCCAGAAATCTTACTTAAGAGTTCCACTCAAAACGAACATCCTTCAAAGACGTTCTCGGAGAACTGAGAATGGCGGAAAGACAACGAGACCCCTATCAAAGCAATTGTTCCGCTGGGTGAGATGGTCTATATCGAATATTCTACAGCAGAGAAAGTAGGCACAGCTATTAGTAGATTGAAAAATGGAAAGGGACATGGTCTCGAGAGAATCATCGCAAAATTTATTTGTTATAATTTGCTACTATTGCTTCAAATATATACGATCTCATCGGCTATTTTTGGAACATAAATGAGCTGCTGAAGATCTCGCTCATATGTCAGCTGCACAAAAAAGGTTACCGTCTTAAATGTGGAAACTATATCATAGCATAGCTCTACAGAACACTGCTTAAAAAGTTTTATCTAATGTTGTACTTTCCGGACTCATCCCTATTGCCTACAATATCATTGGCGAATATTAATGTGGTTTTGGTCCAAACCGATTAAGTACCGACCAGTGCTTCATCATCAGGATGACTTCGAAAATTTGTTAGGCTCGTTTATCTTGGAGTACTGGAGAAACTCGTTTCTCTGTGAAATTAGCAACGTTTGGGACTACATGCAACAGGGAGATGCAATCGCACCCGCGGTTAAATTTGGCCCTCGAGTATGTCTATTTAATAAATCGGGTCAAATTTTTAAATATGCAGATGACATCGTGCTTCTGGACTGATATCAAGGACGTGACAGACAATTTATCAAGAATTTACTGTAATAGCATTAGTGATAGCACAAGTTTAAAACTTGAGTAGAACTTAGACCAACTAAACACCAGAATATGTATTTTCGTATAATAATCGGCTGGTAATACTAATCGACCACCAAACGGATTATGCCAGTTAACTATATTATGGAAGATTTAAATTCCATCTTCAATTATGATCAAACTAATAAATAAGGAGCACGACGATCCAAATGCGGCTCTTCTTTATAGGAGGAGGGTTGTAAGTCATAAGTATCCAGTTAGAAACTAACAAATTTGTATCTCGTACCCCGAATAAGAAAGGGTTATCCAATTCGAGGTTGATAAAGTAGAAATCTGTATACCGACATCTGTCAAAGATAAACGTCAAGTACGCTGTCATTTATTTAGTTGACATTCTGCCATTTAAGAATATGGAGCATTTAACATACGCAAATTGGGTGTTGGAAAAACAGGCCGTCGATGCTGATTTTTCGAACAAAATTTTCGTGGTGGATACGTTAATAAGCAAAACTGTAGAATTTGGGGCTCAGAAAATCCACAATTGATTGTAGAGAAGCCATTACACCCGGAAAAAGTCACTGTTTGGTGCGCATTGTGGTCTGGTGGTGTGATTGGGCCATATTTTTTTGAGAACAACCATGGACGAACCGTTACCGTCAATTCTGAGCGCTATGGCCGCATGTTAACCGATTATTTTTTTACGAAAATCGAAGATTATGATCTTGACGATATGTGGTTCCAGCAGGATGGAGCTACCAGTCACGTAACACGAGCAAATCGAGATCTTTTGCAAGAGAAATTTCCTGGACGTTTGATTTCGCGATTGGCTGATGTCAATTGGCCTCCAAGATCCTGTGATTTAACGCCTTTGGATTTCTTTTTGTGGGACTACGCGAAAGATCGTGTTTACGCAAACAATCCTCAAACTCTTGACGAATTGAAAACTAATATTCGTAAGGTAATGGCCGAGATACCGCCCGAAATTTGCCGAAAAGTCATTGAAAATTACCGCAAAAGAATCAAGGCCTGTAAGAAGTCCCGTGGAGGACATTTGAATGATATCTTGTTTAACTAAAAATGGCAAGGATCAATCTGTAAAATGAAATAAAAATTACAATACATTCCGAATATTTTGTGTGTTTTTTTTAAGTTTACTTTATCAAGCTTGAATTGGATAACCCTTTATTTATTTATTTAATTTGAAACTATTAGTATTGACTCAAAAAAATCCTGCGATAAATAACCTACCTACCTCGGATCACATAATCTTTTTATTTATTTTTAAATCACAAAATATGAATCGTGCTTGCTTTCTTTTACGTCGCAAAACAAAGTATAGTCATCATGAAATGGTTGGTCTTTAGATACTCGTATTTGAAAATTTACCATTAGCTTTATCGCCCAAGTCAATAAAGTAGTTTTCAAAAATCTCTACGTGCGTATGGTTTCATGCAAACTAAAGGTATGCGTCCTCTCTAAAGCACATACTGATTGACTGATTGGGATTTCGCTATGAATTTTGACGAAAACCGCTCCACCGAAAGTGACATGAAAAGAGATTTTACGTTTTTTGTAAATATTTTGAAAAGTAAATCATTTCCAAAATTAATTTTGCAAAAGTACTGGCCCAGATCGGTTTCCAAGATTGAGGAGGAAATAAAGATTTTTGTCAAAATACTAGTTTTTAACAAAAGTTTTGCTTTTGTACAGTCTATTAAATTTTAACGCAAATATTGTGAACTACTGTTTTGAGTTTTGTATTTCTGTTTTTTGAAGGTATTTCAAAATAAACTTTTTGACAGTTATTTTAGTTCTAGTATTTTTCGAAATTATTAGGTTGTTAGGTGACATTTGAAAAGTGGCAAAGAATGTAAATTTCTTTGGGAAGATGAATAAACTACCTATTTGTCCAATAATGAATTTAACAAATGACGCTAGAGTTTGTAAATGGAAAATAGAATGGAATTGCAAATAGAAATTTTGAAAATGAATTAGAATATCTTGAATTATTTTAAACATATTAATCTCACAAATGTTGTTGTTTTGTGAAAACATTTAATTATAACTTTAAGAAGGCATCCTCAGACTGAAAAACAATGGTGGAAGCAACTAAAACAATAATCGGCATTGCGTAAGAATATTCTAAATATTCTACGAATGATCGAAATATCAATTCCGAACTTGCACCAATGCCAGAAATATTTAAAATATTTCATGAAAATTATATACCCAGCTGACCAGCAAAATCACGCTTAACCAGTCATTTGAAAACGCTGGACGCAACATCATTGGCGACATAGCTACCGTCATTTATTATTGCAACAAATCGAAGAAAGAAATCTTCGATTTTCGTATAGCAGAAGCGTGTTACCATTTAGTCTTTCGTGCCAATGAAACAAATTAATATTAGTATACGGATTCAAGTCATTATAAAATTTACAACTGCAAAAAGGATGATGTATATACTACTGATCAACTATGTTGCATTTACAAAGTAGCAAGAACCGTAAACCAATGGCCAATAGTTTTTTTCTTTAATTTGTTAAATTTCCCAAGTATAAACAACTTTATTGTCTTTATTGGCCAAATAACTTTATTGTCAAGGAGAAAATCCACTATTACTGTTAAAAAAAGAAAACTGTTTATAAAGAATCTGGGGACAAATGGTAACAATTCTCAAATATTGTTGGGAGAAATTTGCAAAAATTAATTCTGAAAATAATTTTTTTTGTTC
The DNA here is from genome assembly GCA_963691935.1 of Nephrotoma guestfalica. Classification (NCBI taxonomy): domain Eukaryota; kingdom Metazoa; phylum Arthropoda; class Insecta; order Diptera; family Tipulidae; genus Nephrotoma; species Nephrotoma guestfalica. The sequence goes on along the minus strand of OY829915.1, from coordinate 162,533,659 downwards.
GTCATTTTATCTTCCCCATGCCAGTAATTTTAAGAGGTTTTGATACAATGTAAATCAGAACCTCATAAAATTAGTGGCTTGGGAAAGGTTCAGATGTTTATTTGTAATCAGCCATTTTTTTATTGTAACGTTGAAAAATATATTTTGACTGGAGTTTACTAAGGGATTTAGAACATGATGCCTTTTAATAATGGGCATACCCAGTGGGCTGAGATCTCTTAAAACTTGAGATCATATTTGTCAAAAATGTGGGATAATCTCATTTGTAGTTCTGTGCCCGGATGAAATTTATATCCATAGTTTTTTGGTTTATAACATTGGATGATTAACATTATTTTGATATTTGACATAACAAGCTATGTTTTGTGTCGTGCAAGTGACATAATTTTATTTAAATTTGAGCATTTACTTATATAATTTGTAAAATTAAATTTTCCAATGGAAATTTGTGTGATAAATGATAATTTAGAAGACTCCAATAACACGGTTCTAGATGTCGTAGTTTAAATTTGATATTCAATTGTAAGGGAAAAAATCGTTGAGCGGACCGGTGTAGAAGATGAGTTTAAGTGAGTTTAAGACACATGTTTGTGGGAATGCCAGGCATCCTTATTGACGTTCCCACAACCATGACTCACCTATTAAACCGAACAATCATCTGATTGCAGATGCGGCATATGGTGCAGCAAATTATTTGATACAGACACTTAAAGAGATTGGGCTTCTCAATAATTACCAAATCACCTGTCGTTCGTCCTGTAATCGAGCGGGCTTAGTTTGCTAAATAGTAAGTTTTGAAAATTAAAATACATAGACATTAACAGCTGTAATTTTGCAATAAAATATGTAGTTGCGGTGTGTGTACTATCAACAATTTTATGTTGTAGGAAAATGGTGTTAACGATGTTTCTGTTCTAACGTATGATGATAGAACGTTGCAGCTGGAAATATTATCTCAAACAAAAGTATACAACAACAGTTGGCTGCACTATTTCAATATTACGAGAAATCCATTTTATTTTAAATTATTTCGCACAACAATGCTGACTAGTTTTAACACAGTGTCTATGTTTGCTTCCTCTAATCATAGTTGTTCATTTCGAAATTTTTGTAGTGCACAGCAGCTGACAGTACCATTGAAGTTCGAACTCGATTCGCTTGTGCTTGTCTCAGTCGAAGAACCAGGTTCAAGTATCATAGGTTCAACGATTGAACATTCTAAATAATTTGGAAGATTAATTGTAAGGTCATTTAGAAAAATGGCCTCGAACTTCTCGAAATATTCCAAATGAGAACTATAACAACCAGTTCTTTCGGCAATTTTTTAAATTTTCAAATGTTCTTTTGAGGTTGGTGTATTTTCTTTAAGCGTCGTAGCCTCAACAAGATCTTCCAAACTGTGAAAATTTGGTTGTTTATCCCACAACAACATTTGCTTTAAATTTTTTCTATTTGGAAAATCCTCTTTACGGATTGCGTATTCCGATATTAATAATTTAAGATTTGAGTTGGTCCATTTGGGGCGGCTGGGGAGATGACGACTCCTACTATTCCGCGTTCAATGATATCCGGTAATTCCTCCGAGATACTTGTATACTTTTGTAAAAAGTGATGTTAAATTAGTAATTTTACGAAATTTTAAGTTTTAAATTTACCTCCGTCGCTATCGTAGGCAAATTTATCAAAATTATTGCTGTTATCCATAATTAAATAAAATTAATTTATAATATTTTATACCACACATTTAAATTAAATAAATGATAACGGGCATAACTTTCAGTGATTCATACCTAAAAGTAGATTATCTCATCTCAAATGTAGACAAACAGTTTTTGTCTCATAAAAAATTGAGATTATCTCAACTTTTTGATGAGATATTTTGTATTTTTAGGGTGAGATGTGTGAGGGCTACATTTTTTAGTGAGATCTCACCCCGCTGAATATGCCCATTGTGCAAATTTTACTAATCGTTAGAAACAATGTAATTTAAAATACCGTTAGTAATGGAGAATTAAACAAAGTAAAAATCGTGTATCTAATAGTGGGATTTGAATCGTCCTAATCCTCCTGTTAATAACGTAATGGAAGTTTTTACGTATCGTTTGCGGCTTGTTTCAATTGAATATGGATTAATGTTATTACCTGTAGAAGACGAAATCTTAGTTAACTCGAAAAAGTTGGTACAAAGTTAAACAAAAAAAACAATTTTACAAAAATACACAACAGGTCTATGCGGATCATCAGGCCCATCGTCATTTATTCTTGTTCATTTTATCATAATTAAATTAATTAAACAAAACTAGGCCAATATAAAAACCTGGACGATTATAAACGAAAGAAAATATTTTTTCCGAAATTGAATCGCTTTCGGCTATTCCACGTTATCCGAAAAACAAAATTTCCGTTTCCGGACTTTTTTGTCTAAACATTTGGCATATTTCAATTTACGAACTTAATTGTTATGATTAAAGAACGGGTTAAAATGGTACAACCTGACGATTCGCGAGATATGCGGCGTATTTTTGCCAAATCGGACTGCTTTCATCTGAAATAGTTAATGCGATACATCATCACCATCGACGTCAAGCAACCGGTGCTTTGGTTTGCACCACTTTGGGTAACCGCTGGACTTGGCTAGGATTCAATCAACTTAACAATCATTAATCTAAAAAAGCAATCTGATATTGTAACATCAACTAAACGGTAAAATTCCTATATGAGGTTCAGCGCCCGCGAAATTAAGGTAGTAGGGTTCGTACCGTTTTATTATAATTTTCAAATAATATTCAGGCCACAATGGGGCACCTTGACGATTCCTATTGCTATGTGACGTGTTTATCCGAAATTGAACGGCTTTAATCTATTGCACTTTGCATGTGGCTATATGTGCCAAAATCTCCAGGATTAGCTCCACTGAATTTCCATTTTAGAACTTTCTCGTTCTAATTATGATAAAATGAACAGGAACAAATATAGGACACTGACGATCCGCATAGACATGTGGCATATTTTCGCAAAATTGAACGGCTTCAATCTATTGCACTATGTATGTGGCTATGTACCAAAATCTCAAAAACTCGCTCCACAGAACTTCAATTTTCAGACTTTTTCGTTATAATTATGATAAAATAAACGGACCAAAATGGGGTACCCTGACGATCCGCATAGGCACGTGGTGTATTTGGCTATGTTGGGCAGCTTTAACCGATTGCGATGCATAAGTGGCTAATAATATGTATTTGGAAATTTATAATTAAAATTAATTGACCACATTTTTGAAGGGTTATATTTAATACTGTGTGTTTGAAAGTTTAATGTACATATTTAATAACGACGACGCTTAAAATCTTTAAAATTTGACTTTACTTTTTTTAATCCTTGATATGTCATTATGTTTATTTAATATTTTAAAATCATATTTTACGGTCTTTTGAAATTAAATAGAATTTTCAATCTAGGCTCGTATGTTCGTCTTATACAGGGTTAACTAACTAATACATATAAAGGAAAATGTGGCTTAGTGAAAGATTCTCATGATCCATCCTATTCGAGAAATTTATACTAAAAATTTTACTAAACAGTTCGTAAAAAAATTAGTAAAATTTTCTCGGACATCTGTTAATATTCTTTGGTTATGATGCTATAGCCGTTATAGTGACGAGCAAGAGTTTCCATTTCCATAACCGTTTTATTAAACCTTCACCACCTATTTTATCTCACCAATCCATAAAAATTAGACTTAATAACAAGTAAATACTGGTAAACTTAAGTGTATGCATTCGAATATTTTGCTAATAATATGCAATCGCTTTATAGCACGCTTATATAACTTTTCGTATTATGCCTCATATACCTCGAAAAAAAAGTTCAATACTAAAGCTTTCATATAACTTCGAACTGATTTTATGATTTGTAAGGATAATTCAAAAAATCGTCATCGCCAGATTTTCTCACATGCAGAGTAACGAAAATTTATTTAGATCATTTTGAAATACCAGATCTAACAACTCTGTGAAAAATCAGCATTACAATAATAATAATTTATTTCCTGTATATTTTTGATATACAAGCATAGAATTTACTTGTCATCATTTGTCTAAATGGAAATAAATATACCATTAAAAAAATTAAAGTAGACAATCTTTTCACTCCAATTAAGATTAGTCAAAATCTCCGAAAACCGACAAAATTTATTTCAAGAAATAATTATCCAAACATTTATAAATTTAGATTTATACAATAATAATTGTGACGGTTTCAATGACATAACACTTATAGACAACGTGTGATTTCCGTATATTATATACTTCTAAGATATATCGCGATATAATTAGAGGTTTCAGAAAAAAATATGATTCGAATTGAAAGTGAGACATTCATGAACTTGAAAATGGTACCACCACTATAATTAAGATTGAAATGGTTTTATGATGCTGGCTATGATCATGCATTATTATAGTAATGGCGATTGAACCGAAAAATAAATTATAAGTGCACACTTTATTAAATGTAAAGTCTACTTATCTTACACGGTACATACTACAACAATAAATTATAACCCTGTTCTCGAGACACAAGAACTGAGAAAATATATACGAAACCGAAAAATTGGAATTTCCAAAAATCTTATACGTATATAAGTAATTTTTCTATATTACAAACAGTTAAGATACTCAGTTGGCTTATCACCTGATATAATTAAGCTTAAAACAAACATCATAATTATGATTGAATACAACAGTGACAGTGTGATAACAGGTGCAAAGAATTTATTTTTCACAGCGGTAGTATTAAGGTCAATATCAAATTCTTAAATAATTTGTGTGAGAACTAAATTTAAATATTACGAGCACAACAAATACTATTTTCTACAAAATCTAGTGATTCAACGCATCTAAATGATATCACTCGCTTAAGTGTTATCTAATTAACAAAAAAATTTCAAGAAATTATCTTAAATATTATTCTTCTGAAATTTATTAGATACAGTATGGGAAATATTTATACATAATTCACTTGGCAATCTTGGTAAAAGTTTTACTCATACATTTTATAGTCGTAAAATTAATTTCCACATAAAATATTATCACAGACTCACAGTTGACAAAATATGATTCAGTTTTGTAAATATTTAAAAAATAATTAAATCATTTTATATCTTGTATATATATAAAAAATTTTGGGACTTTCCAGCAGAAATCACCCGATACGTAACACTTCAATGTTACGTATGTAGGTAATAATTTCTTTTACATATTCGAATGAATCAACCGATATACCTTAAGAGTGTGAGCACATCAAATTCGTAAAATATATGGTGATTGATTCATGTGTTAAAAACATAAATTATACACTCAGTTCACAAATTTGGGATGCGGTTACTTTTAAGTTTAAACAATTATAAAATTATCATTTTCCCGGATCACGTATTACAAATTTTTAAAACATTTGTATCATGCGTTTAGTATATGTTTGTTATTTTTATTTAAAATCCAAGAATCTTTGGTGTGGTTATTACACTCAGTGTCCGAACAATTAGTATGGAATAGTTAATTGGCGTTGTAAAAATTGATTGATCATACAATTATTGTGAAAAACCACAGAACGATTGTTGATTGGTATACTAAGTTGGTTAAAGCGTTTTGGTTGGTTTCTAAATTACTCTTGTTAAAGCTTATTAAATTTTGAATATATTATGTGTTTTATGTTGTTTTCGTGTAACAAATCTTTAACCTAGTTGCCAACATAATTAGAATTTTATGTCCACAAGCGATGAAATTCATTTATATTGGTTACCATTGAGAGCGTGCGTAAAGTCTATAAATATTCAAAATTTAAAATTTGTAAAAGGTAAATCGCATATGTTGTGGCTAACACCTGAGTTTTTCTACCCTGAATGTATACATACATCTCGCATACACTAGACTCAATTTCTAAAACGAAAAATTAAGCTTTTGATAAAACTGTTTTGTATAATGAAAAATAATGTTCCTGGTCAAATTTCAGAAAACCAACAAGGTCAACCATTGTTAAAAATTTAATTTTAAAATATACTTGAATCTTTTAATTCATTGTCGCAAATGCAATAAATGCTATACATTTCAACATCATTGAAAAAAAATTAAATGCTGTCACATCCGGTAGAAAATTTCACAAATTTTGTGAGATTTTCCAGCCCAATTTTGGCGAAATAAAGTTTATTTCTATCAAACCCATTTTAGTGAGAATTCATTGGGATCTTCAAACGTATAGAAATAGCTTAATTATAAAGTTTCACGGCGATTAATTAATCCATATGAGCTGTACAAGTCGAATTTTTGTTGAAAAACATTTTTTTTTTGCCAAAAATTGTTTTTTCCAATTATATTTTGGGAAATTGGCCTGGACTGGTGGTGTTTCAAGATTAGTTTAAAATATTGTACTTTTGAAAATATTTGCAAGAACCGAAAACGCTCATCTCGAAGCTCCGAAACCCGAATGTTGACAATAAATAATTGTTTCGCCCAATTTATAGAAAAGCTTAATCATAAAGTTTTATTTCGATTAATCAATACATCTGGGCTGTACAGGAGCTGAACTATTGTTGAAAAACAGTTTTTTGACCAAAATAATAATTTCCTAATGGCACAATCGGCGGACATTTGAAAAAAATTCCACAGCCCAAAATTCGTGCCCAAAAGAACAGCGGGTTCTCATACTAGGCACTAGAGTCACTAGAACTCATCTAAACGGTTAAATTTTCAGATCTTTAAACCCTTATAAGCAGTTGAATTTTTCTTTTTTTGCAACGGAACAGATAAGTTCCATGTGTCACGAATATCTGAATAGCAAGAATTCCCACGTTTAGCAAATCTTCATTATTCGTCAAAAATTGGCCAACAGGGCATATAAACTATTGGCAAAGTCAATTCAGCGGACCTTTTGATATAGTTTTTGTTACTCAAATTACTAAACAAAACTTTTTACGATCAGCGGGTCCTCATACTAGCATGGCAGATTGCCTATCAAACTTTTAGACTGTAGAATTATTAAAAATTTTCAACGGAACCCATACGTTAACGTGTCAGATATATCTAGATAGAATTCCCACGATCAGTGGGACTTTAAATTTCTTCATAAATTGGGTAACAAGTTACAGCTAATAGTTTAGAACATCGTAGTACGTTTACTCAAATTTTGATAGCTATGATATATGTCCCCCCATCAGCGGGTCCTCTCGCACCGTAGTTGGCAGTATGATTCAACAAACCTGCACACCATTTAAACCATTAGGCAGGTAATGATAACGGTGGACCTCTTAATAAAAATGGCAAATTTGTGGAATATCGAAAAATGCTCACTGAAATTTATATAACGAGAATTGAAACCATCAGCGGGTCTGAAACTTATCTAATCATTAAACTTGCAATCATCTTGCATCATCAACCCTTAGGTTTATGCATTGCGTATATCCGAATAGCAGGGATTCCCAAGACCAGAGGAACTTTAAAATTTCTCTGAAATTGCCCAGCAAGATACAGAAACTATTGATAATGACAAACCGGCAACCTTTTAATAGACGAAACTATCCCAGATAGACTTTCGTTTCTCAAAATAGTAAAAAATTACATTTAAGTCAGTCAAATTTACTTAGTGGGAATTCCAATTATTAGCAGATCCTCATTCCAGCACAGATAATGGCCATAGAAGTATGTTGGCACGTTATTTCGATTAGCGGGGATTCCCATTATTAGCAGAACTATATATATCGTCAAAAAATGGCCAGAAGAATACAAAGACTATTGACAATGACAAATCGGTGGACTGTTTTATTCCCGCGAGATATGAATTCCCGCGATTATCGGGTCCTCATACTCGCCTAATATATAGCCATAAGTGATTAAAACTTATATAAATCAACATTTCGACCCGATACGATTTTTGTGCCACGGCTTTTACGCTTAATCGGCGAAACTTTTATTAGAAGAATCCATTCCAGACTAATTGTTGTCGATATTCAATGAATATCGCAGTACTTTCAATCTTACATAGAGAGAATTCCCACAATCAGTGGGTTCTCATACTCATATGGCAGATGTCAAAAGGAGTTTTTTTGAATCATCAAATTTGTAAACCTTTCAAACCCTTATGTAGTAGAATTTTTCTATTTTTCATCAGATCCAATACGTTTCCCGTGTCACGTATATTCGTTTAGCGAGGATTCGGGCGGTGCACAGAAACTATTGGCAGTGAAAAAATAGTAGAACCTCTTAATAGAAGTACCCATCCCAGACTAATTTACTTTGCTCAAATTCGTTGAATATTGTAGTGCGCTCAGTTAATTTTACATAGCGGAAATTACTACGTTCAGTGGGATCTCAAACTCGCCAGTAGATGGCCACAGTATACTATAATTTATCTAATCGTTAAAATGTTTCTATTTTTTTAACGAGAACTATTCATTTCCCGTGTTACATATACTCAAACAATGAGAATTATCAAGATAAGAGGGGAACATTATATTTCCCTATAAATTGATTCGGATCAGATACAAAAAAATTAGAAATGTGAAATTGGCAAGGCAGATCTTTTAATAGGAATATCCATCCCATACTAAATTTGTAATCTATCCGAGAATTCTTATTTAACTTTTTGAATATTGGAAATTCCCACAATCAGCAGGTTTACGTATTTTCACGGAAGATTTCCGATACGTGTTCCATATGATATATATATATTTAACCACGATCAACAGCCCACTCAAGAAATATAAAAAACAGAAAGCGTTGGCAAACTAAGTCAAAGATAAAATGGATAATTATCTCAGCTAGAAATAATGAGTCCAGCCTGGCCACAGGAGCGATTCTCGCTCAAATGGCTTTGCGGCTACAGTTGATTGTTCCACGGATTTAAAGGTATTTACAGAAAACGTGTTGTTGGAAGAAGTGAGTATCGTAGCCAGCAAACCAGTGCCTCAAAAGTGATTGCTTAAAGTAGTTCTCTTTGAGGTTAGCTCGGAGCTTTATGGCGACATGATCACAAGCTGCTTAATAAATCAAAATCGTTTGAATTGAACAGATTTTAAGGTTCTAAATAGAACAGCTGCGAAAAATAAATAGACCGCTGTGGAAGTTGAATCGCCAACCAAAAACATGTTGTTACAGCGTGAAAACTGCACAGTTACCATGCCGTGTGAGAGAGTTTGTGACTCCAGCTACGAGGTTTAGGTCCCAGCGATTTGGTCATATAGAAAAGAATTATTGACAAAAATCTGTTGTTCAAATATAGACAAACCTGCAAGTTGCGCAAGCTGTAAGGAAATGCTAAAATCAGATGTTACGCTTACAAAAGTGTTGTGCAACGTCCAAAATCTAAAACTAAATATGTTGATTAGTCAAAATTTTTAGACATTTTAACACGAACCTTCGTATTACCCACCTCAACATGCAGGGCCCCACAAGTTGTATGCAAGACTCAGACTTGGTCATGGTCAAATCATGCCAAGACTGCAATTAGAATTCATAATGATTGCACGAACATGATGAAATGTAGTCAGTTTGTGATATCGATTGCATATGTGTTGAAATTCATTAGGAAGCTCCGATTCGTCCAACACAATGAACTGATCAAATGCCATCTATGCAAAATCGAGACAATCCTAGGCTCTTTATCGGGTCAACACCAAAAGGTAATGATCACTGGATACTTCAATGCTGGAAGTAAAATGTGGCATAACTGATGAGAACGGAAGACAAGAAGAATATTTCGTCACTTAGAATGGCCTTAATGGGAACTAAATCCTTGATATTACATAGTCAATGGAGCTTTGTTGGGCTCGATAGTTGGTGGTGTATGAGAGAAACACCCTTTGATGTTTGGAACAGAATATTCTGTATGTTTTGATTATTTTGAGTTAATGATGCAAGTTTGAATAGAGCTACTTTTAAATTGTTGCAATATGTTGTCTGATTCGCCAGCAATCAATGTTCGATTACAAAATGCGACCTGTTCCCAAAATTCGAAACTTCCAATAATCATGTTTTCCATATGTAACCAACCGTAAATTTCGTGTTCGACGTACTATTATCTGACTATTCCTCAGCAAAATTCTACAAGAACGAAATCCGCACATGCAGAATGATGTTTATAGCTTTTTGTTTGGATGCCTTTTATTATTATAGAAATTTGTTCAGTTTGTACTCTGGCGATTTGATGGCTAACATGATATTGGAAAAATTAAATTAAATATGTCAAAACTAAGTCAAATGCATACCGGACGATTATATTCATTATATAGAAGCTTTCAATGATGATGCAAATATTGGACGACATAGCATCTGGGCATCTACATTCAATAGTTTTCTGAGATACATTCATGAAAGATGGTATGACTTATGTTGAAAATTATGAAAGGCCATACTTATTTGTCACATTTACATTCAACGCGAACTGGTCAAAAAGCAAACATGAACTGTTTCCTGGCCAGTGGTCTTTCGACCGACATGGCATTTTAAACGAAAAAATTTGTTTAAATTTAGTATAAAAGTTGAGATTTTCAAAAAATTCTAGAATCATGTGCTCAGCGTTGAAAAAAAAATTTAACCTGACGAAATTGACCACATTATAGTTGCTGAACTACCCGACAAAGGCGAAACTCCTGCATTGTTTGACATCGTAACCAAAAACATGATAAATGGACCATGCTGGGAGAACAATATAATAAAAGCATCTGCTGAGATGTTGAAATTGTGGTCAAATCGCCAACCTAAATATTCTGGTAAGAGCGATTACCATAGACAATAGATGGATCGTTTCGTACCACCAAATATTGTGTTGCTCTTTTAACCCCTATATGACCGTGGAATATTGTCATTCAATGCAAGCCATATTCGGCAAATTTTAATATCAGAAATGATCATAATGAGATTAAAAAGCATTTGAACTGGTGAATAATCACCGGTACGGTGATTATGAGAATTATTTATTCACAAAAGACATTTTACCGTTGTACATTTAGACGTACATCTGCATTCGTCATTCTCAGTCGGGGTGTTTCTATCTCAGAATATTGATTCATAATGTATGAGGCCTCCTATTGTTTCAGAACTTAAAAACCGTGGACAGAGTTGTCAAAGACACATATTAAGCTGCTTGCCGAAACAGAGGTTTATTAGAAAACGATGATCATTGAGAACATATTTTGAAAGAAGCTTTGGTTTTCTAATGTGCGTTAAAGCTGAGGAAATTGTTGTTGGTGATACTAATATATTTGGTCATCACTCCGATTAAGCCCTCTCTAATTCCAAGATGGAATAATGCAGTAGATACAATACAAACATATACGTACTATAGTAATGTGTTAGTATTGCAGAAAATAACAGAGGTAAATTATTAAATTTTTGGATATCCCAAGAGGTACTGGCAAAACATTCCTTGCAAATTTGATATTGGAAAAAGTGAAGTAATCTGAAAAAATTGCATTCGCAGTAGCTTCTTCGGGAATTGCCTAAACGATCTCACAAATTCAAGTGCCGAAGACGTGCAGATATTATTAAACCATATATTAAATAATGTCTGTTATGGGGATCAATTCAAACCATCCGTTTTCGCACTTCGCATAATAACTGCTCAACCTTTGGGAGGGAAAAAGCATTGAAATCAAATTGGACCAACGATTATAGCATAGTATATAGTCTTGAACGTCGATAGATTAAATATATCCTGGAATAGTAAATATTCTACAAACAAATTATTGTTGTCTATATTCCAGAGCAAGGGTATTTATTTATTTATTGATATTTACTACAATTTACCAAATTTCACAAACCGTTTTGAGCGTTGAAGCTCATTTCTAATCGACTGCACAATTAAAACTTTCCTAATTTGATTTGTTGCCTTCTTGTCGATATTTTTTACTTTACGCTATTTGTTATTTTAATTTGTATTGCATACTCCTCAATCTTCGGGTATGTTTAGAGGCTGGGAATATTTTTAATGGCCCCCATTAGCACCTTAATGCATAATCGACTTCTGCACCTCTGATTCTGAGTATATCAGGACAGTAGAGTGTAAATTCATCACAAAGGTATAATCATTGAGGTATTTAAACTAACATTAAATAAAAATTAATTTAAAAACTTGTGAAAGCTAATTAAAAAAACATCCGACAAGAAAGTCAAAGGCCAACAAATCATACAGTCAAAATAAATGATTTTCATTTGCGTAAAGTTCCTGTCCAAATAAAACATTATAAGTCTATTGATACAGTAAGCAATACCTTCAACAATTTTGAATTTCTAAAGTTTTTGTGGCCGGTCACAACACGACCTTATGTCAAAGATCGATAGCCCCATCACGTTGTTAAGAGATTAAAGCCGACCTAACATGTGTAATGGCACAATACTATTAATAAAAGATTTGTGGAATAAATTAATTGTAGCGACCATTCTCACCAGGATTGAAGCCGGCAACTAGCGCATGTTAGCGACGAACTTACCAATACCGTTTAAACGCTTCCAGTTTCCGGTAAAAGTGTAATTTCCCCTTACAATAAATAAGTCTCACAGAAAGATATTGTCGCTGTTGGGTTTCGACTTGAGTAAGAAGTGCTTTACTCAATTATATGAACTGGATGATCTCGAGTGGGATCTCCCGGAAACAAATATATTTTGGTTCGCCACATAATAATCGAAACACTTATATTGTTATAAATAAACGCGAAAGCTTACCAGAACCAGTACAAAAACTCTATCTAAAATCAATGAAATTTAGCTGTATTTGTGGTGAGCAATAAAATCTGACTTTATATAATGCAAGTATTAATCCGACAACAACAACATTTATAAAAACATATTGATGGCCGTAATGTAATCCAATAATGAAATCAGAAGCTTTAAGTCGATCGTGTGCAAACCCGATTAGAGCTTTACTTCTCTAACGACCACAACCGAACCTCGATATTAAGTTTAAGTTTAAATTTGTAATGGTCAATATCTTGGTTCGGTCTCTGCATGGCGATTAAATGAACGAAATACAAGATCAAGAGCCTTCGATCTCAACACTGCCGCCTTCATTGCTAAAATCTTTCGCAATATCTAGTCTATCTGAATGTGTGTAGATACGTTATCTCAAACAGAAAAATTTTGTGGTTCCCAATATTTTCCGATTAGGCAATATTTTGAAATTGAAATCCAGTTCAAATTGCTTTCGTTTTCGCATCATCACTATGGTTCACATAAAAAATGTGTAAGTACCTACTCATCGCATTAAATGAATCATGGATATCAAAAATCGAAAGCTTATTTTACATTAGTTTGTCTGTATCACCGCAAAACCGCACATCCACCTATATACGAGTATAATATCGCGCGCTTACTAATTTAATTAACATATTTAACGAAATTTATTGCGGTACGAAATCAATTAGCATCCTATCGTATTATAACAATAAATAGATTATACTGTTTATTGACACAGATTTCGTTGTGATTATTTGCACAAAAATAGTGTAGGAATATATTTACGCACTTATGTGCCATATACGACTAATACGTCGTCTGCGTATACACCATAAGTAACGTTAATTCTCCAAAATAATTTGCATACTAAAATTTTAAAGAAATTCGATACGATTTACAAGAAATCGCAAATCTCCTGTGGTTTATTAAATTATTGTAAATTACATAATTTCATTCCGTCTGGATAGTCAGCGACATGGAAATGTAAATTGTTTATTTACAATTTATACAATTTTAATTCAGAGAATTTGTTATCAAACGCCGCAACGCGAGACGCGATATTAACCATGCCAACAATATATTTTGTGTTATCAGAAATTGAAGTATTTTATTTCGCCCGACTGTTTAATAACGTAATTTTTCAGTTTTTTTTTAACTGAACGTCCTTGTGTGATTTATTTGCCGCGATAATGAATTCAACAGCAATTTTGTGTGTGTGTGCGTATTTTACGTATAATTTACTTAAGTACATCGAATAAATTAAGTACCCAAAATATTTTCTTGTGCGACGAGCATATTGGTTCCAAATTACGTGGGAACAATATTTAAAGGGTTTAGTACATGACCACACGTCGTAAATATAGACATAAAATATTTTTGTTGAGTCTTGTAATTACGATTTTACACATTTCTACTCGAATACACTTTCAAAAATATAAAATTTATTTTGTTATGATTTACAAATTTGTTTGGTTTATCAGTACGTGGTTATTGTCAAAAAGTGGAAATGTCACGCAAATTCGCACATTTGAATGACATTCATACATGGTCTCAGCGGCATCGTCTATAAAATAAAATATGTACATATATATAGTAGATTTACGTAAATGTATGGGTAATTAAAACATGATAAGATTTATTTTATATGTCAACCATAGTCAAATTCCCACTGGTAATTTATATTTAGAACTGACATTATTTTTGAGTGTATGAATTAATTTTTTTTTTTCATTTTTACCCGAAACATTTTCCGTATACGTATACGAGTATATGCATGTGTGTGAACATGTCGAGTAGAATTTGATGTAGAATAGATACAAAAATGCTATCCATATCGATTTAATGAAGGAGGTGGCGGTTTGTTTCGGTTAGTAATTAATTATTTCTTAATGATAATTCACCTTAGGTGAAAAAGTTTGAAACCCGTGACCTCGGGTAGTCGCAGGTGACTACCTGTCTAGGCAATGTATGTATAAAATTTGAAAAATATCATCGACAATGTAAAGAATGTAGACAATGTCGAAAATTATTATATCTGTTAATTCTACCATTTCATTGTTAATGAAACAATTTCAAGATGGAGCTCATTCTTTCTTCACGATTAAAAATTTGACCCCATGTTTTTATATGGTAGTGAAACACGTTGCCGTTAAAGTGCTATATTTTTACCTAAATACCCGAAATATTGTGTATTCACCTTGGGAGGATTAAATGATGGACACGAGGTACAGCGACTTACCGCGTGTCCGTGACAGTAGTTATTTGATAAGACTCGGAAAATGGAGTGAGTAGAAACAATTTTTTGAATGTATGCTTTAGCTGTTTCAGTACAATTTTAAAAAAATTGGCATAATCCTGCATTGAAATTTGTATAAAGTTAAATTTTTAAACCAAACCAAAGGCTATCAGAATGTTAATGCACCTGCTTACAATGTTGAACATAATTACCATAATGAAATGGTAAAGCATCAAAATGTTCAGACAAATAGTGATCATTAAAGTTCCTAGATTCATAATCATAATAAATGCCAAAATATCACCGTTGGACCACTGGATATTTCAAGCAATATTTTCCCCTTTGTCTCAAATTTAGGAGCATATAAGGTATCTACTGAGTTGGACCATCTAACTCTGTTAGATGTGCTATTGCTTTGATTTCCACCCATGACTTTCCGAGTTATTTCGTTTCTGCTAGCATCATTCGTTTCCATGTTACAGATGGTCGTCCGACTTTCCATTCCCCTTGTGGATTCCATTCCAGAGACCTTCTTGTCATGGCATTCTTCGACTTCCTCGTTTATTCGTTTGTCCGAGGTCGTTGCTCAACATTTATTATTTTGTTGGGCCACAAGCACCTTCGCAACCGTATACAGCAACCCAGATTTCACACAAGAATTGAATACTTTTAGGTGTTGTGGGATAGCCACCCGTTTCCGCTAGAGTACAAACAATGACAACTAATTTATATATAAATTTACATCATCGGTTTCGTTTTCCTAATATTTATTTTGAGGCCAACATTTTTAGCTATTTCTGAGAGCTTCTGTACTTATGTTGCATCTCTGCGTGTTTGTGTGTTAGCAGGCATATATCATCTGCGTAATCTAGACCATTGATGCTATTGTGAACAGAGATGGCCAGAGTACGCATCCTTATCTTAATCCTTAGCTGTTACCATACATATGATTCAATTCGCTTGCCTTTGTAATGAACTCGATTACCTGCTCGATAATGAGTTCTATTAATGTCTTTGGGATGCCAATTTAACAAAGTGGCTTCCATAATCCTTTCTTGTGCATTGTGTCCTGTGATAATTTCATTTGTTAGACTGCGCACTGATGATGTGTGTGGTGTTATATGATTTGACCAGTGTAACTTCGCCCTGGTCTGAAGTCAGTTTGTCTCCTTGTTATTTTCTGGTTGACTGTTGGTGAAATTCTATGTAGGATGACCATTTCTATATCTTTATTGTAATGATGAGGAGTGGTGTATTCTATCAATTTTTACATTTTCTGCTTAGATCACTTCAGTCAAGCCTTCTTTCTTTTATCGCGGTATTATACCGGAATTCCATCTTATGTTTTTACTGGTCTACTTTGAATATTTCAGCTTGTATATTGTCCGTTCTAGAGGCCTTGATATTCTTTATTTTAGCAATGATACCGCTAACTTCTCGCATCGTTGGTGGCTGGGTATTAACAGATACGTTAATTACGCCAGTTGTTAATTCGACGATTTGTTGTCTCCGAAATATTCAATCAGTCTCGTCAATTGTGCTTTACTTGTTGTTAAAATTTAACCAGATGCATTCTATAGTCTTAGGGTATTGTAATGAAATTTCTAGTTGCCCGTTGCACGCACTTTTTTAATTATGCGCATGTTTCGGGTTATTGCTGCTACTCCTATGCCCATTTTCTAGATTTATCGTACCGCATCTTCGTATTGACGATCCAGCTCCGTATTGTGTTACCACATTTACAACTTGAGCGGCCGGCGTTCTTTAATTTTCTCCCAAATTTTGTAACTGCACCAAGGTTAGAGTCTGAATTTTTGGTAACAGCCGCCAGCATGTGTTAGTAGCTGTTTCGATATAAGCTTCTTCGGTTTGTTTCGAATGTTACTTTACACTGATGTCTGCTTTTTCATTGGTTTGGACGTTTAGTTTGATCGCTTCGGATAATGTGTTTTTTGTGTTGTGTTTCTTGTGTCGGCAGCTTTTAATATGTCAGTGTTAGATTTTTTATTTTTTGATCTATTTTACAAGCGACAGGCTTAGTTTTGAATTATGATAGCACAACTCATTGCCCTGACATCTTGCAGTGCCGTCAGATTATGCCCATGTGTATGTGTGTATATTTTTGTGTGGAAATTTACTGATTCCTATGAATAGTTGGTTTGTGAAGCAGAAGTCAATGCATCGTTTTGCATTATGTGTACAGTCGTTCATCATTATCTAATGCTTGTTTACTCATGTGGTTGTAAGGTCGGTGTTATCTGTTCCAATTTTCACATTTAAATCTGGTTACGGTTCTACGAATATTCTGCTATGCTTTCTAGTCACTATAGTGCCTTCTTTGCTTTAGCTGTTGTTATTATTCTTACGCTTTATTCATCGCATCTAAAGTAATATAATCAGGTAAATTTCCTTTGTGTTTGTGTTTATTTCACCACTGTATTTCCAACTCATTTCACTGAGGTCGAAAATTTCAGTTTTGTAACGCGTTTCATTTTCTTTCTCTAATTGTGATAACCTTGATGCTTCTGTTAGAGTTTTGACATTCCATTTTCCAATTCGTATTCGTGTACGATAGCCGATGGTCCATATTTGCCGGTTTACATTATTTATTTTAGTATTCGGTTCTGTAACTATTTTGATTTCGGATTAGTGAATGATTGGTTCATTGAAGCCTGGGCAACTCCTAGCTTCTCAAAAAGGTATACGGCATAGCGGGAGAAGGTGGTGGGGGAGGTTTCGTTCAAGCGGTAACCCAAATTTGTCCTAGCCCAAGCAAGGTAACTCCTGTCAAAAATGACCAATAAAAACAAACGTAGATTGATTATCAAGTGGTAAATGCCTTGGAAAAATGTAATCCTGAGCTAACCTGAACAAAATGGATATGCCTTACATTAAAAAATCCCCACCTGTATATGTGTTCGAGACAAAATTAATCACAAGATTAATCACATTTGTCAGACAATTTTAATCTGGGAAAACCCGCTAACTCAAAAAATAAGTTAAAACACGTGCAAAACTTGGGACGACACCTAGCCCTGCAATTGATGATGATATTAATCCATTCCATACGGATGAAAAAGAATTAGAAAGAGAAACAAATTGGATTTTGAACCGGAATAAAAGGCCAAGTAAGAAAAAGGAAGCGCAACACTCACCAGAAATGGTAGTCACTTTACCATCAACTTTAAAAGAGGATTCTAGAAACCAGTTAATCATCAAGAAATAACTGGCTTTAGCGCGACAACCAGCTAAACCAAAAGATAAATCACCTCCACCAGAAAATGTCGTCGGGCTATCAAATTTATCTACAATACAATTATGAAATCGATTACGGTAGCCAAGTACAAACTCGTATCTCTAAACAATAGCGTCTGGAAAATTATTATTGTAGACTCTGAAACCTACAGATCTTTGGTTTACCTATGGGGATAAGAATGGTCACACAGTCAAAGTCAAACGAGGAAATTATTGCGAATCTCAAGCTAAAGGGGTATGAAATAGAAATTGCTGTAAATATCATCGAAAAAATCGAAACTGAACAAAGAGTTAAAATTAACAAAAGAGGGGTTCCACTATTTATGCTCACTTTTAATAACAAACAAAAAAGGAAGATTTGTATAATATCAAGGCAATACTTAACATGTGAGTTAAAATAGAGCCATTGAAAAAAATAGAGTGTTAATACCGCAGTGCAAAAAATGTCAAGGTTTTAATAATACACAGAAATATTGTCAAAGAGAGACTAAATGAGTGAAATGTGCCTGAAAGCATCATGCCCAAGTATGTGCGATTAGTAAAAATGTTGCTGCAAAGTGTGTCAATTACAATAAGTCACATCCCGTAAACTACCGTGGATGAGAAATAGCTACGAAGCTACAAAGAATAAGAAATAAAACGTGACAACAAAGTTCAGGAATATCGATAAAAAATTATCAAACTTTCACCAAAAAGGAACCTAAACCTAATGCTAGTAAAACGGGAGAACCAAAACTATACTCGCAAGTAGTCATGACAAAACCAGTTATTGCGGAGGACACTACCGTAGGTACAGCAGTGATCCAAAAAATACTAAGTAGCATGGTAGCTCTTAACATTCGTCTAGCTAAACAAGACAAATGCCTTCAAGCTCTAAGCAACAGGTTAGATAAACAAGACTCTCTAAATTAAATGAAATCCATGCTCTATTAAAATGATGCAAACAACAACAAATAAAACATTAAGAATAGTAACCTGGAATGCAAATGGGCTAATGCAACATATTACAGAATTAGAAATTTTCCTAAATACTGAAAAAATAGTTATATGCCTAGTATCGGAAACCCATTTTACTTCAACTTCATATCTTAAAATATATGGATACAGTTGGTACCACGTCTGTGGTTATAAAAGGAAACATCAAACACTTTATAGATCTTAAAATTGAAGAGGAATTTATGCAAGTAATCACCTTAAAAGTTTTTATAAATAATAACAAAGAATATAGTGGATCGTCAATATATTGGCTACCCCCCCCCCCCCACCAGCCCGCAAGATATAATTTAATTAAACAAGACTATTGCAAGTTATTTAGATCACTTCGATCAAGTTTCATAATCGGAGGTGATTTTAATGCAAAAAACACCTACCGGGGATCAAGAGTAACCTCTAAACAAGGAAGAGAGCTGTTTGCAGCAGGAAGACTTTGCAATTTCGATTTTCATTCTGGATATCAACCGACTTATTGGCCTACGGATAGAAACAAAATACTCGAAATCATTGACTTCTTTATCACCAAAGGTATAAACGAAAACTACATATACCTAGAAAGCAGCGACAGGATTACGTCGGATCACATGCCTGTTGTAATGACAATCAGTGCAACGATTGTTAAGAAAACTAGTCCACATTCGCTAACTAACAACAAAGCCTACTGGAATTTCAGAAACTTGTTGAGGATAATATTGATCTGGTGGATAAAAATTTAATTGGTGCCAATTAAAACCCGATGAAGAACTAGAGCAACTCAACAACAATGTACAAAGAGCGGCGTGGAGTAGTACCTCCTCAAGTTCAAAAGAAGTGCGCCGAAATGCTATTTATCCTCTGGAAGTTAGGGAACTTGTTACAGCAAAACGAAAAGCAAGAAAGGCCTGGCAAACAAATCGAGCGCCAGAATATAAAAGAACTCTAAATTTTGTATTCAATTAACTTAAGTTGCTAATTAAAAAAATCAAAAACTAATCCATTAATAAATACTTGAGTGGCCCTACTTGGGAAAAAGATACCGAGTACTCCTTTTGGAAAGCGGCAAAAAGTTTAAAACGCCCTAAACTGCAAATTGCACCAGTTAAAAATGAAGATGGCACATGGGTTAGAAGTGCAAAGCAAAACGCTTTGTTGTTTGCAACCCACCTCGAGAACACGTTTCAGCCTCTACCTAGACAAACTGCACAGAAAAACATACCACCAGTATATAAAATGGATAACTGCAATATGTCTCCTGTCACATTACAAGAATTAAAAGAGGAAATAAATCTTAACCTAAATACAAAAAAATCTCCAGTGTATCACTTAATTACAGGACAAATAGTAAGTGCTCCTACGAAAGTGAAGTTATGCCACGATTCTATCCCAGAAAATAAAAATAAAAATTGTCAGCAACACTAATCAATAAAAACTCCATTTGCTCTTGTGTGAAGTTAGCCCTGCCCAGAATTTATTAAAAATCACGTTAAATACAAAAATTAAATTCGATATATTTAAATTAAGAAAATTGTATATCAATAGAACATGAACGAACTAAAATTACATTAGACACGATAAAAGTAATTGGCACTTTAAAAGTATAAACTTCTCGGATTGAGGCTATGTGGTTTTGAAAATCGTTATACTCATGCCATACTTTTAGAAAATTTAGTAAAAAATCGTTCCGCGACAACCTTGCGAAATTGGATCCGGGCCAGATATGTCGTTTATATCGATGCAACTCGCATTTGAACAAAAATTAAATTTAAATTTCGCCCGTTAAAATTATAGGGTTTTCCAATAAGAGTGATATTATTTCTTTAAAGAAACACACTAATTGTTAAGGAAATTGAAATGTTTTTTATTTAATGTGAAGTACAATCGATACAATTAAGTTCTGAATAAAACGTCATTGAAATGGCCTGCACGACTTCTTCTGTAGAAACGAATTCGATGAACCCAATTTTCGAGCACTTTTTCCACTAAATCAAGTCGTATGTAATGAATAGCACGTTCAATATTGACTTGTAAAGCTTGGTTTATTGCTAAAGACCAATGACTTCAAATAACCCCACAAGATATAGTTTAATGGTGTTAAATTTCAACTTCTTGGAGTCCAATCAATATCACAATTTCCTGAAATAATCGAATCTCCAAACTTTTATCGCAATAATTCAATTGTTGCACTTGTTGTGTGGCACGTAGCCCCCCGTCTTGTTGGAACCAAATGTTGTCAAGATCAACTTCTTCCAATTTCACCATAAAAAGTTGGTTATCATCGATTTATACCGATCTCCATTGACAGTAACGGTGTTACTAGCTTCATTTCGAAAAAAATAAGGACCGATGATTCCACCAGACCAAAAACCACACCAAACTGTCAATTTAGGTGGATGTAATGGTTTTTCATGAATAATTTGTGAATTTTCTTCGCACCAGAATCGACAGTTTTGAAGTCAGATGAAAGTGAACCTCATCGGAGAAGATGATTTTCTTAAAAAAATCGTTATCGTTTTCAAGTTGTTCCAAGGCAAAATCAGCAAATTCACGACGTTTACGGTGACCCAATTGCTTCAGTTTTTGTGTGAGAACAATTTTTTACGGATGCAAACCCAAATCCTTTCTCAAACTCCGCCAGGTTGTGGTTTGAGACAGTCCAAATTCTTGAGAACGTCTTGGAATCGACAAATACCGGCCTTCAGCAACACTTGCCTGAACGGCACTTATTGGCACTTCAACATTATGTAAAGAAAATGTACGCTCAAAATGTTCAATAATTCGACGAATAGCGAGCACACTTGGACGATTATTACGATTATAAAATGGCAAAAGCGCACGAAAAGTTGTTCTTGCGTATATCCCACCATGATGAAATTGTAAACATTACTGAATACAATGAAACTAAAAGTGACGGATCATGACATATTACAAATGGCCGAAACATCAATTAAAAATCATATCATTCCTGTTGGAAAACCCTATATAAACTTGTCGGATTAAAGCTATGTGGTTTTGAGATCGTCATACTCCTGCCATATACTTGTAAAAGTTAGAAAAAAATCGTTCCGTGGCAATTTTGCGAAGTTGGGCCCCGGGCCAAATATATCGCTTATATCCATACAACTCGTATTTGAACAAAAATTAGTTTTAAATTTCGCCCGGTTAAAGTATAAACTTGTCGGATTAAAGCTATGTGGTTTTGAGATCGTCATACTCCTGCCATATACTTGTAAAAGTTAGAAAAAAATCGTTCCGTGGCAATTTTGCGAAGTTGGGCCCCGGGCCAAATATATCGCTTATATCCATACAACTCGTATTTGAACAAAAATTAGTTTTAAATTTCGCCCGGTTAAAGTATAAACTTGTCGGATTAAAGCTATGTGGTTTTGAGATCGTCATACTCCTGCCATATACTTGTAAAAGTTAGAAAAAAATCGTTCCGTGGCAACTTAGCGAAATTGGGTGGGCCAGATATATCGTTTATATCCATACAACTTGTATTTGAACAAAAATTAAATTTTTAATTTTCGCACGCATTAATTTAATTTAATTTTTGTTAAAATACGTGTTGTATGGGTATATCTGACCCAGGGCCCTATTTCGCAAAGTTCCCTATGAACGATTATTATTTAACATTTCTAAAAGTAATGCAGAAGTATGACGACCTCAAAACCACATAGCCTCAATCCGACAAATGTATACTTTTAACGTGCGAAATTTAAATTTGATTTTTGTTCAAATACGAGTTGCATCGATATAAACGACATATCTGGCCCGGGGCCCAATTTCGCAAAGTTGACTCTGACCGTTTTTTTCGAACTTTTCTAAAAGTAAGGCAGGAGTATGACAATCTCAAAACCACATAGCCTTAATCCGACAAATTTATACTTTTAACGCGCCAATTACCTTTATCGTGTCTAATGTAGTTTTAGATCGTACATGTTCTATGGATATAAAACTTTCTTAATTTAAATATATCGAATTTAATTTTTGTATTTAACGTGATTTTTAATAAATTCTGAGCTGGACTAACATCACACAAGAGAAAATGGGTTTTTTATTGATTAGTGTTGCCTGATGACATATTTTATTTTCTGGGATAGAATCGTGGGATAATTTCTCTTACGTAAAGCACCACCTGAAAAAGGACTACGTAAATTACACTAAATAATTAACGCAGTGTTCAGACTTAAACACGTTCCAAATCAATGGAAATTCGGTAAAGCAATTATGATACCTAAACCAAACAAACCAGTTAATGACAAAAATTCGTATAGGCCGATTCCCTTACTCCCAATAATTTCAAAATTATTCGAGAAACTAATCCTATGGAGGAGAAAACCAATAATAGTAGAAATAAATCTTATTTCTCCACATCAATTTGCCTTCAGAGAAAACCATTCAACAATAGAACAATTACACCGAATTACAAACATAATTGCACATGTAGCACAGGCTTTTGACAGAGTATCGCATATAGGCTTGTCATATAAATTTCAAAGAGACTTGCCAAAGCAGTTTTATGAAATCCTAAAATCTTACATATCTAACCGACACTTTAGAGTTGCCAACGATAAAGGAGACTAACATAGCGACGTTTGTGAATGACACGGCCATCTTAGCAGTTGCTAATAGCATAGAAAATCCCTATGAAAAGTGCAAAGAGTTACTAATATTGTCAGTACCTGGACCAAGAGATGGCGAATAAAACATAATGAAACAAAATCTGTTCACGTAAACTTTACCAACAAAAAATTCAACCAGATACCAGTTGAACTGAACTCTCAGCAAGTTTCCTATGCAAACACGGCAAAATATCTAGGCATGACTCTAGACCTGACACCAAAAAGGGAAAGAGCATGTGAAAAAGAAAAAAGAAGAGTTAAACATCAAAGACAGAAAGATGGATTGGCTCTTAGGTAGAAATTCTGAGCTAACTCTACATAATAAATTGTTACTATACCGGCAAATCCTAAAACCTGTGTGGACCTGTGGTATCTGAAGATGGATTTCGTCAGTGACAAAATATGCAGTCTTCACAAATAGTCTACACCAAAATGCTTAAATACGTCATATGTTGGATAATTCAAACCCAAAAAGACGGCTGCGAAAGAAGAAACCCATGATATACTAAATCCAATAAGGATCGACTGAAAATATAACAAAATTGTAAAGAATACTAAGCCAAAGGGTTACAACCCTCCAAACAAGAATACAAATTATGAAAGATAAATTACTAGATGATTTGTGATTGATGATTTGATAAAAATAAATTAATTAGAGTTCCTTGCGAAGTTTGGGGGAAAGCTGGAAGTGGCAACTTCCATTGGAGCTTTTTTGCATTGTTGTTGAAAACTTTAGCAGTTACAAAAAACGACAAAGACTTAATAAATTCAAAAAAATTCAACGATTAAATTCTCAACCGTTTTAGCAATCAAGTGTGGTGTGTTCGAAATTTAAGTTTGCATTCATGGTAAAAGGATGTCGGGTGTCGCCACAACATGCACCCTCCATGTTTAAAATGTCGTTGATTGTTTTAAACTTGTCATAGATTTCTAAATATTCTAAATATTTTTTATAACAGAATAGTACCAAAAACATACTTTAATTTGATTTAAGATCAATTGCATCAATCAAATCATAATAAAATTATCCATATCCTCGAATATTTTATTAGTCTGTACGAAAGGTATACATGGCGAGGAAACCATTGAAATTTTTCAAAAAATTTAAAATTTACGACCACCATATAAATTCGTTTATAAAATAACACATTACACTCAGTACATCAAGTATTGCGGCATCATATTTGATTTATTTGACCATAAAAAAACATTTAAGCGTATGTTGTTTGCTTTATTTAGTTAATACACTTATTTTTTATATTTTTACTACATTTTAATAAGTAAATAAAAATAAAATAAGAAGCATTTTATATTTTTTATATATCAAATCAGCTTATTCGTACGTATTCGTACACAACAAGTACATAAATTATTCATACGGGTTCCTTTACAAAAAAAAAAAATTGTGAATAAAAATTAAAAACCATTCATCTACAAAATAATTTAAACTAATTAACAATTTATTTTAATGCATATATAATAAAAATAAATAAATTAAAAAAAATTTCAAGGGAATATGATAATTTCATTTCAAATTAATAAAATGTTTTGTTTAAAATGACTCCCACTATCTCTGTACACTGGTTGTGTATAGTTTTGAATTATATTACAAGCGTTTGTATGTATAATTTTCTTGGCCATGTCGTCCTCATCGTTATAGCACTTCCGGATTACAGTAATTGTCGTATATTTTACTATTGTTTTATTGTATAAATTTTTTTGTACGTAAATTCCTTGAGGTGTGTAGATAAATTAGCAACGATTGCGATAAAGCTTAAATTAAATAACATCGTTTGTGTTTTTGGTGGTAAACGAGATCACCTTCAAAACTTGGTTCAGTGACGGGTATCATAATGTTTGTTTTATGGGTGTCAATCAATTTTATTGTTGTCACATGGGGTTAACATTTTCTAATTAATAACGATTATATATCGTCATTTTATCGAAAACCAGCTACATTTGAATGTCAATAGCGTGAGTATTATTGAAGGTTGTTTTTTATCACAACATATATGTAGAACATTCAGTCCATTCTTGTGCTACAGCCCACGTCATATTTGTATACATATTAAATAAATTTATTTTAATCAATTGATCTCATAAATAAATCAAACATTATAATTTATAATTTTGTAATTTATTCTAAATTTATACATATTACATATATCAATTAAAAATAAAATGTATGTTATGTCAGATGTAAAGTGGTTTCTCCGCATTTAACGAAATCAAGGGCACACTTAGAATTGCAATCAATCAAAAGTGCCGTGCGTTTGAATGATTGCTGTTAAATGTAACACACTGAAGCTCATGATCGCGTTTATATTAAAATTGTTGAATTTGATCCAAATAATGAACTATTCAAAAATCGCCCTGATAATTTAACAGTAATGTGCACACTCTGTGTCAGTGATGAAACCATTCCACCTATGGTGATGTACCCTTACCGACGAGTGCCAGAGGAGGAAAATTGGGCTTTGGCTATTTCGGATAACGGATAGATGTCGAAGGAAGTGTTTTACGAGTATATCTCGAAGCATTTCCATCCATATCTTGTAAATAAAAACATTGCATTGCCTATAATTTATTTTGTTGATGGTCATAGCACTCATATGACCCTGCGATTATGCGGCATTTAAGCCTTTAAAAAATAGCTGGGCCAAAATAGTGTATCAGTGGCGAAAATAAAATCCTGATGCCTCTTTAACAAGATAATATTTTACACCTGACATAATCAAAAACGACTTTAAATCATGCGGTCTTTATGATTGGTGCTTTTCCGCAATCGATTTTTCGAAATGCCTTGGCAAATAATCGGATAATATTCCCGCAACCAAAAATATTTGTGAGAGTTCTATAAATTTTTCACAATTTTCGGAAATTGTCGGTAATACTCAAATTCAATTGTTTGAAGATATTTTGAAAGCCCCACAGTCCTTAGAACAATATGACGAAGATTTTGAAATATTGTTTAAACTATTTATTTACATCATACAAACCGGTTGAAGTTTCTCGACCATCGATTGAAGTCAATCCAATCATAGCGGAATTCGATATTAATGAAATAAACGAATTTATTTATGTTGATGATAACTAAGCAATGATCATTTAAGTGATCTCCAATCGCTACATATCGCTGAAGAAACAGTAATTTGAGAAGAAGTATTGGTAGGAGATGAGTTTTCACTTAATAACACAACTAGCAACGGAATTGATAACTCTTCTTTGGTCGAAAATGAAAATCCAACTAAGTCTATTAGTAATTATTTAGACTGGCCAATGAAAACTGAAATCAAAGCTGCCAAATTAAAAAAACCCTTTGTAATTTCTTCACCGATGTGAATTAAAGCTAAGAAAGATAAAAAGCTTTCGAGGAAAAGGTTTTGTTGCAAAAAGAAACACGAAAAGCTGATAGAATTGAAAACATCCAGTTAAC
Organism: Nephrotoma guestfalica; assembly: GCA_963691935.1. NCBI lineage: Eukaryota > Metazoa > Arthropoda > Insecta > Diptera > Tipulidae > Nephrotoma > Nephrotoma guestfalica. The sequence goes on along the minus strand of OY829915.1, from coordinate 162,506,422 downwards.
TTAATCTCAGTTGCGTTTGAATTTAAAAAAATCTGCAAAATTTTTAGCTTGGATAAACACTGTTCAGAAACACACGAAAAATCTCGGAAAAATTAAATGGATATTCATTGCAGCTATGAGACCAGAAATCTTAAATTCTTAGTACCAGTATACATTGTGAATTTGGGAAATCCGTAAGTATTTCCCAATCTGGTAGATATACATGTCTGGGCAGCTAAATGCATGGTATATTTTCGCCACAATGGATTGAAAAATACAAACACAATACAAAAAAATAAAATAAAAATATGTCAAAAAATGAAAAAATTGTCAAAAATTTGCAACAAACATTTTCGTTATTTGATTCTACGAACAAAAAATTAGAAAAGATTTTGACAAACAGTATCTAACAGAAACTCGTAATGAGATTTACTCATAGCAAAATCTAAGCGATTTTGATAAAACTCAGCACTCGTGTTGTTGAATCAAATAACTAATACAAAATCGCAATAAGACATGGGCTGATTGGCGGAAGCTTATCAATTTTTTTTCGTAGAACATAAAGTTTTAGTTACTTCCTGATTTTAGTTGTACAAGCCATAAGGGTAGCAAAATCCAAATTGTTTTCCTAAAACTCAGCACACACGTTGTTAACTCAATGGACTAAGAAAAAATCGTAATTAGATCGTGGTCTAAATAGCAAAATCTGTTTTAATATCTTTTCGTAGAATATAAACTTGAATTACTTCTCGATTTTATTTGTATATGTCATAAGGGTAGCAAAATAAGAGATTTTAACTTATTTTGGTTATTTTATTTCCTATTAAATTTTGGATGTTGGGTCCCTTTATAAATCTTTATATATATAATTCTTCTCCTAAACGACTAGACCGATTTCGAGAAATTCGTTTGTGTGTGTTTGAATGGGTCCCGGAATAGTTTAAATTCACAATTGGACGCGGTAGGTGGCGCTGCGATCGAATTTTAGGAATTTTTTGACAAAACTTTTTTTAAATTTTTTGCATTTTAGCACATCTAACACCCCAACATTTCAGCCCCCCACCCCTTAATATTTTATGAAATGAAAAAAATTGTGAGTTCATGAATAATTGACCTTCTGAGAATAATTCATAGTTATGTTTATGTACCATAGGTGGCGCTGATGTCGAATTCTGTGGTATTTGACGTACGCATCAATACATGCGCAAGTCACTTGCGTCGTAGCTTGGCGTTATTTTAACATTTCAATTTCTGTTCGCTGTATTTCGCTGTTTCATGTATCACATTTGCGTGCATATTGAGTGTATTATTGAGCAAATTGTTTTTGAGTGTAAGGTGCCACATTGAAGTGAATATCTTACATGCTCCTTCATGAATTTCAATTAGATTCATCTGCATTCAATGAAAATCAATCTAACATGCAACTTTTTATTTTCAGTACTTATTTGTGTCGATGATTCTATAATATTGATGACGTGTTACACGGTCCACAGAAAATAAACAACATCAAAATTTGTTCAACAAATTATGACATCCATAAACTTCAAATATCAGTTACCTAAATTTATGTGTTCTGTGTTTATTAAAGAACAATGTCTTCGTGGACGAGGATGAAATAATAATTCACAAATAGTCTACACTCGTCGGTTAAATAGAATGGCAGAAGATTAATGGACAGACAACGCAAATTTAAGAGACCAGGTTGCAAACACACGTTCAAATGAAAGTCAAAAGTAATGCAAAGAACGCCTTGAAGCTAATGCATTGAGTCAAAAACAGGCGCGTCAACGAGCCACTGACGCTCACAGAGCACATGAACGACAGCGCCTGCAAATACAATACGCATTGATACGTGTATCACGCATTGATACGTGTATCGACTATTCGCCACATTCACAAATTATCGTCGGCGCTATGAGCAAAGGATGCCAGTACTGACATGCATTCACTTACAAAGGTGGATCAGCCGATTTATGTTACGCTTCGGGAAAAGTGCTACTACCACCACTGAATTTGCAGCCAGAATCATTGAAAACACCTCAATGATTCGGAGCCTCACCCCAATCAAAATTATGTTTGCTTAAAATTTGTAAATTCAGTTCGTCGGAATCTTGAAGCAAAGTTAAAGATTCTGGGCCAAGTGTATCATAAAATTGGTGTGTAATCTCAAAGTCTGATGCTGATCCAAAAATTTTCCAAGTTTACTTCATGGGCAATGAGGAGCATTAAATAATCATACGCTGTCAATACAACCACATCGAGCAGATGGAGGAGCGAGAAATTGTGGCGACTATTGGACCGTTTTTTGCGTAATCACAACCAGCTGGTTAAGTTATTCAATACCGTTTCAAACAGACTGCAATACGACAACTACATGATGAATGCTAAACGAAGATGTTATGGTTGGGAACGCATACGAATGTCGGGAGATATTAATCCAAAGCAGAGATAACAAGTTGCAAACAAATCCAGACAGTCATTGCTCTTAAGACGCTTTACAATATCCATTGATTTTTTTTGGGGGAAAGAGAAGATGAATATCATTTCAATAACAAACAAAGGCAGGTACAATCTACACATTTGGTATAACACGTACCAAGATGTGCGTCACGAATTTCATTTACTGGAACAAGACAACCATTGGTTTCTCACACTTGAAGATTCAGTAATGAGTTCCTCTCCTCATCAAATTTGCCAATTATTCGCCATATTGTTGACGACATCTCTTTCGTCGCAAGCTTCTGCTCTCTAGGACAAATAAAAAGATTCAATGAGCGACGATATTCTGTATTGCATTCGAACTGCTGATCAAGATCCCAGTATCGTTTTTTCGCCGGAAATATACAACGAGGCATTAATAAAGTTTGAGGATATTTGTATCCTCATTTCGAATATGCCACTCATTCATTTCGGTATGCATTGCCTAACCGGCCAGCAATAGTTCCATGAAACCTTTTTGATTACTTTTTTGATGGTGGATGGACTGCACATTCAGTAATCAAGCTGCCATTGAATGTTCACACAAATCCAGACGCAATGTGCAACAAAAAGAAAAATTCCGGGATGGCTAAAGTTTTTGAAAACGATGAATGATCTCAATGATAATACGAGACTTTTCGGCGGCACTCTATGTTGCTGTCCGGTGATTTTAGACATACGTTGCCGCTCATTCCACGCTCTAAATATGTGCACGAAATTAACGCATGTTTAAAACAATCATATGTCTATCAATACATTACGCCTTAACATAAATATGCGTGTTCAACTGTGAAACGATCCACTGGCACTGTCATTTTTCGAGGAATTGCTATACATTTGCAATGAAAAAATTCGATTGTATGGAAATACATAGCATAATCATGCTTGGCTAGGTAAACAAGTTATTTTAGCCGCAAAAAATATTGATGTTAATGCTATTAATTTTAAAATACAACAAGCATTGCCCGGCAACGAGATGTCGTTCAAATCGATCGACATTGTTGTTGATCCTGACGAAGCAGTCAACTATCCTGTTGAATTTTTGAATTCACTAAATTTACCGGGAATACCACTCGCTATTAAATATTGGTTCACCAATCATTTTGGTTCGGAATTTTAATGTATCAAAGCTATGTAAAGATACTAGATTGGATATGTTTAATGCACGATAATAATATTTAATTATGAAGAATATTTTATATATAATAATGGCCTAGGTATAAATATATTCACCGATACCGGCGCTGGTTAAGCAACCTGTAATCTTGAGGTAAGCAGTATGGCACCGTCAAAGACTTTTATTAAATTTTTGTATATTTTAACGGTTTCATAATTTTTGGCATGGCACGGCATGGCACTGAAGTTTTAATGTAGCTAAAAATTACTCATTAGAGCTTATAGCTAAATTTAATTTCTAATGAGCTCTGTAAGTATTTGATAAATTGAAACTTTATACGGGTTTGGATAATAATAAAGTTTGTAAAAGTTATCTTAAATGATCTAATCAAATTTGTCTGAGTTACTTATAACAAATTGCTTATATTAGATTCGCTCAAATATTTGTTTCATTTCTCAATTTTAGACGCCTATTTAAACAACCGTTTCTTTTTTCAAAAATCGGCTCGAATGCTTATAAACTAAACTGTCGTATTTAAGCTTCGTCGCTCACGTTCTCCAAAAGAATAGGAAGGGTTATTGTATTGCAACTTATCAAGGTCATACCGTAGCTACCGCTAACATTTATTATCGATATTATTGGAATTTATCTGCTCAACTACGAGAAGTCCCAAACAATCCAAATACATCAAATTTATTAACTACTGAATTCAAATATATTACAGATTGTTGTCATGTAATTGATTTAAATACGTCAAATGTCATAATTTTTTAACGCTTCAGCGTGGAATGACGTACACGTGTACGTCATGCATAAAGTCATCTCTACTGCGGAGTTACGTACACGTTACGTCATTACAAAATACGAACTTTAACAAGACACCATGAACTATTTTAGATGTTATTTATGTAAAGTACATCCAGCATATTGTGCACAGATATTAAAAAAAAATAAAGTTAAGCAAACGAGAAAACTGAACCTACAGATATTGTTAACCTATTTTTCCCAATTGAATTTGTTGAAACTACCAGATCAAGAATGAATGAGTCGACAAATGTAACAGCAGAAGAAATTTATGTAGCATTTGAATTATACATATATGCTGATGGGAATAATTCAAAAACCGACGGTACGATCTTACTTTTCTAAAACGGACATAATGGCTACACCTATCTTCAAAAAAAGAATTAGTTTGGAAAGATTTGAATCTATAAATAAGGTTCTTCACCTTGTTGACAATGACATCATCAATGCTTTTGAAAGTCCAAAGAAATTATTCAAAATTTATCCTGTGATGAAGCATTTGAATAATGTATTCCAAAAATATTATTTACCTGGGCGTAACATTTTAGTGGATGAATCTCTTACATTGTGGAAATGAAGATTGTCCTTCAAACAATTCCTTCCATTGAAATCTGTCCAATTTAGGCAACAGACATATGAACTTTGCGAATCAACAACTGGGTACTTATGGAGATTCATAGTTTATATCGGAAAAGATTGCGAATTTACGTCACCTCTCATTATGCCAGATATGACAAATGCCCACAAAATTATTCTACAGCTTATACAGGGTTTTTCAATAAGAGCACTTCAACTTTTTTTTTGAATAAAACACAAACTGTTCGACTTTTGAACTAACATTTTTTTATTAACGAATTTGAACATATACATTTAAGTATGAAACTCGATTTCTTTTGCATGACCACCGCGTGCACGTTTTACGAAGTCCAATCTTTGAACCCAATTTTCGACCACTCTTTCGCATAAATCGGCCGAAATTCCAGCAATTTCACGATTTATATTGGCTCTGAGCTCTTGCAACGTCGCCGGCTTATTGGCATAGACCAATGACTTCACATAACCCCAAAGAAAATAATCTAGAGGTGTCAAATCACACGAGCGCGGCGGCCACTGGACGGGCCCATTTCGCGAAATAACACGCTCATCGAACTTAGTCTTCAATAACGCGATTGTATCGTATGATGTGTGGCATGTGGCCCCGTCCTGTTGAAAACACATGTCGTCCAAGTCCATTCCATTCAATTGCGGCCAAAAAATCGTTTATCATATCGCGGTATCGATTTCCATTAACAGTAACGTGGCGATCGTTATCGTCGATGAAAAAATATGGCCCAATGACGCCGCCGGGATGTAATCCGCACCAAACAGTGACTTTTTCGGGATGCAACGATGCCTCATGAATCACGTGTGGGTTGCTTCCAGCCCAGTAACGCATATTTTGCTTGTTGACAAATCCATTTAGCCAAAAGTGAGCCTCATCGCTGAAGATGATTTTTCGGTGAAAATCTGCATCATTTTCGAGTTGCTCTTGAGCCTAATTCACGAATCGGCGTCGCTTCAAATGGTCAAACGGCTTTAGTTGTTGTGTCAGCTTGATCTTATACGGATGTAGGCCAAGATCTTTACGTAAAATTCGCCACAATGATGTCACAGAAAGGCCCAATTGTTGCGAACGTCGTGTGAGCGACACATTCGCGCCTTTTTGAACTGAAGCCCTGGCGGCTGCGATGTTTTCAACACTTCGAGCACTTCTTGCTCTCGAGGGCACCGGAACATTATGTAGCGAAAACGTAGACTCAAATTTTGCCACTATACGGTCGATTGTCGAACGGGCTGGCTTGTTAAATGGACCGTAAAATGGCCGTAATGCTCTTAAAGTAGCAGCAACAGAACGATTATTTTGATAAAAAATTTGCACGATTTGCAATCGCTGTTCACGTGTGTAGCGTTCCATGATGAAATGTATACTAATGAAGTTTCCAAATGACAAAAGATTAATAAAAAGTATGGCGTCGTTCGCGGTCCCTATCGGAAAAAAGTTGAAGCGCACCTGTTGAAACACCCGTTACAACCATTATTACATAAAGGCACTGTATGGATGGACAATTTTTTTTAATTCCGTAGAACTGGCGAAGGAGTTGAAGACGTGGAGTACAGATTGTGTGGAAACGCTACGCCTAAATAGGAAAAATATACCTCCTATAATAATAAACACAAAATTACGAAAAGGAGATATTATAGCCCAACATTGTGAAGCCATAACCATATTGAAATGGATGGACATCAGCTCGTTACTATAATTTCGACATTTCACGGGTAAGAAACTGGTGTTATAATAAAAAGGAACAAAGAAGTTACAAAACCTGTAAGTGTTATAGATTACAACAAACATATGGGTGAAGTGGATTTAAATCAAATATAAGAAGGCGTTTTATTGGAAAGAAAAATGCATAAATGGTATATAAAACTATTTAGAAGGTTGCTGAATATTAGTAAACTAAATAGTTTCATCATTTACAAACGTAATAAACAACAAAAGGTCGACCAAATTTCGAGTTCAACTGGTAGAACAAATTTTTGCGAAATATGTAAATAAAGTCCAGAGAAAGGTTTCAGGAAGACATTCTCAAAATAATTTATCAAGGCTTGTTGTTTGCTACAAACGTGGACGCAGGAAGGAAACAATTTACTGGTCCCTGATTGTGAAGCTGGACTATGTTTGGGCTCACGTTTCAAGATATACCACACACGAGAAAATTATTTAACACTTTTTTGTTAAAAACAATATTAAAATAAAAAACAATGAAACTAATATTTAAAAATGTCTGTTTAATTTAAAAAAAATTATTAAATAAATTAATTACAACAATTGTTCATAATTTGTTGATTTGTTATATGTATAATAATTTAGACTTTTGTTAACTTTGTGAGATTTCTTGCCGTAGTTGTGGAGAGGCGGCTGACGTTGGCCTCTCCTTGTCGACCTGGGTTGGCGTCATCGGCAAGGGGTGGATGTTGTCGCAGGTCGAGATCGCGCAAAATGAATATTGTACATATAAAGGAATGTATATTTTTGGCGATTGGGAGGGGGTTATACTTTTTCTCTGTGGTGCGAAAACTGGATTAGGTTTTGACGAGTGGTGTATGTGTGTGATTGGTTTACATAGGATGTGCGGCGATGATGTGCTGCAGCTGTATTGCAGTGAATCTTTTTTGATATTTGGAGTGATTTGAATGGGTTTCGTTCATGGTGAGTAATGGCTCGGTGTCTGCGGTTTGTGGTGGTTGTTCGTTGAACGTTGTGTTTCTCAACTTGCGGAGAGTTGTGTTCATGTGTGTTCTGTCGTTACCTGTATTTATAAGGTATTTTTGACTGTTTTGAGTTGTTTTGTTTAGGACTTGAGGTAGTTCTCATTTGTTAGTGTATGAGGGCGGATTTGCAGTTTTGTATTGAATCATTGCCTGAATGTTGGATTTGTATGTCCAAATTGGTTTCTTTGCTGAATGCTTCGGGTGTTTTTGTTGGAGTTTGCCGTCTATTTGGCGGGGGCTGAATCATTTTGGGAGTTTTGGTATGATCGGTCGTACGCTGAAGTTTTTGGGCTGTAGGGTTGCCATGGTTCGTTTGTGATCTGTCATGGATTCGTCACGGCTTTGTGAAGCGTGGTTTTTGTTGAATGGTGGTGTTGGCAGGAGGTCGCTTGGTGGATGGTAGTGGTTTCATGGTGGGAAGATTCACGCCGTCTGTTGGGATCGTTTTGAGGTAATTTTAGCTCCTGGATGGATATTGCATAACTCTCTTGGTACATTTTACTACGATTGTTTGTAGAGGTGGTTTCTTCCACGCTTTGATTTCGGAGATTTTCGGAGAGAGCTATTTTGGTGATGTTCCTTCATCCTATTATTCAGCGTTTGTGTAATAAATTGTTATATTTTTATTTTGGTTTGATTAGCGATAGAATTTTCCGTTTCCGTATTTCTTCTGTGCATTGAAAATATAGTGTAGGTAATTTATGATTAGCTGTTTTCTATATTGTATTTCCTTCATAATCCATCATTTTTGCAAGTAATTGCAACTATGTTGGAGTTGGTAACGAATCCTATTATTTACCGCAAAATTGCCTTTTTGTGACACTCAATGGGTTACTAGTATTTTCTCACAGCTTATTAGCGATATTTTTGCTTTATAAAATGAAATATTATTTGCATTGGATTTGGGATTTTAACAATCTTAACATAAAGAATTGTTTATCGGCAACTTCGTTATATCTACGTAACTGAAAAGCTGGAAATATTTGATATAATTAATATAATTATTCAAAAGAAAGAGAAGGTTTGTATACTTCAATACACCAACGACTGGATGTTTGTCATAAAATGCAACGTTACCAATCTTGACTGTTTTAGTACAAGAATTATAATTATTAATTCCCAATTTCAAATCAACCCTAAATATTAATCTACATGTACAGTGCCGAGCTATTATATTAAAATTATTCGGTTCTCAGGAAATCTCATTCAAATATATTTAATATACGAGTACATATTATCCCTCTTTTAAGATACTGGTACGATTTATATTTAATTATAAAAATTATAAAATAAACTTATTTATCATTCATTTTAGAATAATTTTTTTCAAATTTTATCTAGTTGCCTTTACTTAAATATTACCTTCCAGCAGGAAAGCCATTGACGACACACTAATTACTCATTTACGTTTGTTACCAGTCTGAGATGAATCGTTTATGACAAGTCTAATACGAGGTGACAAGTCATAGACGAGTCGCATGTGTCATGTCTGAGATTAATTGTATGTGATATATCCCCAGCAAACGTAGAAGAAGTTCCAGAACTAGTGCAAAAGTAGTGATAAAAGTATTTGTTTCCTTGTAAAAAAAGATGGGCGTCGGGAAAAATTCATCAGTTTTATAAAAAATGTTTAGTAAACATACGAAATTTTTTCGAATTCTAAATTATTTAGGATATTTTAATGGATGGATATTTTAAGGGATATTTGAATGCAGTCCGGTAATTAATCTAGTTAATCTGTTTTTTTTTTGCTATTTCGTGTTCGCCCAATTCAACGGTTAAATACTAATGAATTTTAGAGTTATTTTGAATATAGTTCAAATAACTTTGGTTTCAGGAAATTCTACTGTAAGTTGCGGAGTTGCAGAATGATTAAATTAATAAATGTTTCAATTATTTAGGAAGCCGGAAAATATGAATTTAGAATTAAATTTCAGGAAATTTACAGATGCTTGTGAATTAATGCTTCATTGTAATTGCTGATTGTGTAGTTTAGAATTGTGTTGTCATTTTATTACTAACGACTTTACATAGGTGTCTGTAACGGGTCGAGTCAACCAATTTTGGTTAGGAAGCCGAAAAGTATTAATAGAATTAAATTTCAGGAAAATTCCAGATGCATGTGAAATAATAATATTTTTTCTTAGGTTGCCGTTTTAAAGAAGCAATTGTTGAAGACCAATACCATCGTTATCCATTAACCTATTAAGCCTTTATCCTTCATCTAGTAGATTAGAATTGTGTTGTCTTTGTGTTACTAACTATCGGCTATACCTAGGTGTCTGTAACAGGGCCGATTCTGTCCCACTTAACTAACCTATCCAATCCTTCGGTTTTGTTATGTGTAAAAAAGGGTGTACGGTGGACCCGGCGTCATCCGAGAACTCAAGCCTAAGAACTTGGTCGTACATTCAAAATCAATCAATCAATCAATCAATTAAATAAATTAATTACAACATGATACACATTTAAAAGTTTACGTTAAATTTCCTCTTTCCGCAATTCACATAGTTATTGAAATTTTTAACTCCCACGCGGAAGGATTAAAACAAATCCCTTGTAAATTTAAATAATTTGGCGCTTTAGAGCATTTAATGCAGGTTTGATTCAAAACATATCGCCAACGAAGAAAAAGGTATTGGCTGGTAAAAAAATTATACTTTAAATAGAATCGCCACTAACAATGAATATGTGGCACTTGATAAAAAAATATTTGTATGTCAAATGCTAGTTAGTAAAAAATAGTTTTTTAATGTAAGTTGTAACGGATTTATTTCAGATCATCACTGATCAGAATGAGGCACATGGTAATATGAAATATGGTCTGAATTAAATTTTGTGTCAAATGAATATTTCTTTTTAATTCAATATGGTAACATATAAAGGTTACTTTTTATGTTCCAGATGAAAAGTTTTGTTTAAAGCTTTTAAATGAAATACAATTTTATAATTGATATTTGAATTATTGGCTATATGGTCTTATTCGGTCTTATGTATGGAGTATATACAACTGGTGTTATTTGAGGCTACCCCTATAGGAAGAAATCGAGAGGGGTCAAACCAGCGGATTATGCGAACAAAACTATGACCCTGGAGTACAAAACTCATGGGCCGGTCTAACTTCCATGCCAGTATTTTCGTCTGGCATAGAGCTACAGCCATACGTCCCCGATTTGGCAGCCAACTGCGTAAGGTAGGATGTGAAAAGCGAACCGCGTAAGAATAGGGAGTACTTCGACCCCAGAACCGATTGCGAAGAATAAATCATAAAAAAAATATAAAAGCGGGCGGTAGTCGATATAACCATTTTTTAAAATTATTCGGCCATGAAAATTTTCTCACAAAAGTTGCATCGTACGACGATGGAGCATGTGATGGGGCACCTTCTTGTTGGAACCACTTGTTCTGTAGGCATATTGGTCCAATCCGTGAACCAACAAAAATTGGCTACATGTTTCGATAGCGGTCACCAGTTCACCTAGTGGTCTGTGGTGTATGAATTGATCTTTGCAGTGCCCAATAGAGGCTATTCTTTTTAACGTTAGGTGGTTCATAATCAAATTGTTAACCTTCACTCTGTATGACTGTCGCATGCGAACTGACAAATGTTATCAAAAACCCAATCACGGCCAAACAAAATCGACCTGGAATAAATTAAAAACCTTTTATTCGAAACAACTTTGACTTATACTTATCTATAGAGATAGCGTAATGTTGTTATGAGTTTACACGTGTGACATCAACCCAGATAACAAAAATAAAAAATCCCGTGTAAAATATTTAAAAAAAAAATTATTATTTTTACAATCTTGCTCGCCATCGTGCATTTACAAAAATTTGAATCACTCACAATTTTGCAAACTTCTTGCACATCACTCGTTGTAAATAAACCAAAACAACATATCACATATTCATAAAAAATAAATTCACATGTCAAAAAATTAAAAGTAAAAAAAAAATCGTGATGTTTATGAAAACGTAAATAATTTCGAGTAATAATAATTAAACAAATATTATAAACATTGTTTTATGCATATTTAATTTTAAATAATATTAATAAATTAAAACAATTTTACCACGTTCGTTTTAAACTTATTATTATTTTTAATGAAAATAAAATGCATAAACGGTTGAAATTCGTATTTTGTTTTATTTCTGTTAAATTAAATTTCGCGGTGTCGCGTTTTAATTATTTATTTATAAATTTTATCTTCTGTATAAATTTCAACATGTTCTTCTTGTTACAATTCATTTTTTTTATCTCTGACAAATAAAACGAAATATTTGGAGTTTAGTTAAATCATATTTATGTTAATGTTTTGGAATTAAAATCCTCATCCATTAATTTTAACGCATACACTAATAAATGTGTATGTAAATGGTTGACAAGTATTGGTATAGGGTAGGTCGAAATCTAAAAATGTTTAAATCATTATTGATATATGTACGAGTGATCATAGTTAATTTTTAAGTAAACGATTGTGACTGATTGTATGCCTTTTTTCATAAGTTATATGAGATGGGCATGTTTATGAGCTTTTGATTTATTTTGATTAGCTTTTATTTTTGTTTTATGCAGAAGCCTTAACACCCGATCGAAGGGTCGGCGTACATTATGAGGTACATGAAATTCTTAAAAATATCAATTTCTTATACAAATATACAACAATTTTATTGCCTATATGTCAATTTTTGCTGATATATTTATGTTTGTTTTTGTTTTTGTAGCATATAAATATTTATGTTCATCAGCATTCTATATAGAAAATTATCATGTTTATGGTTTAGTACATAAATTTGTATACATATCATATCATAAAGATAAGCAGTGAATGGACGATATTTTGCGTAACTTGGGTTTATGCTTTGTTATGATTTATGGTGAAATTATGATTTAATAATTTATTTTTAAACAGGTGTTACTTTATATTTATAAATTTAGATTATATATCATATATGCAGCTGCACGGAATGAGCGAAGCACGGAGCGTACGGTTTAGGAACTTTGTAAGGAGGAAACAAAGAAAATTCGGCTTAATATACCATAAAATTCAGAGATCATCTTAAAATAGTTTCTCGGCTTAGGGTGAGTAACCTATTGGTTACTCGTTTTACAATAATTTCTTATTCTAATTCAAGCTGTCCAGCCCCAGCGGTTTCTGCCTTTGGAGTCTCCTCACTCTATTGGTAGTGTCTAACATGTGACGGATATCTGCATTTTCATGTCGAGATGTTCGTGTTTCGTACTACATTTTTAAGTCCCTATGAAGGTTGTCGTTGCTAATATACCATGAGGCATTCACAATCCTACGCAGCAATTTATTTTAAAAGCATTGTGTAATTTGTACATTGGTTTTCTTGGCACAGGAAATAGGAATTTGCTGTGTATTAAGAGATCAGAATTTCTACCCATATGAGCCGGTACATTTTTCTTTATTTGATCGTTTTTTTTGATGTGTTCTTTCCATTTTAGCTAAGCATCGAGAATCATGTCAAGGTATTTAGCAGTATTTGCATATGTAATTTAGTTTGTGTTGAAAACTACGGGAATACAGTTTACATTTTGATTTGTGTACTGATTTGGCTTTATTTAACAAGTTGCGACATTTTTTAGTCCAGTTGCTTCCGAAATATCTTTTCCAACCGCAAGAATAGCTATATCGTCTACAAATATTGCAACTCTAGTACCTTGAATTTAAGATAAGTCTCTCGTATAAAGAATAAATAGAATATGTCCAAGTACGCTGCCTTGTGGTATGCCAGCTGATATTCTTTTTAGTTCAGAGTACTCATTTTCAAATTTGGCTCTAAAGTATCGATCTGCTATTAAGGATTTAAGAATTTGATAAACTGCTTAGGCAGGTCTCGATGCAGCTTAAATTCAAGCCCTGGTGCTAAACTTTGACGAACGCTTGAGCCACATACACGAAAATACTGGAGCATATCTTCTTATTCAACTGTAGAGTGATTTCCTCTAAACCCAAATTAATGTGGTGAAATTAAGCATCTCTCTTCGATTATAGATCTGAGTCTGTTCAGCAAAAATTTTTCAAATATTTTTTATATGACCGGAAGTAATGATATCGGTCTATATGATATTTTATTGTTTCCTGGTTTACCTGGTTTAAAAGTCATAATTACTTTAGCCACTTTCTATTGACGTGGAACATGTTTCAATCTGAAGGCTGTGTTAACTATTTGAATTAATTTACGCTTTCTCGGGAAAGGCTTCACAATTCAACCAATAGTTGGATATATGCTGGAGCTTTTCTAATACTTAAGATATTATTGATTTCAGTTTTAAGTTTCAATAAGGTCATATGTCTTACTTATGTTAAGGTAATCTACTCTGTTTACGACGGTTGTATTTACATTTGCTGTTTGTCTCGGCAACGGTTTAAAATTTTCTTCAGCAAATAGAGAAACTCTCTGTTTGTCACTTTTAGCCCAGGAACCGTCGTCATTTTTGATAGGTGGCACATGTATTTTGGTTCGTTTTAGGCCCTTCGTTGCTTTCCAAAGCGAGTAATCGTCATCCTTTAGTTCAGAGAGACCTCCAAGTCGCTTATTAGTGCTTTAGTTCTTTATTTCCATTATTAGTTGTTTTAATTTGTTGCACAGAAATTTGAGGATATTTTTGTATTGCGGAGCACGAGTCTGCTGCCAGATTCCACGAGCCCTTCGGTTCTCTTTAACTCGTTCTCTGACCTCAAGAGGGTAATTATATTTCCTTGTGGTGTTGGTATGAGAAATCGGAGAACTTTCCCAAGCAACTTGTTGGATATTATTATTAAATACTTCTAGTTCATTTTCCAGCCGCACCTTCGTTTTAATTGGTTCGCTGAGATTTGTACGCTCTTCCATTATTCTCTTAAATTTGTTTCAATTGGTTTTATTGTTTGTTAATTTTAGGTGAATTATCTATTTTTTATTATCATTGTACTCAGAGTCATGGTCACAGCTGATTGATCAGATGATGGCCCTTCACTATTTTCAATGCACGTGTAGTCCACTAGAACTCCAAGAAGATCTGGTATTTTATGTACGTCAGCAGGCCAATATATTGGTTTATCGCCAGAAAGAAATTGACATTTGTTCTCGCGAGCTGCATAAAAAAAATCTTTTGCTTTAGAGGTTGTAAGTCTAGATCCCTAATTGGTATTATTTGCATTAAAATCAACATCTATGATTAAATTTGGTGTTAGTGATTTAAAAAGTTGACTGAAACTTCTTTTTTTAACTGATAGCGTGGGGGATAGTAAATAGAGGAGATACTGAGATCCCAAATATTGATTGATTGAACTTTTATGGCCTTAACTTCCATAATTTCTTCATCAACACCAGGCACTTCGTAATGTTTAATATTATTTTTATTAATTACGATAGATCAACCATACCTGTGAAGTTAAACCTAACTAGGAAAGAACAAATTTTAGTACTAGGTTAGCACAAACTTCACACGCTTGTATACGCGTTTGAAGTTATAACTAAATTATTCCTAAACCAACAAAAGAAAAGTAAACATGTATTGGTAAATATAACAAACAATAACATTTAGGCGAATTAACAATAGAATTTTCTTAAGAAATTGAATATCTTGAGAATCAATATGCGTACCACCTAGTTCTCAATGGGATTCACGTGGTCAAATAAATACTTTAATAACCTGCGAAATAGTAAGAACGAATGATCACGCGAATCTCATTAGATTTTTAAGTGGTTTAAAAGTTTGAAAGTCCTAATCTTAAGCTTTCAGGAAATCATACATAACATAAAACATTAATTCTCGGGATATTCAATTTTTTAAGAAAAGCGTAAATTCTTACTATTGTGCAGGTTATTAAAGTATTTATATGACCACGTGAATCCCATTAGCTTTTTAAATGGTTTAGAAGTTTGAAAGTCCTAATCTAAAGCTTTCAGAAATTCATACTGAACTAGGTGATACGCATATTAATTCCCGAGATATTCAATTTCTTAAGAAAAGCGTAAATTCTTACTATTGTGCAGGTTATTAATGTATTTTTAAGCACGTGAATCCCATAAGCTTTCTAAATGGTTTAGAAGATTGAAATTTCTAGGCTTAAGCTTTCAGAAAATCACACAGAAAGGTGAAAACCATATTAAAACATATAAACGCAAATTCTCAATACTGTGCAGGTTATTAAATTATTTATTTCACCACATGGATCCCAGTAGCTTCCTAATTGGTTAAGAAGTTTGAAAATTCTAATCTTAAGTATTCAGAAAATCATTCAGAACTAGGTGATAAACATATTTATTGTCGAGATATTCAATTTCTTAAGAAAGTGTAAATTCTTGTTGTAGCGCAGGTTATTAAAATATTTTATTATCTACGCCAATTCGAAAAATGTTTTTGTATAAAAAATTAATTAAATTGGAAAATTATTAAAATATTTCAATATTTCGTCTAAATGTCGTCTTTATTTAATTTTTATCAATACAAACACACTTCCGTTTGTTTTTGTTGGTGTGGGACTAGTTTAGGCATACTCCTAAGGCGTAGATCAACCTCAGAATGTTGAAATAAACCAAAGTCGGTGACGGCAATTACGGTTCCCGGAACCCATTCATTTAATTCAATATTTTCCGCTTAAACGGAATGGGCCACACGCATATGGGTCTGTTACGCCAATCTTAACATACGGTTGGTTTTTATATTTTTTTGTAGATAAAGTTCAACACGTTGAATCGAAAATTCAATAACGTTATTTCAGGTTTCTGCGAACCATTAATTAAAATCCGGAATATGTTCCTAAAAGTGATTCGACTATTCACGCATATGGCCCAATAGCGCTTGGACTATTACTCGTATAGGTAATATGTCTCGAGAGGCTATAGTGCCAATCTCAATATAATATACTGATGGTCATGTGAATATTATTTTAAATAGTGGACATTATGCCGCACTGAAATCAGAGAACCATTAATTAATCAAAATCAATAAATCACACATTACCTGAATAGGCAATTATTAGGTGAGCCCATTGTGCAATTTCCAAGCAAAGAACTTTCTTCTCATCTCTTTATTATAGATATTTGAAGAAGAATCACTTTAGATCAATTATTTTCATATTTAAAAGAAATCCTGGAAGGGATATATTTAATTTAGCTTGTTGATCATTTTTTATTTTTATGGGATGAACTACTGTGATAACTAATTCACACACTTGCCGTTCGCCATGTTTTCATAAGGCATTATTTGAACTCTAAAAATATAGCTAAAAGCAATATGCGTATATACAAATGAAATTCATATTGACTTTGCAGATTATTTTGAATTTATTAAACCGTTGCAAATTCAACGTTGAAGAGTTGCCTTTGACTTTTGTATGACGTGTATTTTTTTCGTCTCTAAAATAATTAATATTTTTCAATAAAATTTAAATATTTGGTTTGAATAAAATTTAAATTGTAACACAAAGCCCAACAATAAATATTGATAGTTGAATTCAGTATGTTGGGCAGTTAAACCATGACACGATCATTGAAGCCATTTTATTTATGAGTTCTACAAAGAAGTTTGGATAACATGTGAGAGATGAGAATGGATTAGCCGTTCTAAATTTACCGCTATTCACGGTTATTCGTTCGAGTTTGCCGCTAGTCGTGAGATTTACAACACAGTGCCACATATAGGAATTAGCAATATGTAAATTTGGACATAGTTTTGACTGTATACTTTATTTATTATAAATGAGCTTTCGTGCTCAAGATGACGTGTGTACCTATTAAAAAGTTTGAAAAGTAACTAAACAAATAAATAAATATGGAAAAATATGAAAATTTGTGTGGTAAAAATGCCTAATTGTAACTAAATTACGAGAATCAATAAAACGGGATTCTAAATAATATTAAAAGTTACAAAACGTTTTTTATAAAATGCTGAAAATACGTTTCAATTGTTCAAAAATGAAACCGAAATTTACGAATGAATGCAAAATACCCATTCAATTATTAGGTTTTTGAGAACCATTAAAAAACTTTTGCAAGTGTCCAACGAATTTTATAAAACTCGTTCAGAAATGTTTAAAATTTTCGAAACTAAAGACGTACGAGTATGAAACCATTTCGAAAATACTATTTATGGGTCTATTCCACTACAACAGCGTTTTATTTTGCAAAAAACTAGAACGAGATAAAAATATTGGTTCTCTCTGTATGTGACCGGTACATCAGTATTTTTTTTGCTGAAATGTTTGCGTTGTTGAGTTGGTTGCCATAATTACAAATAAAAAAGATCAAACAAAGTATTTTTTATGGCAACCAACCTGAAAAAAATTCCCCCACTCTCAGCAAACTTTTATTTTTCTTGATATTTTTATGGTAGTATTTATGGTAGTAACATACATTTTTTGTGCTTGGTGTGTCGACACGATAAAAAATTAATTTTTTTGGATTAAAATTTAATGTTATTATGCTTCAAATTCACTTTGCATTTAATTTTTTTAGAATGTTTCCGATAAGTTGAACTCGACCAATGGGAGTTCAACGAGAAAATTTTCGTAGGTTGAAATCGTCGTGTGTCGTGTTGCATACCACCGCATCTGCCTTGTGAACTGCTACCATCACAGCTAAGTAAATGAGTCTCTCGTTGAGTGGTACTCAACGAAATTAGCAGCATCGAGATTGGGGAGGAAAATTCATTTTGGGCAAAAAGAGTGAGATTAAACCACAATGTTTTCATGCAAATTGGCTTAAGCGGCAACATATTTGAATTTGTTGTTATTTAAAAAGTTTACCATTTTTTTATTGAAAAATTTACTTGTATTCATAAACCGCCATTCGAAACATTTCTTAAATCGCCACCGTTAAAACTATCCGACAATTTAACAATGGCTTCATAATCAATTTCACCATGTTTGGCGATAGGCTAGGTATGAATTTTTGGAATTTCCAAACGTGCCTGTTCGTTTGAAAGCAGAATTTCGATTTCAGCATCTAAACCTTCGGGACGTAATAATGCCGGATCTAGCGCATCCTGACGGTTTGTAACCATAATCATTTTAACCTAACCCAACGAATCGAAACCATCCATTTGATTAAGCAATTCTATTAGAGTACATTGAATTTCACGATCGGCTGATGTACCTTCGGAAAAACGACGACCTCCAATTGTATCAATTTTATCCAATAGTATAATGCACGGTTGATGATCACGAGAATAGTATAATATTTCACGTATTAAACTTCATATAGAGAGCTACTCTAGTTTCAGCCTTCAATTTTATGCTGTCGTGACTGACGTCGACATCCCGTGGATCGTTTGTGGCCTTTAAATATAGATAAACATAAAATATCGCTTCACTGAATCACTGACATATTGAAGGTACTTACATTTATCCTAAATCAATTGTTTGAGTACTCCCCTACAATATACCCAAAACTATGCAATGCTTTTAAATCATTTTCTGATTTATCGAACTCTTTCGTTAAATCTTTTAATTGTTCTCGCAACATATAAAATACCAATTTGGTACATTTGCTTACAGTCGGAATGATTCTGCTATTTTCCATTCTACCTGTGTTCATAAACATTCAAATAGAAATTGATCGGTATAGTTGGGCACACATTGTATACGATCGGTGTCATTCAACATTACTAAAATTTCAATTAGAGTTGTCCGTTCGATAACATTCAAATTATTAATCGTTTTATCCTTTTCTTCTGAATCCGAATCATCCACTCCACATCACTGCTGTTATTGTCCGGTTTCAATGATCGATACAAAGTTTTTTACAAATATTTTGATACAAAAATATTTGAATTAGGGTTTTTTGTAGGTTACAAAATCTGACACTTCGATTTTTTTTTGATTTTTTTTCGCCTGCTGAATGATTTTTTTACGTTAATTAAGAATCAAAAATTTCTCCTCACATAATTTATAGCAAAAAATTTTTTAGATAATTCACATTTTTTAAATAATTTATAGGTTAGTTTTTCTTGATGTCAAAATTTCCCTAACTTTTTATACCATAAAATAGAAATGTTGTATCTCAGCCACGCCAATGTAAATTTTAGTTTTTATCCTTTTCTGGTTTATAGTGGAATAGTACCAGTAGTAAGCCAGCAGAATTTTTTGTTATTTTCGAAAAATTTTCTGAATTAAAACTGTATTATCGTAATTTTTTAAATAGTCGTTGAAAAATTGATCCTAAAGTTAGTAGAAAATTTCTGTTGAAAAAATTTGCGACAAAATCCTGATCATGTTAGGCGAAAACTCATGCTACTGATGTATTTTGTATCAGGTGGTAGTACAAATTGCTCATGATGATGTTAGCCTAAAACTACATGTTAATGAAGTTGGAAAAAGTAGAAGAAAAACGAGATCAACCCTTTTTCATGACATGTTAGTATGTCTTATCCAGCAGCAGTGTGTGCACCTTCCAGCAATCCTGGGGCCTGACTGGGAATCAATGGACCAACCACACATTAATCCAAAAGTAAAACTGATTATGTGTATCTCGATTATGAGGCGACCAAAAATCCCTTAATGGGATGTAACACCAGCAAAATAAACAACAACAAAAAATAGGAATTATTTTCCTTAATTTTTAAAGGTTATTTGAACTGCGTGAGAAAGTTAGACCTATTCGAAAATTGCTGCATCCCAAGATAATATTTTTTTATGTTGTGAGGCAATAAAATTAAGTTGTGGCACTAACAGCGAACATCTGTGCCAAAAATGGCATATTTTATGTAACATCATAGTAAAACAAATTAAAAGATTCACGCATCTTTAATGATAGTTTGGACTATACGTGAAGTTAGACCAATTCGTAAATTACTGTATTTCATGTTTATATAATGTCTCGTACTGTCCAAATCTTAAAATATTTAAGAAAATATAACACCACCTAATGAGAGGATCTTTAATAGATTTTCAGAAATCGTGATTAGCCTAAAACTTGAGTTTCAGCAAATTTGGTTTCAAATTATCATTATCATTCGAACAATTAAACAATAGAGGATTTTTTATTAATTCTATTGATAAGATTTCAATGTTCTTCTCGACATTTTTAGTGTGTATTAATAGTCAGTGACAAAATATTTACAGCGCCATTCATTATGTACAAGTTAACAATACTGAATTCAACGGCAAGTACATTAATTGAAACGCCATTTAACATAACCAAGCCGAGTTCAGATTAAACTCGTCTAATGTTAAAATTTCGTTATTGGTTGGACATTTTAATAATTTGGATGCTACGCTTGGAGACTTCATAATATTGCTCATTACCATCCCCGTTATTATACAGAAACTGTATTATGTTTTATTTTGAAGACTTTTCACTAACCTAGTTCCAAATCTCATATCATTTTTTAATAGAATGTTAATTTTAAGCGATTGCTTTCATCACATGTTAGCCCGGGGTCAACTTAAACTCTGTGACATAACTTATCGTACAGTTGATGACACTACTAAAATTTGAAAGTATTGGAAATCTAAACTTTCAAGGTTTTTGTCGAAAATAACGAATTAAAATAGAGGTTCTATCAGATTTAAGTTTGGTCTTTCAGTCGCGCTAATTTTAGTTCTGGTCTTTGTCATATTTTCGGCAAAATTTTTATAAAAATTTTCTGTTTTCTAGTGGAATAGTACCATTAAACCTCACTTCCAGTTTTTCTGAAATTTTGTGACCCAGTGTTATTGTTGCCGCACGATTGGGTATATTTCAAAACACCCTGATCGTTTGCTTCCAATTATCACCTTGCATCAATGTTGAAATAATGTCTACAAATTAATCCTTAATAAATTTTGCTTGTCGCGCTCGTAAGCTCGTTAAAAATCTAAGTATGTAAGCCACAAAGCATTACTTGCTGGTTGTAAAAATTATTAGTTTATCAGAAACAACATTGGCTAACGCAATTTGGGGGAGGGGATCTTTAAGTGGCAGGTGCTAGGTTTTTGGAGAAAATTTTAACAAGTGACTAACAAATTTGTTCTTGTCGATCGTTTTTCCTACATTATGTTTTCTTTGGGAAACACTCGTATTAGAACCAAGTATATTAGAATCAATAGTGTTAGTTAAATTGTAAAATGTAGGACATTTTTTTATTATATCTGATAAAGTAATATTGTTTGTTTATTTGTTCGTTTTTAATCATTGCAATTTGATCTTGGACTGTAGCACTCGCATCTTGTTCGTGGTTAGTTTTTCACGTCCTACCTTATATCTGCACACTGCACAGCTCCAACCCAGCCTTTGTTTGTAGTATTGAGACATGGTAGATGAACCGTCCGTTGCGATCTGAACTCCCTATCGGAGTAAAAGAGATAAAAGTTGTGTTTTTTTTTCATTATCGATCGTAATCAAATGATGACCAATCCCATTTGGCCGGTAAAGTAATATGACTACCTTCAATACCACAAATTTTTAAAAACCTACATTACAAAAAATAGTGAGAAAGAATCAAGAGAAAAATAATTAAAAAATTTGAAAAGAACTATTATAATAACGGTACACAACGAGACAAAATTGTTCAACCCAATGTTCACATATGCAATCGGTTCATATTATGTACAATAAATAAGGTAATCGTCTCATAAATAAATTTCATATCATAATTTTAACAGTTACCCACCTAGACATCAAGTCTCATTTATCTTATAAAGCACGCAATAAAATTAATAAGCCGCATATACAAAAAATATATAAAAAATGTTAAATTAAAATAATTTATTGGCATAAATATTACATAATCACACACATTGTGTTGTACGTTTGTTCGTATATATTAATTTATTTGTTAAAAACTAAATGAAAACAAAAACTTGTATAAAATTAGCAAATAATTAATTTTTTGCTAAAAATTCTAAGGCGAGTCATTTCTAGTGTCAATTTCTAAATTATGTGCCCACATGATTCATCCATCATTAGTAAACTGATTTACATAAAGTCGAAATTTATAAATGAAACGTATTTAACAATTGTACAAATTTCCTGTATACAATCAACCTTGATATATATTTAAATGTTTGTAATTAAACTAATTAATTATTTTAAACTACCTCATTCGTCATAATATAATGGAATTTTAACATTAAATTTTGTACAATATTGAACCATTCGAACGAAACCCTACATAATATTATGATATGCCATGTCTCTTGTATCACCAAATAACAACAATAAAATTCAAATTATCAATGAATGTTTTAAAAAAATTAAATATTATAAATAAATCCATAAATTAAAATATTTTAAAATTTTATTATTTTATTTGTATACATTTTTTTATTTATATAAAACAACAACCTCATATACATAAATACATAAAATTTAGGTCGATCGATGTAATCAAATCAAAATCGATTCGAAACTGAATGAATGAATGAACTGTCGGATTGATTTAACACATATTAGTTCATGAATTATTGTGACATATGGACAAAATCGTTTCTTAAATTTTAAATCAAAATACATTTTTGCTTATTTAACCCTTTAGGGCCTGCTGTAAAAAATTCCTGAAGGTTACAAGTGATCATCACATTTTGGGGCAAACAAATAACGGTAATAATTACAGATATTTCCAGTTAACCGATGGTCGAGGGTTTCGTTTTAGAATTCGGAAATAATGGTAAAAAATTGTAAATAATGTAATTAATATAAATAATATCATAAATATGAAGAGGTGGTGAAACTAATTTTATTAAAATTTAAAAATCAATAATAATTTAAATGTGCACTATTTATATTAACAGTATTTTAGTTAAAAATCAATTAAAAATATTTATTGAATTAACTTTTTATTAAATTAAGCCGGTTGTTGCTTCGAAGTATAATTTTTTACCTGTGGATATCAAGATAATTATATGCAAGTGAAGTTAGCCCACTAAAATTTATTTAAAAACATTAATTCAACCCAAGACATATTAAAACCTCGTAATAACACGTATTGTATGGAATGAAATAAATGGAGGGGTGAGTATGTTTTGGCCAACACCGAACTTGGATTTTCCTCGAATGTGTACAAAGATTTTGAATACACCACTCGATAAATTATTTTTACCGGACTATTGGACACCTTTTTTATAATGAAAAAACATTGTCACTGCTTAGAATTCAGTGAAGCAACATGGTCATCTTGTAGGCTTAAAATTTAATCTTTAAATTTATATAAATTTTTTACCCACGGTACACAGATCTCCACCAAATTTCGCACGCATCCCTCAATTAATGAAAAAAGTTTATGTATGAAGTTTCAATCCGAATAGTGAATTCGCCTTGACTGAAGATATGCCAAATTTTGATGAAACACATTTTTTAAACAAAACTCGTAATAATTACCGACCAAACGGCTCAGTGGCTAAAGCTTTGGCGTTTGGATCGGAAGGTACTGGATTCGTTTCTCTAGGATCTTAGATCTTCTGTCCCTAGGATACAAAAAGGGATTTTTCATCATCAGATTACGATCTGTAATGAAAATGAATAACCCTTGTCAGAGTGCCAACTCATGGGCCAACTCATCTTCCATGTCAGTACTATAAGCTATGTCCCAGAACAGATTGCAAAGATTAAATACGTAGAAATCTCATAATTTCCGGTGAAATAAAAAAGTGAACGGTATTGTTGTAAATTTAATTTAGAATATTTTAGTTCTTAGTCATTTCTCAAATATTCGTAAAAAATTTGCAAGAAACAAAAAGCTCCAACGATAGCTGCCACTTGTGGTAGACTGATTTTAGCCAAAATCAAATGGGATTTCCTAATTTGTAAAACCGATTAAGTATGTAGTGCCCAATCCGATTGATTAACCCATCAGGGCTATATTGCTCGAATTTTTGTTGGAATCCTGTTTTTTCTGTCAAAAATCGTCGTTTTTTTTCAAATTATAAAAAAGAGAAACGCTTCTATGAAAGCTTCCGGTCGACCGATTTCGACCAAAAATCACGGGATCTAGGGATCTCTTAGCGATCTCCTAATTTATAAACAAAGCGTAAGTATAAACTTCACAATGATCAAAAAAGCCGTCTGAGCTAGAGTGCGGACACAGGCATTTAGTCTGCATTCAGCGATACAGAGACGTTAAAAAACACTTTTTGCCTTCGGCAATCTAAAGAAAGTAAATCTTCAAAAATCTTGAGATCGAAACCATTTTAATGGATATAATTTATTTCTCTGGTAAAAGAAAGCAACAATTTATTTACAACCCAGATTTCGACGAATAACTTACAAATAATTATATTGACCCAATTGTAGCACCACTAAAAATTATTGGATTATCTTGAAATTTGTATGGGCAGTAACGGATATGATGTCAAATCGTTACTACTAAAACAGTTCATATATTGGACTAAACACATGTTAGCCTAGCACCAACCAGAACTGTAGAAGTAATGCGTAGGAAGTATAATGACAAGCCGTTATCCTAATAATAACGGCTTGTCATAACGGTTTCCGGAATATTTTGTTTCCAGGAGTTATTAAAGTACATCTCAGTTTACAGGACCTATGAAATAAAAAAGGTCATTTGTATTTGACCAAACAAATGTGAGCCAGCAGGAAACATAATTATTAGTCGTCTCTTTCCAGTTTTTTCGGATATGCTTGTTTTAGGAGTTATTAAGTAAAACGATTTCTATGTATTGGCCATTTCAAATAAGACCATAGAGCGCCAATCAGCCGTTAGAATAACCATAGGATTAACTTGAAATGTTTAACAAATCAGTAACGGACTTGATTTTAAGGGATCATTTAACCAGGTATTGTTTCCGGAATTAGCGATTGGTTCTTACTTTTAGGTTTGGTTTCCGGGACTTTTCGTTTTAGAAGTTACAATAAAAGCAAATTCTTATCAAACGTATTAGCTCATTCGAATATTTGTTGCGAGCACTAACGTCATCAGAAGGATTATCTTGAAAGTTCCATGGTTTTTATCAGACATGATGACAGTTGTTAAGACCATGTTTGATTTCTGGAACTTACGGTGTCTGGGAATCATGAAGTAAAACATTTCATATAAGGCCTAATTTTTATAGTATATGAGCCTAGCGCGCCAAATACAATCTTACAATTGTACAGTCGATAACGGATTTTATGACAAGAAGTTATTACAAGGTTTGGTTTCCTGGACTAGCGGTTTCTGGGAACCATGAAGTAAAACAAATCATATATTGAGTCAAACAGATTTGAAGCTTTAGCGCCAATTAGAACAGTACGATTGACTTGAAATTTGTATGGTGGATTGGAAGCATATAGTGACGAGTCGTTACTATCATGTTTGTTTCCTGAAACTCATTGTTTGTAGGAGTTATTAAACCAAATTCCGGTCAATTTTATTTCTGATAGGATCCTGTAGCGTGAATAACGATACGATTTTCTTGAAATTGGAATTGTCGGTAGCGAGTATGATGACAAATATCTAGGTGAGATTACCACGGCGTTGGAATCGAAGCTTGAAACTTCCAGTTGAAGCTACAAAAATATTGAAAATACTTTGCACTTACGTATAAAGTACTATTACAATGCCTTAGCAAATTATTAGCCTTACCTCTTCGTAACCTCAAATTTTTTTGTATTTAACGCATACATGCGATTTCTATATAAAACTTGGGTTATTCTGGTTGATAGCCAGATATTGCTTTTACATCTACAACTTAAAAAATTCAAGTTTCATTAGTTCAAAACCAAGCTTCCATTCCAACGTCTTGGCAAACTCACCTAGATATAAATGCTAATGTTTAATTTCGGCTTGATATCTGGACCTAGAGGTTTCTCGGCACCATGTAGTTCAAACAATTGTTCATATATTGAGAAAAACGCATGTTGGCTTATCAAGTTGTTACCACCAGGTAAAAAGGTACTAAATCAATCGTACCGAACTAATACGTTTGGCAGGGATTGGCTACAACAACTCCTGGAAGCAAACATTTCTCAAAAAAACAAAGTCGATAGTAACGACTCATCGAATTTCACGTTAATTGTTCCGTTCTACATGTACTCGGTAAAATATATAAACAGTTTTACTTTAGGGTTCTTGGAAATCACTAGTTCCGGAAAACAATTCTTGCGCTTTAATTGAAGCCTAACTGTCCATAAAATACAAATACAATGTTTTTTCGGATATTTCTTTACACAATATGTTAAGCCCTTCAGATCGCAATTTATTCAATTTTAATTAGAGAAAGTGAGGTTTAAGTTTTATTATCTCAAATCATCCCACGACTAATTATTTTTCCAATATTAAACCATCTATGTTGAAGTTGACACGTACTGATTCTGAACTGCGTTCTTAATCTAGTCATATTCGGGAGTTTGTTTTAAACACCTTTTCATGGAATGAAGACGTATCAACGTATATTACTTACATTATGCTTAGAATGGATAAGCGATTTGTGTTTTCAAAAATTCACATGAAAATGGATTTAAGTCTTATGGCTACGCTCGTTACCAATTTTATATTGTTTTTATCGATCATATCATTTGATGTGTATAATGAATCTGCAATAGTAGTGTGCTCATTAGTGAACTGCGAATGCACAAGATTAAAAGTTTTCTGCTTATTCATGAAAAATGTATGTTCATCTGATCTGATCCAGACAACTAAAAATTTTTAATTTCCCTAGATGTTCCTCCTGTTTATTAATTTACTTCAGAGATAGCCATTATGGTTCAATTTGAGTAATGCCGAAAAGTTGTATCCGAAAGTTTGAGAGTAACGCGCTAGTGTGGGGTCAGAGTTCATTCAATCGATTAAAATAACTTAGAGTGATAGGATTGATAGATGGAACAGTACGTGACCTTTTTCTTGAATTCTCTTCAAAGTAGTTTACAAGTCGGAAATTAATCTGACATGTTACAAATTTTTACGACCATCTCAATGATAGCCGCAGTCACATATGCTTTTCTTTGATTATTTACTAAGAAAGTATGGTTCTTTTTAGTGAGAATCCATAAGGACCGGGTAGTGCGAAGTAAATTCAACGGCAACTAGCTCTGGAGCCTTTATCAAATCTTATCAAAATTAGAATGTATAAATGATTTCTACAACAATTGGCTATCCCAGAAAGTCGACTGATTCCGCGGACGATCACAGGGAAATATTTAAAAAATTGATGTAAAAAATAACTAACAGGGCGACGACTGGTTGAAAACAGTTCGGGATGGAGATCTCATAATACAAAGAGCAAAGATATTTTTCACTTGGCTCTGCAAACGGCAATATCAGAATTGTTGAATCTGCGTGTGCTGAACAATAAAAAATTGACCTTATAAATATGTATATATTGCAATATAGAATAAATAGTTACAGATTTCTAACCTCGTAGCAGCCTATTCGGTACTAATCTGGAGAGTTACTATTGGACTATTTGTCCGTATTTTCAGTTTTAAGTCGACCAGCACTTCGATCTGCCAATGAGATCTTGCACCAATCCAGCATCAACATTAAAATGAGTCCGCAATCTCCACCATCGTGTCATGAAATACTGATGAAGGCTAATCGCACTCGAAACTTTTAGACACTGCGGTTATAAGATTTACATGAACAAAGAGGCAACATAGCCCAGAATAGTTGCTTAACTGTTAAATCAAATCATTTATTAGTATATACGCTGATAATATATGATTTGTGTGCAAATATGTAAACAAGTAAAAATAAAAAAGTTTTAATATTTAGAATCCATAGTAATAGAGCAAAATCCGCTTCAGGGTGCTGATTTGCCCATTGGTATCGTTTGGCTGCGATATAGGATCTTGTTATTTTAGGCGTCAAACAATTCGGGTCAATGAATCGTAAGAATCATATAAGACATAAAATATCTCAAAAATTCAAAAACAAACCAATCATAAAAATCTTGCTACAATGGCACATTTTCGCTACAATTAGTCCCGAGTTGTCCACTTCAATAAGGTTGTATTAACAGTTTAAATGCGGCAACAGAAATTAACATAATAAATAATTATTGACGATGACGATGTTGTTGTTGTCGCTATTATTTTCTCTGCAAGGCGCTTACATAAACAAACTCAGTTGTTCAACGTGTCTTGGCCCGGTTGTTGAGAATTGAGATTTTTAGAGAAATATCGTTAAAGCGGCAAAATGTTTAATGGTAAATTTTACCACCATTAAATATGTTATGCTCATGTTGTTTTAGTAACCGCTGCAATTTCATATTAACAACATCCTCTAAACATCAAATAAAGAACAATTTATTTATATCACATTTGATATCTCATTATAAATGGGCTCGTATGCCCAAAATAGGGCGTATATTTCTTCAAAATTTCATATATGTAAATAAATAAATTAATGTTTTAATAATAATTATGGTTATTTCACTACCAACATTCTTCTTCTCGTTCACTACTTGGCTCTCTTGAATGGAGGCTAGAGCCTTTTACACAGTAATCAAATTCGAAGGATTTATACTGCTGTACTTCTTAGTTTTATCAACGACAGTTTCAACTTCGTCCCGTTTAAGAAACACACACACCACACTTTCATTTAGTGCAGAAGCTTTATCGTTGCCTTTATCTCTAGGATTCGCTTTTGAGGTTAGTTTAGTGACTCTTGAAAGATCCGAACTAAATATCAATGTACATCTAGCAGTAGTCCCCTAATTTGTCCCCCAATTTGACCTGTGCTTTGAAAATTATTTATTAAATTTTAAATCTAGTACTGCCTTTACTACTTGTGACATGATTTTATTTCATACAAACTGCACAATTTTAATCTCTGTGGCATATACTGTCCGTTGCAGATTCTCTATAAGCTATAAGCTATTCAATGAACTATTATATAGAAAATTATTTCAATAAGGAAATAATCAACACCCTGAATAAAAACTAAGGCAATATGTAAGACATTAAATTTTATGATTAGTTAGGATGCGACGAAAAATAAATAAAATAGCTTGGATGTTGTACCCTCATTATTTTCGACTTTCGACTTAGTTTATGTCACATTTTTTACCAGCTAAACCACAATCAGTTCTCAGTTTGCTCGAGTAAACCATCATTTTTTCTATTATAGTTCTCTTCTATAAGCAATTAATCGCTCTTGTTGCTCTTAATCGCTGTGGTAACCACGACACATGTCAAAGCCTTTCAAAAACGATTTACCTCTATCCTAGCAAGTAACTAGAGAGTTACTAATTTGGTTGGTTTTCTATTTCCCGGGAACCTGTTTTTTGTATTTCCAGGGATTTTTTTTAAAGGAAAGTTTAATCCGATCCCCATCACAAGAAGAACCAAGTTTGCAAACATTTCAAAAATGATTGGAATGTAGAAAATGTTAAATGCTTGCTACGCCCAAATAAAGTTTTGATTTGCAATGTTCTTGTGGTCTTCTACAAGAGGATTGAGAAGGCATCTAGAAAGTGTGCACAACCTCAATCCAAGCAAATGTAAAAACGACAGCAATATTGCAGGCTGTACAAGTGTTTTAGAATCCCTAAATCGTGTGGTAGTGTAATAAAATTTGGTATACTTGAACCTGGATCTGTTATGTACTTTATGAAACGCCAATCCTTGGCAAAAATTGTTACAAGACGTGCTGCTGCTGATGGTTTTTCGATTCACGGCATTTGTAAAAGTGAATTTATTCGTCATTCATTAAGTACTCGGCACTATACTTTGCCGAAAGGCAGCCATCGTGTGGTGAATCTTATATATGAGTTTTAATATTTTGCAAAAATGAAAATAATTGATACCATAAAGTCTCACAAAAAACTGAGTGGACTGTTCAGTCTAAATTTAGATGAATAGACGGGTGTAAGAAATCAACGTTACCTAAATGTGAATGTGAATTATAACCAGTGTTAATAGTGTTACTTGATGTCAAGATTTGAGGATTACTCAGACAGATGTCATGGCAACAATTACCATCAACGGAGCAGCAGTGATGCCAAAGTTTGGACGAGATTCACAATATCAACATCAATCTGCTTTATTCATGGCGTTGATTTTCCAATGATGGATGTTATTTACAAGAAACGTTGCAATACAACCGTGGAACCAGAACAAGAGGATATTAGTGAACAATCGCACATCACACCAAAATTCGCATTCGACGTCGTCACGCAAGTGACTTGAGTGTGACATTTGAAAAGAGTTGAATTTGCTCTTGGATTGCAAAACCAGATCGAATAGTATAAACGCAATGCTATATATATTTTTAAACACTTTCGACGCAATTTGTCGTTGCCACTATCAAACTCGTATGTGATTTGCACATTGCTCTGAGACGTGATGCAAACTTACTCATGGCGGACGTTATCGTAAATTTTTTGTTGAAGTCGAACAAAATTTCAATTGAGTTTTATCGTGCTTTAGTAAGAGCGACAGAATATCGAGCTTGTCCTGGCCTTGACGATCCGTGTGTAGCTGTTGATGTGTTTTTAACGCTTTTGAATAATGTTTTCTCAGCTAGCCTAGACTCACAAAAATCACAAACGTTCCGGTAACTCCAAACTTATGTGGCGTACTATCAATGACATTTTAAGTAATAGTTCATCAACTATTAAGCTCATTAATTCTATTAATTCGTCTACTAATGATCTTTTAACTGATGCGTCTGATATTGCCAATGAGTTCAGCGATTATTTTGGAAGTATTGCGTCAAATTTGAAGTCTAGTCTTCCATTAAGTAATAGGAATTCTATGGAGTCTGAAGGCCATTATGTTGAGCAATCTTTCTTTTTTCATTCAATTGACGATCTTGAAGTTTCTAAAGCCATTGCTTCTTTAAAATCAAGCAACTCTTACGATATATGTCCTCCTTTATGTCATATTTTTAATTGTTTTAGAACCGGTATTATTCCGGAAATTTTGAAATCAGCAATTGTGCTACCTCTTCATAAATCTGGTTCCAGATGCGACTTAAATAATAACCGGCCTATTGCTCTACGGCCAGCTTTGTTAAAAATAATGGAAACAATTCTAGAGAAGCATAGTGTTATAAGTTGTTGTCAGCACGGTTTTCGTAATAGGTTTTCCACGGAGCTTTTGGCATGGTTGTTCATAACCTTCTATTGCATAAGCTTTCTAAAATTGGTTTCAGAGGAAACGTTAATAATTGGTTTAAATCGTATCTTGCAAATCGTAATCATGTTGTTAACATGAATGGAACTATGGGCAGCCCTTATGTCTTAAACATTGGTGTTCCTCAAGGTTCCGTCTTGAGGCCTCTTTTATTTCTGATATACATAAACTCAATTTTTAGTGTAAATCTGGCAGACTCTATGGTTCCCTTTGCAGACGATATAAGCTTATACTATCGTAGGTCCTCACATACTGATGTTTGCCATAAAATTGCAACCGATCTTTTGGTTTCAAGGAAATGGTTTGAACACCATTGCCTAATTTTAAGTGACAAAACTAAGATCATGCATTTTAGTTTGAGTAGCAGTAGTTTACATTCACCATTAACGTATTATTCCGTTTTTTTTAATGCTGTTAATTGCTCCAGCTCGTGGATTTCTGTTGAAACTGTTGAGAGCTTCAAGTACCTAGAGTTATTGTTGATTGTAATCTGAGTTGGAGGCTACATGTCGATAAAATAAACAAGTCTCTTAGCAATGCGTTACGAACTTTATATCTATTAAGACCGCAGTAGCACCTAAAACGGTATTGTTAAAATTCTACTATGCTTGCATTAATTTTAGGCTTGAATATGCGCTATTATGTTAAGGTGGTTGCTATCATTCAACTTTAAAAATTCTCATAATTGTTCAGAAATATGCTATTCGTATTATGTGTTTTATGTCTTCACGGGTTTCTGCTTGGCCATTATTTTTGAGTTGCAAAGTTCTACCATTACAACACCTATATGTTTATAAGGTTTTACGTTTATTTTATTTGCGAAGTGGGCATCGATTATTGAGAATAAATATGCGCTACAATATTATGAACAATGATCGTTTCTTATATGTTTATCCTCATATTTAGTGAACATTTTAGAAAATATTTCTTGGTAACTGCCCCATCCTTATTTAACCAATTTCCACTTAGCATTCGACAACAGGTCATTTCTACAGGTACTTAAATTTTGGCTTTTTGAGCACCCTACTATTGATTTTCTATTTAGAATTTTAGTCTGATGAAGTTTAATTTTAGTTTTAATTCTATTTATTTTTTTATATTTTATATTTTTATTGTTATGTTTTTATTTCTTATGTCATCATAACTTTTTATTATACTCGTATATTGTTCTTTGGTAAAGGGTAGATCAACACTGCTGTTAAATCGGTGATGATTACCCTACTCATTTATTTTCATTTTTTGTATTTTAATATTATATGTGGCATAAAAGTGTACAGAAAATAAAAGATAAGCCTGTGTGCCTCATTTAAAAAAAAAAAAGTTCGGTTCTCGGGAGTCATGTGATCCCGGAAATAGTGACCCATACAAGTAACGCTATAGAAATACAAAATTATCCCACTGTTTTTAAATTGTGTTGAGAATCCACTTTTTATACCGTGATGTCTGAATGGCTTAATACCTATTTCGTTTACTTTATTTATAAATAAAATAAAATACAAGAATAAAATTAATTGAGATGTTTCAATGTTTTAAATTAGCTTAGTAAATTATTTAAATAGGACTAAAGATATGGGATGGTGATACACTAGTGTGAACTTTTGTGTTTTAAGATACGTCGTCCGTGGCACATGTGCTCTCATGAACTTTACCTGTGTAGAATTACAAAACATTGAATCGTGCTAATTTGAGATTTAAATTTCTTTGCTGTGATTCGTAAAGAATATAATATTCATAATATGTAGTAGTTGGTTGAGAGGCAATCTCATTTTTAGTCTTCCGGCATTTACTCTGTTTCCTATCACACAAATTTTTTATTTTTTCTTAAATTTGCATCCACTTTACATGTATACATAATCGAGAACATCGACCGCACTGTACCACGTATTTCAAAAATAATTCATCAATATTATTTTGTATATGACCTACACAGAAATTAATTAAACAACCACAAAAGCAAAAAAGAAAAAATGTATATACAAAAATTAAAAATGTAGTCGAGCGAACTCAATGTTCTGCACCAGAATTTCATTAAATCACCAGAGAGTGCAATGGCACTGATTTAAACGAGAGGAGACAATTCATACGTATGGCCACAAAAATATGCATGTTGAGTGTTTATTTTATTTTGTCATTTAATGAATTATAATTTTTTGTCATGTCATTTATTTTAATTTGTGAAACAAGTACAACAACAATTTTGCTTTATATACGAAAGAGCCTACTTAAATAATTTGTATGTAGTCTATACATTGCACCGGTTGTATATATATAGTAGTGGATGTTCAACTTCAAAGCAAAACAATATATTTTCTAGGTCAGTAATCTGTTTTCCGGAAATTGAAACAAACAAAAATTGTTAAGTTGTAAAACTTACCACAAATAAAATTGAGAGTACAAAAATAATTTTTCGAATTTCATATTCGATTTTAAAAAATAAATGTGTATTGTACTTATAATTAAAATACTAATAAATTAATGTTTGAGCGGAAGGCTGGTGACTGGATTTTTTATTTGCGTAAATTACAAGTTTTTGTTGACAAAATGGAAGTGGTGTAGTTATTGGTTGTAACGAGGAATAGTAAATTGAATTTTATAAGAAAATTAGAAGGACATCAATGTGTTTTAGTAGCCGTTTGCAGTTCATTATGGCTGCACATCGTTTTTGTCCCTATTTCAGATACGAACAAAAATCGTCAATCTCTTAGGTCTTTTATCAACTTTTATGGAACCATTCTTCAATTTTTAATTAGGCTTCCGCATCATTCTATTAGAACGAACAATAGTAGTAACAACACTTTAAGTTCTAATTAAAGTATTAAACAAATATTTTATACTTTTCAACAACATACGGCAAACATATACCGGTTGTTGTAAAGTATGTTCGATTTTCGACTCTGAGTAGTTTTGCTCTTCTATTTCGATATGCTCTTCCACAATTTTGCATTTGCTATTTTCTTTTGTTTACTTAATGCAATGTTAGAGTTTGAACTCACTCGCATGCAGAGAGTCAACCAGAATTGAACCTAAAACCGAAATTAACCGATATTTTTGTTGAATTCAAAAGCCAAACGGTGACAAACATAATTATAGATTGAACGTTAACCGTAACCGGATCGAAATTTTTAAACGGTTCAATTCATCGTTCTATTTCGTTTCGATTCCCTCTTTAAAATTCTATTATAACACTTAAGCGTTGAGTCTAAAATTAAACAACAAACAATTATGTTTTAAAATATTTAAACTGAAAATGTAATATCATTTCAAAATTGGTGGAGGTTGATTATGAATTGGAATTATATAAGTTACCGCTAAAGTAAAAACTTCGTAAATGTGCGATTAAAATTAGAAGAACTGTTTAACTGGAACCTAATTTATGAAATGAGTGTCCTGTATTCCATAAATAATACCGACAGACAATTTTTATGGTAGGTAGTATCGAAGGTAAGCAGAATAATAATCGCAGATAACTTTTACGGGCGCGCGTAAGAAATTTGTTGTCTCATTCCGCAGACTACAAGGGAGTCTAGGATGTAAGAAAGGTCGGGAGTTTGAACAGAAATCGCTTACCTGAACGTTATTAATTTGAGCTTGACTCCACATGTCATCTGAAATCGGACCATCCGTAATCAAACTATAAATTATCATACGATAATACTTTTAAGTTATATAGATCAACTAATGGTTCGTCAAAGGTTCACTAGATTCCATTGTATCACAATCGTCGTTGAAAGTGTAATTAGAATCATTCAGTTTGCCGGATAAAGTCTCGCTATATTTAAAATTGTGGATCATTCTGCTGATATAAGTTTGCAAATAAATCTAATTTATAATCTAAATTTGTTAACTTATAATTTGTGATTTTATTTCATATGCAATAATGAACCGTGTGCGTGTTGAACATGGGCTGGTATAACCATAATGCGAATCGTTTAAATGGCCCAATGACGTTTCAAAATTGTCGAAAGAATTGTTGATAGCTGCAACGGAAATAAAGGTTTTGAACCAGAATTCTTGGGAAGGTCTTAATGACATCTTACTTCTGACAGTGTCAAGTGATCGATCCCAGATGTCGCCCATATAAATGACATGCGATCTTTTGAACGATTGTTGCTCCAAGCTTCAACGATAACTTGTTCTAAAAATATCGAAAGACTCCTTTGTAAACAGTCGTTTCATAATTAACTGAAACGCAAAGTAGTAAAATCGACTATATTCTAGAGCTCCCACAAATATTTAGTTTTAAAACTTTTAAAGTTTTTCCTTCCACCTTGCCTTGGTTTATACATGGTTGAGTTATACCTACTGTGTAGCAGCCTTACTATAAGTATTTTGTTTGTTACATCGCTTGTTTCATATTCTTATTTTAATTTCGTTAAAAATACTGAACAAGAGTATCAAAAAGTGATTATTAAACTTAAATTATGAAACTTTTAAATTTTGCTTCGATAATATATTGTTTTAATAGCTCCATTGGGCTAAAAATATTTGTAATCTCCATTATACCGTCAATACATCAAATTTGACAGCACTGGAAGCAACGTAAGGGGACATATGGCTACGATTATTCGCCGATCCGAACTACTAAGCCTGAATACGTCCAATGTTAAAATCGAAAATA
The DNA here is from genome assembly GCA_963691935.1 of Nephrotoma guestfalica. Classification (NCBI taxonomy): domain Eukaryota; kingdom Metazoa; phylum Arthropoda; class Insecta; order Diptera; family Tipulidae; genus Nephrotoma; species Nephrotoma guestfalica. The sequence continues at coordinate 162,470,105 of OY829915.1, read as the reverse complement.
ATTTACTACGCTGCGAAACAAGTCCAATGAGAATATAGGAGCTATCCTTAAGTCGAGTGTCCAAAATATTAACCGGTATTTTCGAGACTGATGTTGTACCAGCAAAATGTTATTTAAAACTGTTGGTGCAAATTGTTAAATCAGGTAGAAAATTAGGTGGCAAAGACGACTAACTTGATAACAGACCGCGGTTATTTTGGAGATCAGAATTATAATATTGTACAAAGAGCAATACAATTTCTATTATTATTAGAACATTATCACTATTGTCCGTTGATAATGCATGTATTATTCACATATTCACTCGCACCAATTTAATATTGGAATTGTAAATACTAGGTATGCAACGTGTCGTATATACCATCGCATAATTTCGAAATTTGTGAAAAGTTTATTCGAGGCTTAGTTGAATGGAAGTAAGGAGATAAATCAAAAAAATGCAATCGAAATCGTTTTAAAAAGCATTGCAATGAATGTACTCGGGGGAGAAATGATAAATGGCCATTAACGTGATTCGAAAATAAAGTAGTGACCACTGAGACACCTAAAGATTGCTATACATATTTTGGATTAGAGGCGTCTTTTACACACGAAAACGGACCGAATTTCCCGAAAGAGAACCGAAGATGGTCAAAGCTTGGTACTTTTGGTGAAAGAAAGGCTTACAGACACGTGGCGACAAATACGCATACATTTAACGTACATTGCTGGTACACTATTGAAAACATTGTCGCTACTGGAAACAAATTATATTTTCTCTACAAGCCGTCCAAATCAAGCCGTTTGGTAGTAATCCATCGCTCATCGAAGACCCGCTGTCCAAACGGACACTATCTGTCTTTTTTCATCGTTTATCAGAGCAGAAAATGTCGCCACGTCCTCAAAGAAAAAATTCATTTGGTAAATGACCAAGAAAAATTTTACTCTGTAATTTTTATAGGCTTTATGCCGCGGCACAATTTGTTTCTACATTTGCATAAACAAAGAAAACATTGTTCCGTGATTTTTTAATCACGTATTTATACATATATGTGATTCCAAAATATTGCTACTGGCGTACTTTCACAACCACATTTAAGTGGTGACTGAGTGAATGTCGTTATTTATAAACAATAAAAAAAAATTATTGTTTCTTTGTTTCCAATGCAATCGTGTTTTTAGAGAGACCCATAAACCATGTGTGATATGAAATCATGATGTAATATAACAACAATCAATATAAAATCTCATTATTTATTCTTTTCCCAAGTTGATTTTCATACAGTTTTAAAAGTTTTATTCAATCCTATTTCGAACTAGTTAAAGTTTGAGGTTTTTTTGAGGTACTAGTTAAGGTTTGAGGTTGATTGACCGCTTTTCAAATTTTATTTGGTAAAATACTCGGGCCTCTAGATTTTTAAATGGAACGACGTTTATCTGTTAGTTTTGATTTAGAACAACTTAAAAGTGCGCTTAGCATTTGGTAACGGTGTTTCTGGAATTGGGAAAACTGCTCGGAAAAACCATACGGTATGCGAATTGACCTCTTTACAAGGACTTCATCACTGTACTTATTTGCATTTTTTCATATAATTTATAATTTACTCGTTTATACGAAGTTTTACGCATACATTGAAACAAAAATTGTGGATTTTAATTTTTAGGAAAGTTTAGGAAATACTTCACTGTCATCTCTTTTGAGCATACATTTGGGAAACAAATCAATTTCAACTCAAGTTTTGTTAGAGGACTTACTTGTCTTCATTTAGTTTTCGAGCTCGGATAATTCTCACTAATTATTTACCAGAACTTCCACTTCGAAGGCAGCGTTTCAATTGCTCGGTTAATCGGTTACGATGGCGAAAATTGATTTATGTACAGATTTATTGATGAAATATCCATAGAATAAATAAAAAAATAATTAAGTTCACCGCAAAGGGATTTATAAATCTACTAATACTCGACAATCGGGACGCAGTCAGAAAAAACACTTAGTTTGGGAACATTTACAAGAAAACAGTTCATCTCCGAGTAGCAATGTTTATTTCTAACACAAATGAGAACCCGTCTCTAAATTTGAAATACAATCCTTTTAATATTTTTTATTTCAATTATTTAGTAGTTAATTATTATTTTTTATTCTAATTATAGACAGTCGAGCATGTTTCATTTATTACTTTGTATGATAATACCGACCACCAGAAAAGTATCAAAGAAGGCGTCTGGGGAACCATCTATATTAAAAAGTTTTCGATAAGGGTCTCTCAGGAAGCGCTGTTTACAATTGTCCCCAATCTCTGCGGTGTTGAATCGTATATTCAATTAAAAAGGATTCAAACAAACTTATTTATAGTGGAAGAAGATATTTATAAAATAAACAGCATTATTTTGTATATAGACAATGTGAAATATAAATTTGAAAATTTCTTGGAAGCCAAGAAGCAATTACATTTGAAATTTTTCACGTATTTAATTTCAAATATCCTGACGAAACCGAAATTTTATGGCAAAATTCAATTTTTTTTATAATCTAAGAACAAACTATGATATAAAATCAACAGCTGTATTGCAATTGATCGCAGATCTCACCAATAAATTTTAATAAATAAAACAAATATTTTCAGTTAATGTGTTAACTTCCAGACCTTTTAAAAACAGCTATTGTGATTCCAATTTATAAAAAAGATGACAAATTACAATTAAATAATTATAGATCAATTTCTGTAAAAAATTTTTTGAGAAATTAATCAGCAGCAGGATTATTTTTCATCTCAATAAAATCAACTTTGTTGCATGGTAACCTGATTAGTTTTACTAAGAGAAAATTGTCAGAAAAAGCTCTTTTGCGCTTTTTAAGCCGAATATATGCAGCCATTAACAACTCTCAGAAACTCACTGCGTTATTTATCGATATCTCTAAGGCATTTGACCACCATATGCTATTAGCGAAAATATAATATATAGGAGTAAGGGGTAAAATTTTCAATACTTTGAGAAAATCGTTAAAATAAAAAACACACTAAGTAGTCCAAGTCTTATAAATTGCGCAGTTCCTGAAGAATCTGTTTTGGGATCACAACTATTTTTGATAGCATCAAATGATAATCCAACCGCATGTTTCGAAAATCATTTAAATATAGTAAGTGAATGGTTTTATCATTATCGACTTGCTATTAGTAACAAATCCAAAATCATGCATTTTTTACAACCGTAGTCAGCTTTGGCAATAAGCCCTGTTATATATAACGCTTACTCAGGTGAAATAAACTTGTGTGTGCCTCATTGCTTTACACAAGATTCAGTAAATAAGTTTAAATGTTTAGGGGTGACAGTGGATACAAAACGTAATTGGCAATCCCACCTCAATAATTCGAGAAAGCGTGTAATTTGTGCTATACACAAATTCTACAAAATAAGAAATAATGTTTGGAATACCTAGTTGGGACGGTACTTATTTTGCCAATATTGAAAATTTGTTAATAGCCACTGTTTAGCGCGTAACTTACACGATGTAGTACTCGATTATTTACATGTAACATATAAATTACATAAGTTATTTTTTACATTATGTAAAGTAAATAAAGATTTTTTCATGACAAGCGATAGGTAGCGTCTCTATATAAAAATTGACTGTGTAACGTTGAAGGCAGGTACTAGATTTCTAGTGTTTCATAATATCCTTTTGATAAAACGTATATAATAAACCCGTAAGTATTATTAGCTTTCGTAATGTCTAACCTGTATGATTTAAATATTTGATACGTTCCAGATAATTTTATTCTTCTCAATATTCGCCCCAGATACACGGCGAAAAACACGATAAAATTAAAACTGGAACATCAACCAAATAATCCAAATCGAAATAATATTTTGATCCATCATTTACTGGTGAACAAAAATGATACGTTAATTTGTGACAAAAAGTGCATTATCAACAACTATTATTTTGTGTGACAAATTTATTGTGAATCAATAAATATATAAAAATTTATTTTAAATTGTTGTAATGTCTTATTTATTTTATTCAAAGAGAAGTAGGTGTGTAAGAAAGTAGGTTTCAGCGAGACATTTATAATGTCAAATCTAATTATCAAATTTGGTTGTGCAATAAGTTAAGAATGATTAAGTTGGTGGCGTGCGATATTATAATGTGCCTTCTAAAATCTAAAGACAATTACAACTATTTTTTATTTATATATTCCGAGGTTTCAAAGTAGACGTCTTTGAAACAAAGACGTAGGAGTGTAAAAAAAATTCAGTGTCAGAAAAAAAAGTTTAAGGTAACAGTGTTTCATTATAAAATTATAGTAATTTCAACGTTATCCCTTTATTCTATTATTATCTGCGACCATACGAGGAGTCATGATTCCGGGATCAAACCTCATTTTTCTCCTTTACCTATAAAACCGGTTTTTTGCGCCGTAAGAAAATCGGTTTTTAGGTAAAGGGGAAAGAAATGAAGTTTGATCCCGGAATCATGACTTCCCGTGTGGACGCACATGTTTAGAAAAAATTTGGGTTTGTCACTTATGTCAGAGGCGTTTGTAAACTCTAATAAATAAAAGGATCGCTAGGACGAGATGACGCGTCACGGTTGGAATTTGTTTTAATTTAGGTATCCGAAAATAAATTTTCGAGATTAAATTTAGAAACATTTTAATTTTTAATTTAACTTGTATGACATTTCTCTATAATTAACAAATCTTTTATCAATCATAATATAACGGGTGTTTTTTTAGGAGGTTTGTTTTTCCGATAGATGTCGTTTTATTTTATGACAGTTGTTTTGACAGCTCAAAGTGGCATTTCTACTCAGTATTGTTTGGCAAATCATTATGAATAGGTTAACTCCAGAACAACGTTTTCAAATCGTGGAAATTTATTTTCAAAATCAGTGTTCAATTAAAAATGTTTATAGAGCACTTCGTGAATTTTATGGTGCACATAATCGTCCGTCAGAGACCACCATAAAGAACGTAATTACCAAATTTCGGTCTACATTCACTCTTTTGGATGCCAAGCCACCGACAAGAATGAGAAGAGTTCGTACAGAAGAAAATATTGCTGTCGTTGAGGCCAGTGTCGAAGAAAACGACAATTTATCGATTCGTCGTCGTGCTCAGCAAATTGGACTTTGTCCATCGACTTTATGGAAAATTTTACGTAAAGATTTGGGTTTGGTGCCATACAAAATTCAATTGGTGCAAGAATTAAAGCCACACGACCATCGTTTGCGCCGTGAATTCAGTGATTGGTCGTTAAATCAATTGAACGAAGATCCATTTTTTTACCGTAAAATTCTCTTCAGTGATGAGGCGCATTTTTGGTTAAATGGATACGTCAACAAACAAAATTGTCGCATTTGGAGCAAAGATAATCCACACGCCGTTCTAGAATTACCAATGCATCCTGATAAATGTACTGTTTGGTGCGGTCTATGGGCTGGTGGGATCATCGGTCCATATTTCTTTAAAAATGAGGAAGGACGACGCGTTACCGTGAATGGAAATCGATACAGAACCATGTTAAATGAGTTTTTGTTGTCAAATCTTGAAGATATGGATATGAATGAAATGTGGTTTCAACAAGATGGTGCCACTTGCCATACAGCACGTGAAACAATCGACTTATTGAAAGAAACTTTCAACGACAACATTATTTCGAGAAATGGTCCGGTGAATTGGCCTCCGCGTTCGTGCGATTTGACGCCACTCGATTACTTTTTGTGGGGATACGTGAAGTCATTGGTTTATGTGGATAAACCTCAATCGATTGACGCTTTGGAAACCAATATTCAACGTGTCATTGCTGACATACGCCCTCAAATGCTTGAAAAAGTGCTGGAAAATTGGTCCTCCAGAATGACATTTGTGAAAAATAGTCGTGGTAGCCATATGCCAGAAATTGTGTTTAAATGTTAAATGCCAAAAAATTATCTACCAAATAAAAAAAAATTTTGGTCATTTCATAATTTTATATGTGTTTTATTCAAAAAAAAAATCGGCAACCTCTTAAAAAAACACCCTTATTATTTTTAGGGGAGATTACGATTGCAGGTTTTCAATAAGCAACTACACATCTTCGATTCCAGTAACTTTTGGTTGAAACCGGTCAATCAAAAATAAGGCCTTCTGGATTATTTTTTATTGAAAATAGTTGAGGCAAAACATTATGGATACAATAATTCTGAATTAAATTTACAACAAAATTGATCCCTTTTGATTTTACTCAGAGAAGAAGATTGGAAATTGTTTTGTTTAACAAAATTATTTTTTTGGTTTGTTTGATTTTAGGAAATACAATTTGGCATTATGTAAGCTTCCGATTGATATTCAGGGAACGCGAATTTTCAGTTCAATATTTCATATGGACTTGGAAAGTATGAATCGACTTATGTATGAAATAGATGCAACATTTTTGGAAAGCCAGACTATTGAATGTCATCTAAGTTGAAATTAAAAATTTGCTTCCTGCAACTCTATTTTGGGACTGAAGCACTCTAATACTTTTGCAGCACTTCAACACTTTTTCATGTCCTTATCTTACTTCTTTGCGTTCAAATCGAGGAAGTGGCTATAGATCAATGAGTTCTGCTTACCAATACATCTTTAATTGTGTTCATCCAAATCGCATCGATCATAATCAGAGACGACATGCAATTCTTTTTGCTTTCTGCCACCATTCAGATTTGATTCAAACGCTGCAGCTGAACCATTTGGTATATAAACCTACCTGGACATTATTTATTATATTTCAAAAGATAGACGATTGGGTCAATGTGAATTTTGTGCTATTGTGAATATATAATTTAAAGTTTCGAAAATGGAGAGTACGGTTTTTTTTCAGATAACTTACCAGTTGACAACACGTTGAGTAAAATCACGGCCAACTGTGTTGAAGCCAAATTGATATCACTAATCATTATTCCTACAGTAGACTTTAATCAAATACACTAACAATAAATTAATTAAATAGTTCAAGATAAAATTTTTGTGAGTGATCACCCCAGCTTATGATTCAACCATCTGGTTTGTCAGTCTTTCAGGTGAAAACTTTATAAACTCTGAAGTCAATGTCTGTCCAATATGCTGTATTTAATTTTACTTAATTTTGCTACATAATTTAATTTTTGGTTTGATGTCATTTTATTACTAACGACTTTACATAGGTGTCTGTAATGGGTCGAGTCTACCAATTTTGGTTAGGAAGCCGAAAAGTATTATTAGAATTAAATTTCAGGAAAATTCCAGATGCATGTGAAATAATAATATTTTTTCTTAGGTTGCCGTTTTAAAGAAGCAATTGTTGAAGACCAATACCATCGTTATCCATTAACCTATTAAGCCTTTATCCTTCATCTAGTAGATTAGAATTGTGTTGTCTTTGTGTTACTAACTATCGGCTATACCTAGGTGTCTGTAACCGGGCCGATTCTGTCCCACTTAACTAACCTATCCAATCCTTCGGTTTTGTTATGTGTAAAAAAGGGTGTACGGTGGACCCGGCGTCATCCGGGAACTCAAGCCTAAGAACTTGGTCGTACATTCAAAATCAATCAATCAATCAATCAATCATTTACTGGTGAACAAAAATAAGTTTGTTGCGTTTGTTCACACAAGCTCCTTTTTGGCAATACTTCATCATGGACATTGTATACATACAGCGTACCTATATCGAGGACCGAAAATAACATGTATCGAGGACCTATTTATCCGCGTCAAATTTTTAATTCAGATTTTCTACTTATTCGCACAAGGGCCAACTACTATGTTCGGTAGATTGATGCGTTGTTTGCGGTTGGGCTAGAATATCCTTTATATGAAGGAAATTCGAAACGAGCCAATAATTTTGTTCGAGATTTTTTGCACGTTTATACACCTATATCGATTCTTTAGGAAAAGTCGAGATAATCCACGTTCAAATGGATGACATAAAAAAGCATTTTCTGCTCAGTTTTTGAAAACATTTGAAACAATGTGCCAATTCAAGAGAACTGGCTTGGACAAACTGGTGGCTTCTTAAACCAAAATTCCGTTTATCCTCGGAAGAGAAAAATTGGGTCATGATATCTCAGGACCAATGTTGCGCTTATTTTAGTATGATTCCTGCCGAACAACGATTAAAGGAGGCCGGCTACAGTTAGAAATTTATTTTCACCCAGAAAGGAGATGATAAAGAAGAAATGCAACTTAAAATACGAGTTGAAGTAAAATTTGCTCCTAATATGTACAACTCGAGCCTATATCAAGCTGATTTATCTTTAAGTGGCAATTTCCAAGCCATATTAACACAAAACTCTTACCATATTCTTATCGCATTGTTCAACGTCCAATTGATTTGGAAATAAATTCGTGAAAATTTACGACAAAAGCGATATCAGAGTTGAGAACAATTTTTGGCTGATGTGAATCAAATTGTAGAAAATTCTACGGTATACAATGGGCCAAAATCAGCATTTTGGAGGAGGAACGTTTTTCTGATGCTACAATTTGATAATGATAGTACATATTACACTATAAAAATTATTATTTTCTCACATAGCTAAACTAAGCTTAAAGATGACAGTAATCGTTTTTTAGAGCTTGTTTAAGACAAACACAGATGGCATTGTAGATACATAAATGAATTTCTTCTTGTGGCTGTAGATAAATAAAAATCTAAAATATTTATGATTGACCGCCTAATGGAATGGTTTGATGAGTATTTATGTGGCGTATAACCCTTATAAACAAATATTTGTTTCAATTATAAAATATTTTCAGTTATTTTTAAGAGTTTTCACTTTTTTAAATATTTTATGTAAATTATACAAATTTTTATGTAATTTACGTTATTAACATAAAAATGTAGAAAACGTTTTTTACATGTAGAACACCCACCACTGTTTATAGCCCAAAAACGAATTATAAAATTAATTTATCATTACCCTCGCACAATTTCAAAAGTGCCCCTGTTTCGTCAACTAAACTTCTTGCCCCTACGATATTTTTACGTTTAGAGAAATATTGAAAATGTTTTTTATACGAAGCGATACCGTAGGATTGGTTACTCATATGTACAATATGAGAGATTGAAATAACTAAGATTTTAGAATTTTTCTAATATTATAGAATTAAGGCATCCAATTATAATTAAATATCAAAAATTGAGCATGTGTGAGAATTACCATCAACCGTCAAACACACATAAACAAAGAAAATTTGTATTACTTAGTATTACTTAGTATTTATTTTTAGTGCTCCACCACAGACATAATCTTTAGGGAGCTTTATTTTTATTTCGCAAATTACTTAGGTACTTGAAAGTATTCAATAAAACTTTGCCTAATTATTTTCTATATTTAAGTATATATTAATTAATTAAGAAAATGATAATAATAATAATATTTTTGTTGCGGTTAATTTGATTAATTAATTACTATACATAGATAATTACCAAACAATTATTTTGTGTGCCTGAATAACATGGTTTATGATTTGTTGTATTCTAAACACAATGTTTGGCTATAAAAAACAATTAAAATTAACGAACATATTAAAAATAATAATGTGGAGGGTGTAGGATTATCTTTAGTGTTGCTCAGTCAATCTAATTTTTTCTATAGAATCATATTAACTGAATAGAAAAATATCCCGGAGAGAGGGCGGGAGCAGGGGCGTAGGAGCGGACGATGGGGGTCATGTAAGCATCACCGGAATATAGGAGCCGGTGACACCATTTGTAGAGAGTGAGCGAAACTACTAAGTTAACCAAAAAAATTAAAAAAATTATGCATTTCTGCATTTCTTCATTTAAAATTAACCAACTTTCTATAATTGACCAAATATTGCAAATATATGATGCGAAACACGGGCACAGCAAAATAAACCACAATTTATTACTTTTACCAATTACGTGTGGTGATTATCTATAATAACCGGTAAAAATGATAAATTAGAACAAACTCAGTGATATTTATTAAATTTGCCAAACACACAGGGATTTATAAATAATAATCAATAATTATGCATAATCACCGAATTTATAATTTTAACCGTAACATATTAATTTTAAATTCTTTCGAACATTAAATCAGCATATAACTTAAAACGACTAACAGATAACATAAAAATTAATCCATAAACAGGAAATGCCGATATCTCTTTGAATGAAAAGATTACGACTAGATTAAAAATATGCAAAACGTGTGTGCAAATTATCTAAAACAATTTCGCGCTGAATATGAAAAGCAGAAGTCATAGTTTCACTTTAAATTCTACTTCACTCAAATTATCAGAAGAAAACACTGTAATGTGATATTTTTCCCCTTTACTGTCATTATTTATCTTGCGCAGTGTATGAATTTTTCAAATTTATTTTTGTAAATTGCTAGAATTAATTATTAAAATATATTATTGCTTTACTCAAGATTTAGTCAATTCAAATAAAAATACTCTACTAATATTAATGATAAACCAACGAATAACCGTAAATAGTTGTGGATAAAATGCGAATCGATGGCCAAATACTATTCGCTTCGCAGTTTCTTAAATTGTTAATCCATCATATTAGTGTCTAGAGTAGTATGCCCTTTAAAATGGATTCAGGGTATTTGTACCATATACGTAACACATCTGTTTTATTCAACTATCATTTCGGCATGAATTCTGTTTTTACTGTTTATTGGCTTGCTCAGATGGTTGTGCGAATTAAGACTCGAGATTCATATATAGTAAAAAATCGATACCATTTCAAAATTACAAAAAAATTAAAGTAATAGTTGACAGCTTTTAGTAAAGTAAAATTTATTTGTTTGGAAAACTTTTTATTTATTATAGTGAAATGCCAAGACCCAAATATTTATGTCTTGAAGTGAGTGGAAGGTAGTGGTTGGAACACTCAGGAAAACAGCCTCGAAGTCAACATTTCTGTTATCGAGGAATTAGATATACAAAATATACCCGTAATTAAAGTTAGTAAAAGCAACATCGAAGGAGCCATTATTTTCGAAAATACGGAAATAGAAGAGGGAAGCGAACCTTAGAAGACTCTTAAATACCATCAACTTAACAAAATCAATAAAATTAAACAATGGCGAGAAAAATTTCAAAAGTTAATTTGGTAAAATGCGCCGCTTAATTTATCGCGATTAAGTAATTTTTTCGGAGATACCTCAATACCCCAAAAATTACAAACCCTGAATCTCCCAAACAGTGAAAAAAAAATCTAACCCTTTAGTTCTGAAGAAGTGTGCTCCAATTCACCGACTGCCAAGCACAGAGCTTTATTGGAATTCTGACGTAGGCAATAAATTCATACAAGAAGCAATGTCTCTTGTAAAACATTAAAAAAAATTAAAAGTATTCTTCATTTCGTGGATAATCGATCAGCGCTACCAAAATCCCATCCTCGTCATGATCATTTATTCAAGATCAGGCCATTTCTAAAACTTTTTGAAAATAAATATTCTTTAGAGGAAAATCTCTCGGTCAACGAGCAAATTTGTGCCACAAAAATACGAAGTTATACATGAAGCAATATCTCCCTACGAAACCACATAAACGGGGCTTCAAAATATTTGCCTAAACAGGAGGAGCATCATGTAAATTTTCTATATTTTTATGATTATGTTTCCGATTTATATGTTTGGGTGCTTCATTCACAGGTTACATGTATAACTTTAAAATATACTCCGGACAGGGAAATAATTACAGCTTCTAACATAGTTGTCCGATTATGCAGGACCAACCCTCGGAATATTAAGCATAAAGTATAATAATTATTTCATAACATTACCACTGATATTGTTTCTTCAAAAACGGAGGATTCGTTGTACCATCAGAAGTAATCGAATTCCAAATAAGCTCAGAACCGAACGAAAAATAATCAAACTCGCTAGGGGATCCTACGAAGAATATTCTTCTACTTTTGAAGATGCCGACTTGTCGTTCAGACAATGGGAGGATAATAAATCTGTATCTCAGGTCTCTTCCAACTATAACTCTGGTCTCGACCATTAAAAGATGGAATAGCAAACTAATTGCGAAACCTTTGTATAGTGCCCAGAAATTATCAAAGAGTATAATCGGCATATAGTACACGATAGTTTCATTTGCCAATATCGCATCAGATATAAATCGACGAAATGGTGCCTTCGAATATTTTTCATATGCTTGATGTTACTATCGTAAATTCTTGGATAGCGCATAAAAGAGTATGGAATTAAATAAACAGAAATCTATGACCCTTTGCGAATATCGAACTAATTTAGGAAAAGCACTCTGCATTGTTGGTTATGGCAAAGAAACCCGAAATAATTCATCTTCTTCCCGATGGTTACGAATTATGGATATTTCTAATGTTGGACGGAAGGATTGGTTTCACGTACTGACCAATTCACTGAATGTTTGTGCAAACACAATTTGTTCAACAAATTCAATCGCTTTCATTTAATACGTAAGTTCATTCATTTTGACATATGTCTAGCTATTTAAGGGGAGACAACACTAGATATTCGGTTTTTGGTTTCTGTCAGTAAATAAAAATATTGCATGACAGCCTATCTTAACTGAACGAAAATTAGTACTGAAATAATTTTTTGCTGTTAATTTTCAATAAATATCGCATTTTAAGTTTTTGTTGAAGTGTCTAGTTTTTTATATGCAATTTTTGAATAAAATTTGTTGTAGAGTTCTTTTCAAACCAATATTAATTGTTATTTTACTGCACTCCATTTTAATATATTAAGAATATTCAATACCTTTCAACTCTTCTACATAAGAATAAATTAAAATTTGTTCATTTAATTTTATGATTTGTTCGACTTACTAAACTTTCGTCATATCCCTATTTATTTGTTCTATTAGTGAGTTATACCGTGCGGATCACCTACCACACGCTTCTCTAAAATTCGCCTGCATCTTGTTGAAAATAATTTCCATTCGTTTGTCGATACACCCGTCGAATAACTTTTGTATCGATAGTACGCGTTCGTCTAAATTAACAATTTTCCCCAACTCCGAAAATTTTATTGAAAAATTATTCTCCATTTAGCTATGAGTGATGCCATCTCTGCTCGTTGTATTGATTTAAATTTATTTTATCTATCGCAATTGTCTACCGAGTTCCAGTAGACAACTTTGCTAGACCAATTAACGCACAAGTTTCATTCCTGTATTTATTTTCAACTAAATGTTGAAATAGTAATGTTCTTACTCGTACCAAATAGTAATGTTCTTCGACTCGATGAAATATTTTGTCAGCGAGAATGAACAAGCACCACATATTTTCATAGATCCTGAATTTGCTCATAATCTGAAAAAACAAAGAACTCAGGAGTTTTTAAGAAAAAGGTGGATAATTTTTCTGAGAAATGGAGGTTGTTTTGAATTAATATACTTACACAATTTGATTGAACTAGTCATTGCACTTTATACTGGTAATAAATAAATTGTATCTCATTGGTAGTTAAATCAACCATTTTAATCTTGCTGTGTATATCGCTTTTAGTTCCATACCCAAATTTTCCAGTATAGATGTGCAAATATAGTCTTATAATCCTACAACAAAATACGACTTCTTCCAGGTGCAAGCGATTGTCTTTTTTGATTATTTTAATAGGTCACGAACGACAAAAGCTTCTGTAGACTACATTTAAAACTATTTGATTTGGTTGGAAATTGCTAACATTTTTCTTCAATTTTGTTATTAATTATTTTGATTCGACAATTCGAGTTGCTGTATTAACTTCCGGTTTCACGCAACATCATAAACATCAAAATATTTATGGATGTAGCTCATGCAGTTTCAGCAAATCACACCAAATGAATTTCTCGTGACAATTATTAATGAAGCTGTTGAGGTAACTACATTTCTTTATAAGCTAATTCTTTATTTGGTAATAAGTTTATAAATATTGAAAATATCAATTCTAGTATGGTGTCACTTTTATTTATCAAAATTGAAAAAGGAAGGTACAGGTCACTCATTTTCTCATGGGGCATGGTCCACTTATTGCATCCGAACATCCGATCTCATGCTTGCATTAGTTGATCATGCACCATCCTTCTCTGCATTGTTTACGGATGCAAAATGCAAAATTTTCGATTGTGATTCTTTGTAGTGAGCCCTTCTGCGCTCCCTTTCGGTTCAACACTCTTTAATTATTTAACCAATCTTTTCCTTAATACCTCTATTTTATGAGGCAAAGTATAATTCCACTGAATTTCACATATGTCATGGTTAGAAGACTCCAATTACGTATTTACCATTTCAGTAATTTCATCTTCTAGCCGGTGTTATCAAAAGAATATTGCGGGTGGTGCAATTTTGACGAAATTCAAACTGCTAAATCAGAATACCATCGTCACGAAAAATTTACTTTACTGCTTAATTTGTTCCTCCAGAAGAAATCCAAAACAGACTGTTGGCCATCTCATTCATTCGATGTAAAAATGAAAAACAATCCTAAACGGAGTATGTTATTGTTAAACATAATTCAGGATGGGGGTTCAGAAAATTGCTAAACAATAATTAGAAAACTTGACACAATTATTATCCAGTGCTGCAAACCGACAAGGCTTCGGTTTTATGTATTTTTTCTGAGTCAGACTTTTATTTGTTAAACTTTATTTTGTTTAAAATATTTTATTTTGTGGTGAGCCACGGCACCTCAATGGAACCCTGTGAACTTTGGCCAGCTTCTGAAAGGAAAAGGAAAACATACTGCTGCTTGGGTGAAATAAATTGGCACACTTTGCTCGCCCTGGATTATTCCTTTTTTGCTCCATTTTTACAATTATGCGGTATCCATATTTGTGCTAACTAAGTCAACAGTTACTTGAAATTGATTGCATAGAGTTAAACGCAATATGTCACTCTGCCACGCGCCCCCGTTTTTCATTAATATTGATTAAATTTGCACCTACGTATATTTACATATTCTGATACTAAATTGGTATTTTAATATAGTAATTAATCGGACAAAGCAATTTATTTTTGTTGAAACGACACTTAATTCAGACTAATTACTATCAAAATAATAACCATAAAGTTCTCAATAACATGATTCCAATCAAATTTGTTTACTTTTTATTAGGCATCATTATATTTTTATTGTAATTATTAGGACTATTTTCTTATAAAAAATATATGGGGGTATCATGTTTTATTTATGCAATACCTGGTTTTCTATAAATATGAATATTACTAAATTAGAGACTAGCTTTTACACCATTGGTGTGATTTCAAACAAAAATAGAAAAATCCATAAAAAATTGTAAACATGAATTAGTAAAAATATGATTATGAAACGGAAGGAAAGGATTATACTAGTGATATTTTTATACTGCAGGGTGGTTTTTAACACAACTGTTTCATATTCGAGCAAATTAGTTGTGGCACGCAGTGAGTACAATTTTAAATTACTCAAGTTCGATCATATTACACACAATGGCATAAGTGAATATGAACTTTTATTTAAATATAAAAGACAAAAATCTCAATTTGCACAAAACTAGAGTGAACAAAAAAATAATCAACATATTTTCAGATGGTTTTACATTAATTAATAATGTTTTTAATATTTATTTTTAAAATTTATAAATTTTTTAGTGCGGTTCGATTGTTTCTGAAAAATAAAAGCTTACATGAAAAATTGTATATTTACATTCATTTTCCATTTTTGCTGTATTTGTGATTTTACATAAAACTTTAATTAAATTTTTGTTGTATTCGTTTTAAAGAAATAAAAATATTGATTGTAATTTATGATAAAACATTTGATGGATGGATATGTTCGTGTTTTATATCTGTTAGTTTATTTATACATTTTTTATGTAATTTTGAATATTTGATAAGTTAGATATGGAAAAATTAATAAACATCACGTTAATAAAATAGTTCCATGAAACAGGGAATATACAAAAAATGTTTCTGTTGACACTTTAAATGGTTGGTGTATGTATAATGTAGAAAAAAATGTGTTTGGTATATTTTAAAATGGTAAACAAGCTTTTTGCATTTTGTAAAATATGATGTGGTGTAAAACATTGTTTTATTCCTTAGAAATTTACAAAGGTAATACAAGCGCCGGTCATAGAAGGACTATGATCTGATATATAGGCAATATTTTAAATCTAGAAATTTTCTGAAAGCTTTTTGCATTTTGTAAAATATGATGTGGTGTAAAACATTAGTTTATTCCTTAGAAATTTACAAAGGTAATACGAGCGCCGGTCATAGAAGGACTATGATCTGATTTATAGGCAATATTTTAAATCTAGAAATTTTCTGAAAGCTTTTTGCATTTTGTAAAATATGATGTGGTGTAAAACATTAGTTTATTCCTTAGAAATTTACAAAGGTAATACGAGCGCCGGTCATAGAAGGACTATGATCTGATATATAGGCAATATTTTAAATCTATAAATTTTCTGAAAACTTTTTTACAGGTTCATAAATTATTTATTTTAATGAAATATCTTCATAAAATTTCAAAAATGTTACGACATTCAAAAACTTTCGGCATATGAATAAATCTGATACCATTAATTTTGTTTTGTTACGTAATTCCTGTACACGAAAACTAAACATAAATCGATCTTTGCTTACCGAAATAATAAATTAAGATTATAATGTTTAATATACATAAGTTATTATCTTTGAAATTGAATTAATTGAATACGACCACTTTCGCAACGCATAACTGAGTAGTTAGTATAAGAGGTTATGCATAGATCTATGCAATTTGCAGACTGTACATAATTTATAAAATTAATGAATGCTATACAAATCTTGCCTAATTAATTTTGTTAAATTAACAACAATATTCACTTCGTGCTTGTAATAATATAAATTTGTTTAGATAAATTATTTATATTAAGAGTAATTGCTTTATTCAATAATTAACCATAAACCAACGAAGAGTTTGTATTTTGATACACAAAAAGATGAATTTTAAATTTTATTTTTAACTCTAAAACTTATTTTTTGGAAAAGAGTATTATGTTTTCACTCTGCATGTTAAAAGTTTAATATAAATTTATTGATTATAATAATTTATTAAACAATTGAGATACTTCTCAAAAATAGATTTACTCCGCTTGATCTAAGATAATGATTTTAGTACCCATCATTTGTTTTAACGCTAAAATGCATGCTGTTTGTAATTTAAATTGTATTCTCTTCCTGCGTGTAATAATTTTCAACACATTTATATTTGTTTACAAATGTGTTTATAAAATTTAAGATTTTTAACGATTATTGCACTCATAATTTATGTTTTCATTCTTCTTAATTTTTCTAAATTAATATGTAAGTATCAATTTAGAAAAATTAAGTATAAACTAATAAATTGAATTTTAACAAATATGTAAATATAAACGTCTTGAAGTTATGGTGATTTTAATTTATTTTGGTAATAATTTTAACAATAAACTTATTTAATACACAAATTAAAATTTTGTTTACACGCTGTACTTGGCATTTCACGCAATAACGATTTATTAGTATTTTGTTAACCAATAATTGGATTTTACGTTTTCGTTTAACTTTAGATAATAAAACGCTTTCTGTAATTTCATTTTAATACTTAAATTAGATTTTTTTTTAAAAGAAATATATTTACTAATAAAACCAAATGTACAATATGTTATTACACATTTTGCATTTAGCTAAATTTAATAATTTTGCTCAATCAACAACAATATCAATAATTTGTGCCTCGTAAGTAATAATACATTTATTTTAAAAGTGAAATAATTTGCAGATAAATTGCACCTTCTAACAAATGTTGAATACACCAAGTATTTGTAATTTATTATGATTTTAAAATAAAGTTTTAATTTCCAAATTAATTATTTTTTCTATGTAAAATTTTAATTTATCGTTATCTGTTTAAAAGCTGCAAAAAATTTAAATATTTGAGGCAACGTTCAATATTTCGGTAATGAATCGTTTTATGTGCTTTTTGAATTATACTGGATCTGGTTGAAATAACCACATTGTTTACTTCGTGCATGTAATAATTTTGATATTATTTATTTAACTCATATTACTCATCTTCTGTAACTTTACATTATTTTATTAGATTAACAATCACATTTCTGAGTGTATGTATATAACGTAACGTTTATTTTAAAAATAATATTAACTATTGTTACAGGCTATATTTAATAAAACATAATTTACCATCGTCGAATTTGCATTTAGATTTTCGAAAGGTGCATTTTTAATTTAATTTTAACTCTAATATAAATCTTTCTAATTTTACATTATTTTTGTAACTAAAACAAATATTTACTATGTGTATGAAAAATAAAATTATTGAATAAATCAATTCATACGAGTCGGTTAGAATCAAAACTTGATCTCCTTTATGTTAAGTCGTCTTTAGAAAAATAATGAAAACCAATAAAATCGTTAATGAATATATTATTTTACTTTTAATTTTCAATTTTTATTTGGACGGCTATTCTAATTTGGAAAAGAACAATTTTTGAAAATTTAGAGAGGAAAAGGCTTATTTTTGAATCGTATTTGTTTAGAGAAGGACTAGTTTTGAAAACAAATAAAAAAAGTAGAAGACATTTTGGTTAAATTAATTTTTATTCGTAATTCAGTCAATTAATAAAAACAGTTTTTCACTTTTTACATATAATTAAAAATATAAGTGATTATTTCAAATTGCACGAGCTATAGAAAACAAATATTTCATTATACAAAATAAGCATAAGTTAAACAAAACAAAAATAATAAAATATCATTATTTATCATAAATTATCACAATCTGACTAATTAGTAACTAAATAAAATTTTACTAGGCCGAATCCATGAAACTCACACTCTTCCATCTCCTTATCAAACATACTTTCTGTTCGAAAGTCTAGGCCAAAATGTTTTCCCAACAATTTCTCAACATCCGCCAATTTATTTTGGTTAATTTTTACACCAACCTCTAGTTCATTAGGGAGAATCATAGTTCGGAGTTTTTCCCCTTTTTATTAAATGCCATACCCACTCCAAGATCTGATTTAAACGGTACATCTCCTCTTATAAATATTACCGTTTGATTCTTTAGTCAGTATAAATCGCTCACACTTATTGAGTGGGAAGTGTAAACCTGACGGTGTTTTTAAAACAGATTTTAATCCGATTTTCAATCCTTTACAGAAAAAGTTCGTGTGGTTATTTCTACTATAGTTGCGTGGTCTTCAAAAATTTCGTTGTACTCGCTAGCAAGTATAATCATCTGCTTCGAGATTACAGTAAATGGGAAAACCAATTCAATTTGTTAGATGCAAAATGAAGATTGATTGGCAAGCCAATAACCTAACATTCCCGATGTTATGGTATTTTTATTTTGCCCATCACATCCATCTGCAACTAACCGAATATGATTGATGGTAGAAAGGTCTGTGTTACACAGCCAATGAAAAATAGTTGACGCTATTTCATTGGTACCTTTTGGCCTTAAATTTTCAGTTCATGTATATAAATAAATATAGGTTTTAACGACTTTCTCACGAATCTATCGTGAGAAGAACCCAACACCATTTCGAAATTATAATAGTGAAGCTGTCTACTGAATATGAAGCTTGGTCAGGAACCATTGGTAGCACCATATTCTTTTGATAGTCGAAAGATATTGTCAGCATGTTCGGTTTCACCTCTTGCAACAAATCGAAAAATGCTTTGGCCCGAACTTTGTGGACACGTTGGTTGGGTAAAATAGTATTTCTTCTCGTCGTATTTGTTTCGGTTTTGATTTGCTTCTTAAAACTAAGGCAGGCTGAACACATATTGTGCCTTTTGCGAGGATTTTGGTTACTCACAATCGTGGCATACGTATGCGATTCCATCGTAACTATTTGTATCTGTTAATGTCAATTTAAAACAATAAAATATCTTAAACTATTATACTAAACCTCTTCAATAAACAGCAGAAAACTAAATTCTGTTTGGTTAAAACAACTATAAAAAATAAAACTGACACAAAAATGCACGCCAAAATGATAATGGAGAAGACGTAGTTTTGATTTTAACTTTTAATATACCCGTATGTGCAATTTACACTGAAAAAGATGAGTTTTGAAATACGTTTTTATGTCGGCGAAGCGTAAGATTTGAAAAATATTTACAAGTGGAATCTTTTGATATCTCTACTAGGTGAAAACTGTGTTCACAAGAAGATTGTACTGATTGTGATTCAATCAATCATCAACTCATATTTTTACGTTTTTGGAAAAGATCAAGTTTTGTTTCTAATCGACTCATGTGCAGTTACGAGATTTGTTTAAAAATTTACGATACATCTATTTGGATTTTGAGAATTAATGTCAGCACAGCTTAATTAATTTTAAATTAATTATGCTCCAAGTAATTATACTAAAATGACGATGGGTAACGAGAATAGCACGTCGAACATGAAACTAACGGTAGATTATATATGGAGTTCCTAGTTGTTGGAAATTTTGTATTTTGAAATGAGGTCATTATTGACTGCAGGCGAATCAGACAATATTAGCTCAAAATGACTGAAACATACAGAACCTATTTGTTCTGAAACATACAGAATATGTGGCAATAAATTTTGTTTCCTAAAAATCACTATGTCTAACCATCAGGGATTTTCGCGAAAAACTGAAAACATTTTAAGGTTATAATAATAGTGTGTTCACTTCTTGCATGTAATAATCTTATTATAGTTATATTATATTAATTTTGCATCAAATGTTTCATTAACATCTTTTAAATCGATAAACTATTATTAAACTTATGTTATATAACATAACTCATGATATGTCATCATTTAATTTATCTAAATAAAACAACAACTTTTTGCATGTAAATACATTTATCTAGTTATTTAATAAATATTTAGATTAGAGCTGGTATTTAGAATTTCGCCACATCATCGATTTATTCGTATTTCAATACGAAATAAATGCTTGTTATTTATATTTTAACTTATTTTGCGATAATAAGGATTGTATTCACTTCCTGCATGAAATTATTTTAAAGCATATATAATTATTAGTTATAAGGCTGTAAAAACTTCAAATCATTAAAGACTTTTTAAATTCAATATAAATCTTCCAACATGTGTATATTTTACCTAATTTTGGTAAATTATCAATCCAAACTATTAATTTGTATTTGGATGCTCAGTAGTTTCACTTTAAATTAAAGTTTTATCTTTATATTTAATTTTTTTTACTTTCAGTAAATGTATTGTAGTCTGTTCCGGCATATACATTCTTTTTTGTTTATTAATATCTGTTTAAAAATTGTAAATAATTTTTGCTTAATTACTCCAACGTATTAGTAACTACACCACGATGTATAACTAATATTTGGCTATCACTGAGATATATTGCAAAAAATTACAGAATTTTGGTAATATTTGGCTTGCAGTTGGTTGGTTTATTGAACTTTTTAAAATTATTCATAACATTTTCTTCGTACGCGTAATAGTATAAATATGTTTATTAAACAAATAAATATTATAAATATTATAAAGGCATTTTATTTTAATATCCCATAAATGCATTATGCATTTTTTAACTTATTAACACTGATGGTAAATTGTGAAATGTGTAGGAAGTAAATGTTGGTTACATTAAGCAAAACTAAACACTAACTATGTTCAAGATAATATCTTAATGTTAAAAGCAATAAAATAATATCAGAAATATTACATGATCGAAGTGAATACATTTTTGTTACAGAAAAATATTTTTTTGAGTTAAAATTAAATTATAAAATGCAATGATGATGCACAATTTTTTTAGTTTAATATTGGCTGCAATATTATTTATTTTGTTAAGTCAAGTAATATTAGTACATGCACCAAGTAAATGTGGTTAATTTAGCAGAATTTTGCAAATTAACCAGATGTATGGTGAGTAGTAACCAATCGTTGTAGAATGTTTGAACTTTTTAACATTTTTACTAATAAATAAATAATAAATTAGAACTTGTTCCTAAAATACTGTGTAAGAGTTAAAATCAAATTGCGGTTGCTATCGATGTTATGGTGTCGTATGTTAAACACAGCCTGTAGTAAATTTTTTTATTGAGTTATTAAAAAATTTATTATTATATGCACGAAGCGAATACACATAAAAATATACAATACAATATTGAATCCTATATCCTCCCCCTAAGAGAATACATTTCGCGTTATAGCACTAAGAGTTTTAGAGTTGCATATATAATATAAAATGCATCTATTTTGTATCAACTACAAATGTTTTCACGTAGCGATTATGGTTAATTTTTCCATAATAAATAAAATAAGCATTTTGAAGATGATTAGTTGTAGCTAGTTCAGGTTTTTTCAATTTTTAATCACAACTAAAAATTGTATATGTGAAAATGAATACTACTCTTGTTACAAAAAAGCTTAGGGTTTAGTTAAAATTAAAAGAATATTATTTAATTTGTATAGAAAATAAACTGACGGTGTGCAAGTACAGCTAAAAATGTAAAATTCATTTTTAATAAATAATTGTTTATTACATTCACGAACTGTACATTGGATTCATTTAGCAAAATTTACTAAATAAACTTAGTTTAGAATATGTGTAAATAGTTGTGAGATCTAGCACAATAATACAATATAATTATTTAACAATCATTACATGCAGGAGGTAAATATGTATTTCTTTATAATAAAAAAATTGTTTTCTGGTCAAAACAAAATGCAAAAAAAGTTTTAAAATACAAACTGAGTCTATGATATAGTGCTGTTTGCTAAATAGAGCTTGTCATCAAAATATTTAAAATTTTGTTAAATGATGATTCATACATACAAGCAAAAAGTAAATATTGTCGCTAACATTGCAATATAAATCCAAATATCATCACATATAAAAATTAATAATAACCAATTTTAGGAGATTTGTTGAAATGTTTGAATTTCTCACAATATTTAAGCGAATATAACTTCATTAAAATAATTACATGCAGGAAGTAAACAAAGTCATTTTTGAATAACAGAAAATATTTTAATTAATATTTAAATATAACATTTCATTATTTCTTTGATATTTAAATACAGATATTGTGTATTGTAAAATATTTACCTAAACCTGTTTTTACACGGTATTATACATAATTCTAAAATAACACGGTTCTGAAAAATAAAAAAAAATTTGCCTTTAAGCCTATTTTTCAATGTGCTCAATGTCTTTACTGTGAAAAAGAGATTTCGAATTGAATATTACAAAGAATATTGATTTTTTTAGCAAAGTTATATTAACTTACTAATTTCAAAAATATTATGTCTAGTTGTGAGATGTAATTAAATTGTTTAATACAAAAATAAAATAATTGTTACTTACAGGATGTAAATATATTTCTTGTCACAAATTAAATAAGTTTAGAAATTAAATTAATATACCAAATGTCATTTGGATATAGAAACACAAATCCTTCAGTATTTAATTGCTATTTCTTGATTATATGCTAACATAAATCTTAACACATTTATATTATTCGATATAATACCGATTTTATTGAATGTAGGTACAAACGTTGTGGTTAAATTAGCAATACTAAGTAATTGAAGATTTTCTAAACATGTTAAATATTTTACATGTACGAAGTGCTATTTTGTGGTTATTGTGAAAATGATAACCGATTCTTAAATTGTTTCTGATAATTTTAAATTGTTCTGATAATTTTAAAATTCAATAAATTATAAGAGAGGAAAGAAAATTTAATTCGTTTATTGCTTTATCAAAATATGTTTTTCAGTTATAACTGTAAACATTCTACAGTTAAAATTAAAATATAAATTCATTTATTGGATATCAAAATACAAATACATCGATCGTGAAATACTAAGTACAGCCTCGTATCTAAATAATAAAATTTAAAGTTATAATTACATGCACGAAGTAAATATTGTAAACTAAAATAAACACCACACTAAAGGAAAGTTATTACGCATCTTTTGAGATAAATAAATGTTTAATTTAAATTCAAGTAGCAATTTTAAAAGCTGTAATTGAAACAAGCATCCCAAATATTGGGTATTTAAATACAGTGCAACGATAGCATCCATTATGTAAACCTGCATTTTAAATATTTTAAAAAAAATTTATTAATACACGCACAAAGTGAATATTTAGTTCAACTATCAAATTAAAGTTAAATAACTAGTTCAAAGAATGAGATGAAGCTTAAAAATGAGTCATGCAATAATAGAATACATAACATTTTTACATGCACGAAGTAAACATTTTTTAAAATTAAAATTAAACTATCAAATACATTTATTGGCATTCAGAATTCAAACTCATCAATAGTATGTTGTTTATTGAAACTAGCAAAACTATGTCGTATAACTTGCAAGATAAATAATAATTAATTTTTAAATTTGATTTCTAAGACAAAAGAGTAAATACTTGTTATATGCAGGAAATTGATTCATTTTTTGTACGAAAAATAATATCTACAGTTAAAATTAAAATATAAATAGAACATTAAAAATAAAAAAGCAAATATTTTGTATTAAAATAACAGAGTATATATGTACTTGCAAAGTACAGTCTCGCTTGTAATTACATACCACTTAAATTATTTCTATTAAATTTGTTTTGCTCGAAATGGTACGGGAAAATTTGCATGATCATAACATGTAAATACTTCATAAATAATCTGTGTCAACGGAAATTAACCAAATTCAAACTCGACAAACAGCCATACCAGCGCAGGATACAATAGATGTGAGTATATCTACAAATTATGATGTCACTAAACATGTTGTAGGAACTAGGTTCACAATGGATTATTGAGGATAATTGGTGTATTGTAAAATTCTAAAAATAACCTGTAATCTAAATATTAATTGATTTGCAAAGTAATGTATTACAACATTTGTGAAGTGAATTACAAGAGAGTTTATTTGGAAAAATTACGAAATATATAACAGATTACTAAGTGTCATATGATTTATCTATTTGGAGGATATAACTCGAATATTTGACGATTTTTAAGGTAAATAAAATTATTATAAAATGTTACATGCAGGAAGTGAAAACATTTTTGTTACAAAAATCAATAAGCATATTTACCTACAAAAAGACATTACAAGCGATATTACAGAAAAGTAAGAATAAAAGTTAATATCAATTAAAAAATGTTTTTAAAGTTATAATTTTGTGTTATTTAAATACAGATACATAGAACGTATATTGTTGCTACTTTCAACCTGTTTTATATGAATATTTATTGTTTTAATAAAAACACAATAGAACATACACGACCACGTTGCTAGATCATTTGATAAAGTAATAAGAAAAAAATATTTAAATTATTATTATTATTTTGGAGCTAGTTTGACAGCTCAATAAAAATAAATTTTAATTTTCTTATATAATCGAAAGTGTTTAAAAAATTAATTTACGTGTGAAAGTTAAAAATTAACAGTGCAAATAAAAGTTAACTTATATAATTATAAAGGTGTATCTGTAAGCTAATTTTAGATGATCTTGAATGGCTAGTAAACTGTAATTTCTTTATTTTATTTGTGCTATATGTATTGGAACAGCTGATCATCATAACAAGTGGAAAATGGTTATTATTGTGTATAAAGGTTTAATAAATTTGAAATTAAATGAATAAAATAATAAGATAATAAATACTTATTATATAAATGGGCATAAATAAATGTTTTTTAATTCATAATTATGTGTAGTTTTGTGTTGTGTATTTTACAGGTAAAGAAATTCATGTTGCAAAAAATGTTTTTCGTGTTGTGCTGCAACAGACTTAAAAAAATGTGTTAATACACACACAAAGTGAATATTTATTTCAGCTCATACGATACTAGAACATATAAACGTTTTACATGCACAAAGTGATTACATGTCACAGACAAAATTTTTTTAAATTAAAATTAAACTATCAAATGCATTTATTGCCATTCAGAATACAAACTCATCGATAGTATGTTGTTTATTGAAACTAGCAAAATTATGTAATATGTAATATAACTTGCAAGATAAATAATAATTAATTTTTATATTTGTTTCCAAATTAGTGGAAGTTCTCTCATTATTTTAAAAGATTAAATACTTTTAAATTGTTATGTATAGGAACTTGATTCATTTTTTGTTACGAAAAATATATCTACAGTTAAAATTAAATGGTAAATAGAACTTTAAACTTAGAACTTTACTTTGTAATTCGCTCGTAATTACACATCACTTAAATTATTTCATTGAAATTTATTTTGCATGAAATGGTACGCGAGAATTTACATTATCATAACATGCAGATACTTCATTACAATCATAACATAACACGGAACTACTTCATAAGTAATTTGTGTTTTTTGGAATCAAACCAAATTCGAATTCGACAAACAGCCATAGGTGCGCAGAATACAACTAAAGATATGAGTATTACATCTACAAGTGACGTCACTAAATATCTTGCAGAAACTAAGTAAATAAAACTATTAAATAAAAATTAGAAAATACTTATTAAGTTTTAGTCTTATTTGGTATCAAAATCTAGTGGATGATTGGTGTATTGTAAAATTCTAAAAATTACCTGTAAACTAAGTATGTATTGATTTGTAAAGTAATTTATTACAACATTACAGTGAATGATAAGAGAGTTTATTTAGAAAAATTGCGAAATATATACCAGACTAATAAGTTTAATATGATTTTTCTATTTGGAAGATATAATTCGAACATTTGACAATTCTTAAGATAAATCAAATTATTATAATATATTACATGCAGGAAGTGAAAACATTTTGTGTTACAAAAATTTATTTTAGAGTTAAAATTTAAGTACAAAATGCATCGGCTTTTAAAATACAAATGTACTGATAGCATGTTTTTTGTTGGGTATCGTCTGTAATCTATCCTTTTGGAATTGTTTCAATGTTTTACATGTTAAGTTACAAGAGATTAAATAAATAAACTTATTTACCTACAAAATGACCTGTATTGAATTACAGAAAAATAAGTATAAAAGCCAATATCAACCAACAAAATGTTGTTAAAGTTAAAATTTTGTGTTATTTAAATACAAATACATAAAACGTGTATTGAAAAATGCTACTTACAGCCTGTTTTATATGAATATTTATTGCTTTAATAAAAAACTCAATATAACATACACGGTCACGTTGCTACATCATTTGATACAGTAATAAGAAATGTTTTTAAAATTATATATTAATTAAAAATATTATAAGCAGGAAGTAAATATATCACTTGGTATAAAAAATTAGTTTTAAAGAAAAAATTATAATACGATGTGAGGTTTTTGGTATATAAACACAAATGAATCGATAGCATATTTTTTATAAATATAGCATGTAATCTTAATATTTATTGTTTTATCAACCAAAGTTTTTATTACAGGCAAGTAAATAATGTAGTTAAGCTAGAGTATCCAGAATAACGAAAAGCATGAAAATCTATTTTTGAAATTTTTTTGAAAGTTTTGAGTTTTTAAATGCAGAACCTGTAAAGATAAATATATAACAATTTTTAAACGCAGGAAGTGATCATATTTCTTTTTGAGTTTAAATAAAACTATAAACAACATTTACCGTCTGAAATTAAAATATAAAATGCAATTATTCGGTATCACAATACAAATTAATCAATCGGGTACTTTAAAATAATTAATTCAGCCTCATATATTAAAATATTTAGTGGGTTATTAAATAAATTAAAGATTATTAAATAAATAAACAAACAAATAAATTTGTTTATTATTGTTTCTTCCTAGAAGGAAGCTTTCTCGTTCGAAGGCGTTTGGATACCTCGTACAAATATCGTATACAGTTTTAAATATTACCTTGAAGGGTTTTTTACACACCTATAACAAACAGTAATGAGCTTAATTGCACTTTAAATTGTTATTTTTAATAACGGGTGATTTTTTAAGAGCTTGAGAACTTTTTTTTAAAAAAAAACGCATAAAATTTGCAAAATCTCATCGGTTCTTTATTTGAAACGTTAGATTGGTCCATGACATTTACTTTTTGAAGATAATTTCATTTAAATGTTGACCGCGGCTGCGTCTTAGGTGGTCCATTCGGAAAGTCCAATTTTGGGCAACTTTTTCGAGCATTTCGGCCGGAATAGCCCGAATTTCTTCGGAAATGTTGTCTTCCAAAACTGGAATAGTTGCTGGCTTATTTCTGTAGACTTTAGACTTGACGTAGCCCCACAAAAAATAGTCTAAAGGCGTCAAATCGCATGATCTTGGTGCCCAACTTACCGGGCCATTTCTTGAGATGAATTGTTCTCCGAAGTTTTCCCTCAAAATGGCCATAGAATCGCGAGCTGTGTGGCATGTAGCGCCATCTTGTTGAAACCACATGTCAACTAAGTTCAGTTCTTCCATTTTTGGCAACAAAAAGTTTGTTAGCATCGAACGATAGCGATCGCCATTCACCGTAACGTTGCGTCCAACAGCATCTTTGAAAAAATACGGTCCAATGATTCCACCAGCGTACAAACCACACCAAACAGTGCATTTTTCGGGATGCATGGGCAGTTCTTGAACGGCTTCTGGTTGCTCTTCACTCCAAATGCGGCAATTTTGCTTATTTACGTAGCCATTCAACCAGAAATGAGCCTCATCGCTGAACAAAATTTGTCGATAAAAAAGCGGATTTTCTGCCAACTTTTCTAGGGCCCATTCACTGAAAATTCGACGTTGTGGCAGATCGTTCGGCTTCAGTTCTTGCAGGAGCTGTATTTTATACGGTTTTACACCAAGATCTTTGCGTAAAATCTTCCATGTCGTCGAATAACACAAACCTAATTGCTGCGAACGGCGACGAATCGACATTTCACGGTCTTCAGCAACACTCTCAGAAACAGACGCAATATTCTCTTCTGTACGCACTGTACGCATTCGTGTGGTTGGTTTAATGTCCAATAAAGTAAACTGAGTGCGAAACTTGGTCACAATCGCATTAATTGTTTGCTCACTTGGTCGATTATGTAGACCATAAATCGGACGTAAATCGCGAAACACTTTTCGAACCGAACACTGATTTTTGTAATATAATTCAATTATTTGCAAGCGTTGCTCGTTAGTAAGTCTATTCATTATGAAATGTCAAAGCATACTGAGCATCTTTCTCTTTGACACCTTGTCTGAAATCCCGCGTGATCTGTCAAATACTAATGCATGAAAATCCTAACCACAAAAAAATCACCCTTTATAAGTTGGTACACTGCTTGTAGTAAAGTGCTTGGGTCATAAAAACAATGTGGGTGGAAAGATTACTTTTAATTACTACGCACGTTAATGTATCAAAATATATATTGCTTTTTATTTACCAGTGTCATTTGTAACAGTTTCTACATATTTTGGAAAAGCACGAATATGGTAGAAATTTAATTGTCAACAAGTAAGCAGACATCAGCAAAAATTAATGTAAAAATAGTAATTTTTTCTATCTACTACGCTCGTAATTACAAAACACTTACACTAATCGCTTTAATTTGATGTACTCGTAGTAACACGTCAAACTATATATTAGCAGTTGTTTGTGTAATAATCTTGTCATAACAAATAAATATTTCATCAAAATTCTGTGTCAATGAAACCAAGTGATATTGAATATTTTAAAAGAAAAACCAATTTTGTTTTGCAAGCAATAAATACATTTTCAAAGTCAACAAACGGCAATACCAGCGCAAGAAGACACATCTAACAATTCGTGTATAACATCTGCGAATTATGATGTCACGAAAAATGTGGAAGGAACTAGGTATACGACAAAAATAATGATGAAGACTTTCTGTTTATGGAGGCTGAAAAATTCAATTTTTATTTGTAATAACCTTGAAGAATTAATTTGTTACTTTAACCCCGTCTCAAATTATTCAATAGGATGAGTCATTAAAATATTAACATTTCTAACTTTCTAATATATACTGTGGAAGGCGCAGAGACGAACAACCTGTGTAAAAATAATTTAAAATTAATGCAACATAGTCTTCTAAAATGCCACACTCATTATTCTAAATTGAGTGGCACATTATATTTATACCATCATCGTATTTTATACGAAAATAGAATCCTAATAATTACTCGAGTGTTTAGTGTGTCAATTAATTTTGGTAAAATATTTCCTCATATGATATAATATAACCATACATAGTATCAAATATATTAATTCCAATGATTCTGACTAGATTTGCGGTTTATGTGGTAACAAAAAATTTATTTCTATCCTTGAACTTAATTTGAATATTATCTAATAGTAATAGTAATAATGATAATCAAAAATTCCGATTTTGTTGTTATCAGTAATACTAAATGAGTAGAGTTTTACAGTAATGTAATTAAAATTTGTATTGACGAAGCGCGTGAGCTTTAATAAGAGGTAATTCAATTTCAGTATGAGAAAATTTGTTAAAGTACTAACTGAAATGTTTCGACTAAAAATTTACTTAAATAAATTTATTGACGCATTATTGAGGTTATTGAGGTTTGATTGAATTTTTATTTAAATGTGTTTAAATCAAAATATATAATGCAAATCTGAGAATGATTATTCTACCTCCACTCGTTTACAGTGCAAAAGTAAATTATTCACACACTTACTAATTTCACCAAACATTTCTATGAAGTCTGTTTCGCAGTAGTTTTTATTGGTCCATAGAAAAGTATCATAAATGAAAAACAAATTTTGGATACAAATTGCTTATAATAGATATATCCTGGACAAATTAGACAGGTACACTACACTACGGTACAACGACATAGTTATTCATTTTTAAAATAAACGGTTTCAACCATTGAATCTAGATTGCGATGCCAGCAATGGGATTGAAATTAAAATGGATCAAACTAAATATGTATTTTATCATACAAACTCTTACAAAAGTTATATATTTTTAATTTATAATAGTAATAGTGACCGGATTCTTTGTGGTTTTGAAATGTTTTGATGTACAAGTACGATGTAGATATCGAAAATAAAATAACTTGATTAAAACCAATAATTTTACGAAATGATGCCTTATCATTAATTTTTGAACGTTGAATACTCTTAAAGTGGGTTAGGTCCGATCGATTAATAGATTTTTTCTCGAAAAACCAGAAAGACTCACATTTTTCATAAACTATAATTAAAGCTTATGAAGAATTTTGGTAGGACGCACGTTTTTTAATGTGCACTTGTGGCTTGTAACAAACTTTTCTAGAAAAGAAATGTTAGAAAATCAATGGGAAGAACAAATATCAATTGAAGGTATAAATCATCATGCTCATTAAACATTTACTACTTCCATTGCAATATCAAATAAGAACCCTGTTTAACTTTTCGGAAAAACTAGCGAATTTTAAATGTGACTCTGGCCTTCGCTCTAGTCTTTATATAGTTTAGGAATTTAATTTTTCTAATCTCCAAGCTACCTTGAAATAATAATCCCCATCGCGGAATTGAAAATGATAGGCAAACTGTTATATACGAGTTATCTCAAAAATGGAAATAGGAGCACTCCAAAACATTAAAATCTTAGTGAAGGCCTGTAATATATTCTATTAAATCTAAATGCAATTTTTAAAATGTTTCTTAGACTGGATTTTATTATTCATAAAATATTTCTATTGCAAATATCAATGATAGTCATTCTGATATCTTCTTGATCTTTGTTAATCTGAAATGACTTTCTGATTTCCGCAATGTTTAATTAAAAAATTAAAATACATAATTTAAGGCTTTAAAGTTGTTAAAATATTTACCCAATTTTGGTAAAGTCAATTTTTTAAAATTTGCTCGGATATATAATTGGAGGCTCTACATTCACTGGGTGTGCCCATTAATTATTCCCTAGCAATACATTAGCAAACAAGTTTTCGTTATCTTTATGATTCACCAATAATGAATTATTGGTATTTTGAACCATTTGGGGTTTAACGGTGGCGATACAGGTATTTACTACTAATAGTCATTGATACTACGTACCATGGCGATTTATTTTATTTGTGCCATAAAATCAATGCCACATCCTCATTTATTCTTCAAGTTTGGGGCTGTTAAAGCGAGTTTTTGTTTTTAAGCAGTTCTGTATATAAATATTTTCAAGGTGGGATTTGATAGCATTACGATTATTCACCAGTAGGTGACCCAAACACGTAACAAGTGGATTGAGTGGCAGCCTTACATACTTTTATTTCAATAAACCTATTATGTACCCTATATAATGGCCTGGATTAGGAAACAAAACACGAACAACGTATTAAAAATGGGAACATGGAACGTGCTTAGCATCTTCCGACCTGGAGATTTCCAAAACCTTACAAACTAGGCAGAGGGTCACAAAATGGACGTACTTTCACTAATAATTTCACTAAGTATTTGAACTTTTTCGACCTCCTAAGTTACTTCGATCTGATAATCGCTACCGCAGCACGTGAAAATGAAAGGAGAGCAAACTTGCATAGGTATACAAGAAAATATTAGGAAATTCTGGAAAATTGATGCAAACAACTTTACACGTAATAGATATATTAAGACAATGTTTGCCAAAATTGAACTTGGAGCACTCCTAAACATTAAATTCATATTGAAAACATAAATAAGGAACCCGCACAAATACCAATTTTCAAAATTCTAATGAAATTAGTTGAAAACTTCATCGTTCAAGTGGAACAAGGAAACTAATCAGACTGTTTTGCTAAAAAGGAATCCGCTAAAGAATTCCGTCTAATACTAGATTGAAAAGTGGAAAAGTACGTGATTTTGGCGGAATCCACTTTGCCGGATAATTAAAATACAATGAATAGTGTGTTTCGAATTAGATCGTGGTCTCAAATATTAAAACTGTCGTTGCGTAGTTCTATTGAACACTGTGTAAAAAGTGTTTACTAAAGTTGTATTGGCCAAACTCATCCTTCTCGCCGAAAACATCATCATTGGCAACTGGCAGTGTGGTTGCCGGCCCAAGCGATCAACCATGGAACAGTGTTTTATTACGAGAATGACTTTGAAAAAATGTTGGAAGAGTAATAATACTGCCAGATCTGACAGGCTCATGACAGTATCAATCGCGAGCACTTACGGATCGCGCTCATTTATCTAGAGGAATTCTTGAAAAACTAATTTCTCTGTCTAAATTAGCAATGCCCGGGACAATATGTAGAATCGTAATCAAAGTGACTATATCAGACTATTTTAAAGTGTCTTCTTATGTTCAATAGGGAGATGCTTTTGCTGTTTAGTTAGACTCGCATTTGCTGTTTAATTTGGCTCCCAAGTAGCATACATAGTAAAACATTTATTCCATAGTAAGAAAAAGCGACTGTGAAACTTCGCGGTGTATATTTAAAAATTCAAGTCAAATTCTTGGATATGCAGATAATATTAAGTTATTGGGCATGGACCTTGCGATATCAAGGGCAGTTTCGTCTTCAAGCCAAATCTCGGGATTGACGACCGTAATTTTGTTAGTGTGGAAAACTTTAAATACCAATAAGTAATAATATCGTCAAAAGATATGCCGGTAAAAATGAAATCCCAAGTTGCAGCCGAACTTCGAGTTTTTTGTACACCCAATCAAGGTTATTGCGACTGAACATTTTTTGCGCATGCTTTTTAAAGCACTTATAAGACCTGTGCTGGCTTTGAAAGCGAGAGCGAAAAACTCCTTTGACTGTATAGTTTTATTTGCTTTTAAAAGAAAATTCATTGGTCCTACGTTTACATCGTCTAAAGTTCACTTAAGAATCCCAACTTAAGAAGATACTAATGTGTAAGTTGAATTCAAAATAATGAAATTCTCTAAATTTATCAAAAATAACTGTTAGTATCGCATATTAAACAACCAAAGTTTTTGCCAAACCGATTGTTATGTGAATTATATTAAGCATAGTTGTATTTCTCCACTTCTTAATTATAGTCCTGCTCTGCACAAGGATCTGGACCATAATCACTGAAGAGCTAGTTCAATTTCACTGGGCAAGAAATAACATCAGAACTTTTTTCAAAAATATTGTTAGTATCAACGCATTAAAGGGTTAACATTTAATAAGAATAGGTTAGAATTGTTAATAGTATGGTAATTTGCTAGAGCTTTGTTCAAAATCAATTAACCAATTTTAAAAGTTCAAAATTCCGAAAATAAAGTAATCGGAAATCCCGAATTCAGACGACCATTTACTTGTATAGTAGATACAAGTTTATCCATTAATAATAAAATCTAAAATTCATGAAAGATTTAAAATCGTAGCAATCGGCAACAATATCAATGAATTTCGACGAACAATCAACATAAATAAATTGTGGCTGTTGTTCAGTAAACCAACGAAGTAAGGAATTCTTTGATAACTGGATGAAAAATATGGAAATAATTTTTGGAATTCGGCCAACGTGAATTATAAGGCTCCATTGGAAACTATTGATAGAACTATTAATTTAGCTGTTGACTGGTGATTAGGTGTAAACTATCAAATGAATATAATAAAAAACATTGGAAGATTATATTTTTATGAAGATGCTTATGCTGAAGGCCTGGCTATTTTGTTCAGACAAAACTGTAAAAGGTAAGATGAAATTTTTATCCCGATAAATATTTATTGACAAAATTTAATTTCAAAAATCACACCTAAATGAGTGATTGGAACGTATTTCGATGCCTCTGTTACATTTATTTTGTCAATCCGAATTTTCAACATTGTTTAAAATTTTGTATTTGCAATATATAATATCTTATTTACTAAACGTACCCAAAAACGTCGAAACATCGTCTAAAGTTCATTTAAGAATCCCAACTGAAGAAGATACTGATGGGTAAGTTAAGTTAAAATGTTAAAATTCTACAATTTTATCAAAAACAACTGTAAGTATATCGCATATTACGCAACCAAAATTTTACCAAAAACGATTATTTTATAGATCAATTATATTCTGCATCGCTATATTTCACAACTTCATTCAGAGGAATTAAACTTATAATTATAATTCTGCTCTGTACAGCGAACTGGACGGTAGTCTCGTAAGAGCTAGATCAATTCCATTGGGCAAGGCATAACTCCAGAATTGTTTTCAATAACGCATTATTTAATTAAAATTTAATACGAATCGGTTAGATTAAAGTATGGTAATTTCCCAGAGATTTTTTCAAAATTAATTAACCAATTTTAAAAGATCAAAATTCCGAACAAGAAGGAAACGAAAGTCTAGAATTACAAAAACCATTTACTTGTAAAGTAAATAAAAACTTATCAATTAATAATTAAATCCAGAATTTATCAAAACTCAATCAACCACTTTACAAATCAGTTTCTGTAATGTTCAAAATTGAGCTGAATGTTTGGTTTATAAAGCTTATGTGAATAAAAAAATTGTTCCGTATGTTGGTTAGCAAACCAACAACATTAGGATACAACTTTGTTAACTGGATAATACATTTGAAATTAATTTTTAAAATTTGGCCATCGGGAATGAAGCCGTAGATAGAACTATTAATTTAGCTGTTGGCTGGTGATTAGTTGTAAATGGCCAAATCAATTGATTGATTGATTGATTGATTTTGAATGTACGACCAAGTTCTTAGGCTTGAGTTCCCGGATGACGCCGGGTCCACCGTACACCCTTTTTTACACATAACAAAACCGAAGGATTGGATAGGTTAGTTAAGTGGGACAGAATCGGCCCGGTTACAGACACCTAGGTATAGCCGATAGTTAGTAACACAAAGACAACACAATTCTAATCTACTAGATGAAGGATAAAGGCTTAATAGGTTAATGGATAACGATGGTATTGGTCCTCAACAATTGCTTCTTTAAAACGGCAACCTAAGAAAAAATATTATTATTTCACATGCATCTGGAATTTTCCTGAAATTTAATTCTATTAATACTTTTCGGCTTCCTAACCAAAATTGGTTGACTCGACCCGTTACAGACACCTATGTAAAGTCGTTAGTAATAAAATGACAACACAATTCTAAACTACACAATCAGCAATTACAATGAAGCATTAATTCACAAGCATCTGTAAATTTCCTGAAATTTAATTCTAAATTCATATTTTCCGGCTTCCTAAATAATTGAAACATTTATTAATTTAATCATTCTGCAACTCCGAAACTTACAGTAGAAATTCCTGAAACCAAAGTTATTTTGAACTATATTCAAAATAACTCTAAAATTCATTAGTATTTAACCGTTGAATTGGGCGAACACGAAATAGCAAAAAAAAAAAACAGATTAACTAGATTAACTACCGGATTGCATTCAAATATCCCTTAAAATATCAATCCATTAAAATATCCTAAATAATTTAGAATTCGCAAAAATTTCGTATGTTTACTAAAATTTTTTATAAAACTGATGAATTTTTTCCCGACGCCCATCCTTTTTCACAAGGAAACAAATACTTTTATCACTTCTTTTGCACTAGTTCTGGAACTTCTTCTACGTTTGCTGGGGATGTATCACACACAATTAATCTCATACATGACACATGCGACTCGTCTATGACTTGTCATCTCGTATTAGACTTGTCATAAACGATTCATCTCAGACTGGTAACAAACGTAAATTAGTAATTAGTGTGTCGTCAATGGCTTTCCTGCTGGAAGGTAATATTTAAGTAAAGGCAACTAGACAAAATTTGAAAAAATTATTCTAAAATGAATGATAAATAAGTTTATTTTATAATTTTTATAATTAAATACAAATCGTACCAGTGTCTTAAAAGAGGGATAATATGTACTCGTATATTAAATATATTTGAATGAGATTTCCTGAGAACCGAATAATTTTAATATAATAGCTCGGCACTGTACATGTAGATTAATATTTAGGGTTGATTTGAAATTGGGAATTAATAATTATAATTCTTGTACTAAAACAGTCAAGATTGGCAACGTTGCATTTTATGACAAACATCCAGTCGTTGGTGTATTGAAGTATACAAACCTTCTCTTTCTTTGAATAATTATATTAATTATATCAAATATTTCTAGCTTTTCAGGAACATAGATATAACGAAGTTGCCTTTAAACAATTCTTTATGTTAAGATTGTTAAAATCCCAAATCCAATGCAAATAATATTTCTTTTTATAAAGCAAAAATATCGCTAATAAGCTGTGAGAAAATACTAGTAACCCATTGAGTGTCACAAAAAGGCAATTTTGCGGTAAATAATAGGATTCGTTACCAACTCCAACATAGTTGCAATTAATCTTGCAAAAATGATGGATTATGAAAGTTGTAAATGGCCAAATCAATGTAATGAAAAATAATGCAAGAAAATATTTAATATTTTTTGAAGATTCTTATGTTGAGTAATTTTGTTTCAGACAGAACTGTAAGAGCTCACAAGCAAAATGTTTGAAGAATAAAGCACCAGATTTATGATACAAAATAAAAAAATTGGCGGATTATTTGTATAAAATTCCCTATGTATTATATTCGATCTTAAATAAAGCCCGAGTATGTATCACAGTTCATGTACCAGCAATATTCCAGGGTCAAAGAACTTCATTTTAAATTTTGACTATTTTTTTTTATTATTTTATTTTTTATTATCCCTGCAATCTGTTTTGAGGCAACGCTCTCCCAACTCTTTCGCGGTTTGCTTTTTCCGTCCTTACTGTTACGCCAGTGTCAACCAATTCGAGGACGTCCGGTTATAGGTCCGATTTTATCACCATCTGCACATTGCATAGCTCCATGCCAGCCTATACTGGCATGCAAGATGGGTCGACCCATGAGTTTTGACCCCAACAGGGGGTCATAGATGTGTTCCATTTCATCACAGATCGTAATCTCCTGATGAAAATTCCCTTTGCATCATGCTTCTATCGGGATTCTAACCCGGTACCTCCCAATCCAAATGCCATAGCTTTAACCACTGTGTCATTTAGTCGGCAATTTTGAATAGTCCAATTTAAAAATTCGCGTGAAACTGTCCTTAAAAAAACAAAAATATGAGGATTTTTTTAGGACAAATTTAACTATACTGTACAAAATAGTGAAGTGTGTCCTAAATCCTAAAAACATTTAATTGTGGTAGTTAGTATAATACTAGCTGACCTGTGACTGAATAATCAGTCATGTGAATATATTTTATTAAATTTTTGGTTAAAAAATGATTAAGAAGATTTTTTAGGATGTAAATTTGTTGCACTTTTATCAAAAATAAAATAAATTCATATATTTTTCTAGCACATTTATTCCTTGCGCTACGAAATTTTCTGAAACCACCATTTTTGTCGACCTACCCTGAAAAAATCTAACGGATCGGATGGATCATGTTTAGGGGTCATTTTAGGGTTGAGTATGAGAAAATTTAGAGTATTGATATATAATAAGATGCTAAATTCGAATAAACCGATTAAAGCATTGATTGATTCGTTTTTACGTACTAATGTAGATTGAACTTGCTACAAATTTGATATTATCCAATATTCTGGGAAACAAATCAAAAATGACCACAAAAGTCAAATAAATATTAAGGAAATAATATTTAATTCCAGTTTAATTATGACAAAATTAGAGTTTTTGTGTCAAGTCAGCCAAATTTGCCGTGGAGTACTACAAATCGAATGTACAATTTTCTTAATTTTTCCGGGAATCTCTTGTTAACCAGCATAAGAAGTGATCTGTATCGTTAAATGCTATTAAGTCCTATCTAATAGAAAAACACGTTTATTTTGTTCAAATTGGGGGATTAGGGTGTTTAGGACAGACAATCTTGCCGTGGAGTACTACAAATCGAACGTAAAATTTTCTTAATTTTTCCGGGAATCTCCTGTTTACTATAGCATGCGTAATGACCTATATGTTGAGATGCTATTAGGTCCTATCTAATAGAAAACACGTTTGCTTTGTCCAAATCGCGAAGTGACTTATATGGTGAGATGCTATTAGGTCCTATCTAATAGAAAACACGTTTGCTTTGTCCAAATCGCGAAGTGACTTATATGGTGAGATGCTATTAGATCCTAGCTAATGTAGGGTTTTCCAATAACAGTGTTATTATTTCTTAAAAAAAAAACACACTAATTGTTAAGGAAATTGAAATGTTTTTTATTTAATATGAAGTACAATCGATACAATTAAGTTCTGAATAAGACGTCATTCAAATGGCCTCCACGACTTATTCTGCAGGAACAAATTCGATGAACCCAATTTTCGAGCACTTTTCCCACTAAATCAAGTTGTATGTCATAAAAAGCAC
This sequence comes from Nephrotoma guestfalica, assembly GCA_963691935.1. NCBI lineage: Eukaryota > Metazoa > Arthropoda > Insecta > Diptera > Tipulidae > Nephrotoma > Nephrotoma guestfalica. The sequence continues at coordinate 162,430,947 of OY829915.1, read as the reverse complement.
GTTCAATATTGACTTGTAAAGCTTGAAGAGAATTTGGTTTATTGCTAAAGACCAATGACTTCAAATAACCCCACAACAATAGTCTAATGGTGTTAAATCTCAACTTCTTGGAGGCTATTCAATATCACAATCTCTTGAAATAATTGAATCTCCAAACTTTTCTCACAATAATTCAACTGTTGCACTTGCTTTGTGGCACGTAGCCTCCCGTCTTGTTGGAACCAAATGTTGTCAAGATCAACTTCTTCCAATTTCGGCCCAAAAAAGTTGGTTATCATCGATCTATACCGATCTCCATTGACAGTAACGATGGTACCAGCTTCATTTCGAAAAAAATACGGACCGATGATTCCACCAGACCAAAAACCACACCAAACTATCAATTTACTTGAATGGTTTTTCATGAATAATTTGTGGATTTTCTTCCCACCAGAATCGACAGTTTTGTTTATTTACCGCACCACTCAGATGAAAGTAAGCCTCATCGGAGAAGATGATTTTCTTAAAAAAATCGTTATCGTTTTCAAGTTGTTCCAAGGCAAAATCAGCAAATTCACAACGTTTACGGTGGTCCAATGGCTTCAGCTCTTGAGTGAGAACAATTTTACAAGGATGCAAACAAAAATCCTTTCTCAAAATCCGCCAGGTGGTGGTTTGAGACAGTCCCAATTCTTGAGAACGTCTTGGAATCGACAAATTGCGGTCTTAAGCAACACTTGCCTGAACGGCAGCAATATTTGCATTACTGCAAGCGAATCTTTGTCTTATTGACAATTTAACATTATGTAAAGAAAATGTACGCTCAAAATTTTCAACAATTCGACGAATAGCGAGCACACGAAAGCGCACGAAAAGTTGCAATTACAGAACGATTATTTCGATAATAAAACTGAATAATTTGTAAACGTTGTTCTTGCGTATATTTCACCATGAGGAAATTGTAGACATTACAGAATACAATGAAACAAAAAATGACAGACCATATTACAAATGGTCGAAACGTCACTTAAAAATCATATCAGTCCTATTGGAAAAACCTATAGAAAGACAGTTTTGTTTTGTTCAAATTCGGGGTTTAGGGTGTTTAGGACAGCCAAATTTGCTGTGGAGTACTACAAATCGAAAGTAAAATTTTCTTAATTATTCCGGGAATCTCCTGTTAACCAGCATGCGAAGTGACTTATATGGTGAGATACTATTAGGTCCTAACTAATAGAAAGACACGTTTGTTTTGTTCATATTGGGGGTTTAGGGTGTTTAGGATAGCCAAATTTGCCGTGGTGTACTTCCAATTGAATGTAAAATTTTCTTAATTTTTCCGGGAATCTCCTGTTAACCAGCACGGGAAGTGATCTATATGGTGAGATGCTATTAGGTCCTTTCTAATAAAAAAAACACGTTAGTTTTGTTCAAGTTCGGGGTTTAGGGTGTTTAGGACAGCCAAATTTGCCGTGATGTACTACAAATCGAACGTAAAATTTTCTTAATTTTGCTGGGGATCTTCTGTTAACCAGCAATTGAAGTGATGTATATGGTGAGATGCTATTAGTTCCAATATGACAAAAAACACGTTTGTTTTGTTCAATTTGGGGTTTAGGGTGTTTAGGACAGTCAAATTTGCTGTGGGAACTTGAAATTTTCTTAATTTTTTCAGGAATCTCCTGTTAACCAGCATGCAAAGTGACCTATATGGTGAGATGCTTTTATATCCTATCTAATAGAAAAATACGTTTATTTTGTTCAAATTGAGGGTTTAGGGTGTTTAGGACAGACAAATTTGCCGGCGGAGTACTAAAAATCGAACGTAAAATGTTCTTAACTTTTCCGGGAATCTTCTGTTAACCAGCATGCGAAGTAACGTATATTGTGAGATGCTATTAGGTCCTATCTATTAGAGAAATATGTTTGTGTTGTTCAAATTAATGGTTTAGTTCGCACTTTAACACGTTTATACTATTCCCCGCATCCATCTCATCCATTTTCATAAATCTATCGCGTTAGTACCATTTAATACAAATTGCTCCTGGGGACATACATAAAACCCCAATTACCACACCATTTGGCTTATTGGAATTCACCCGAATGCCATTTGGACTACTAGAGCAATTTCTTCTAAAGCGGAACGAAAACCTAGGCAAACACGCCATTTAGACTATGTCTCTCAATTTACGGCAGACATACAGCATATACAAGATAAAGACAATGTGCTCGCCGACATCACAACGATCGCAAAAGCTCAACAAGGCGATCAATAACCACAAGACTTACCCTCTAGTTCGACAAATCGGCGCACTCCCAAATGGTAATTAGATAAATTTCCATTAGCCGATTTAACAATTTATTGTAAAATAACGTCAAACAATTGAAGAAAAATAAGCTCAAGATCTGTCGAATTGCTAAAATTATGCACACAGAATTTATTAGCCTTCATAGTGTTGAACGTAAAGAAAAACAAAATATATTTTCAAACTAAACCAATTTTACACGGTTGTATCTAAAGATATTTCTTGTAGACTACAAATTTTAAATTCACCATATAGGTCACTTCGTGTGCTGGTTAACAGGAGATTTGTAGTACTCCTCGGCAAATTTGGCTGTCCTAAACACAATAAACCCCCAATTTGAACAAAACAAACGTGTTTTTCAATTAGGTAGGACCTAATAGCATCTCACTATATAGGTCACTTCGCATGCTGATTAACAGGAGATTCCCGGAATAATTCAGAAAATTTTACGTTCGATTTGTAGTATTCCACGGCAAATTTGGCTATCCTGAACACTCTAAACCCCGAATTTGAACAAAAGAAACGTCATTTTCTATTAGTCTTCTTCTATTAATTTTTGTTAAAAAATGTTTTTGTATAGCTATTTATTCTAAAATTCGTTGTATCGAGACATTACACAAACACATCTATACATAGCTTGTTGTTGTTGCTTTGTAGGACAGATTTAGGACAAATACTGAAAACCGAATTTCCTTGACCATATTTAATCTTGACCATACCTAAATCAATTTAGCTAATTATTATATGAACCATCTGACAAATTTCTTAAGTTTGGACTCAACCTTCGTTATACATTTGTATAATTATAAATGAAGTACGAATAATTTACTGCATCACTGTAAACATTTTCGATTTACAATAGAAATTCATTTTAAAATTTTGAAAACTCACCAAAAAAAACAATTTTTGAAAATAAATATTCGAGTTATTTTTAGATCCGATTGTGTATTGTGTTTCTCTGCCTTCATTATCTTAACCAAAAAGCCCAAACACACAATAAGCGCAACGACAAAATTTACTTGAAATAAAAAACCACAAAAGTCTACTTAATTTTGTCCTTATATATACGAGAACATACAAGTACATTATGGTATTATAATGTGTCTGTACATAGTAAATAAAATGTAGATAAAAAAAATTAATACTTCATTGATTAGATAAAATGTGAATAACCAGACATTCTGGCAACAATAATACAATAATTGAAAATTGTTTTTGTTATTGTATTTTTTTGTTTTATCTTATGAAAAAATAATAATAAATAAATTTTAGCGTACGTTTGTTAAAAATAAATAATATTATAAATCATCATTAAAAATATTGAATACAAGACATACACTCGAACATTATAGCAAGTACATGGCGTGGTGCTGTTTTTATATTTTGTGTGATGTTTGATTGTCATTGGAAATTCTTGTAGGTTAATTGAAGATTTTGTGCTTTGATCGGAGATTATTATACAAACGCGAACATTTTAAATTTTAAATTATAATTCTGACGTTAATGTGCGATTATATGGTTAATTAGAATTTAAAACTTTTAATGACATATAATTTTCCGAAATGTTTTTGTTGTTTATATTTTAATAATTTTATTGCGCAATGTATGTCTCAGCCAACAAATTTATTATCCGGGATTCATAATTACACACTCGTTGCGACTGATTGATAACTTAATTAATTATATTATTATCTAAACAGTTTAGAGTATTATGAACTTTGAAACCATAAAATTTTTTGTAATTTACCGAGGAAGAGTGGAACGGATTTGTTTAAATTGGATTTTTTATTGCAGTTAACTTATCTGGATTTATTAAAATTTATTACTTTCTAATGTAATTAGTATATTCCTTATCAAACTTACTTAAAAACTTTGGGTTTAAACAAATCTACAAAAATTGTAACTCGTTTTATATTAAGATCAGAATTTGCGATATATTTAATGGCAAAAAAGCACGTATCCTAAAATCGCAAACATGTCAATTAAATAAGAATATAAATTGTTTATCAGTTCAAATAGCTAGATTTTAAAATAAAAAAATATACAAAAGTGCAGATTATACTAATCACTCAATAATTGGCATTTAGAATAAAAAAAATGATTGACGGTAGATAACAGAGCGAGTCCCCACTAAAGTCTATCCCTCTGTCAAGTACACTAACTTCGTTTCGTAAAAGTCACATGAAAAAGCTGAAATTACAAATTTTATAAACTGATAAAAACTGCCTATAAACCATATCGAATAAAACAATTCAAAGTTCCATAAGATTAACATTAAAATGTATTTTGAAAAAATGATTTCCTTGTTTCACATTTACTAGGCAGACGTTGCAGTGGTTTTATTAAAAAATATAAATCCTAACTATATTGTTGCATACCTTTAAATTGTTATATATTTTTCTATAACGATTTCTCGTAGATCAAATTAAATCTTTTAAGCCCTTATTCGTTGCTAATGTGGGTGACTTTTTAAGCATTTGGTTTACAATTTCCAATAAAAAAACATCGTAAAATTGCAAAAATGTATGAAATTTTTATTTGAATAGATAAATAAATATTTGCCGTTTAATTTTTAAAGATTATTTCATGTAAATGTTGGCCAAGGATACATATAAAGTGGCCCTTGCGAAATCTCCAACTTTTCACCACTTTTTCGAGCATTTCGGCTGGTATCTTGCTAATTTATAATTGCTGTTAATACGTTTAACGTTGTCTTCCAATTCTGCAATTGTTTTTGGTTTATTGGCATAGTCGAGAAACTTCACCCCATTAAAAATAGTCAGGAGGAGTCAAATCACAAAAAACACATTTCGGTACAGATGTCGATAAAACATCAGATTTTCCGCAAGATATTCTAGGGCCCACTCACCAAACTTCAACGCTGTGGCAAGTCGATCGAGTTCACCAAGATCCTTGTGTAAAATAGAGATTGCAAATTTGGGATAAAATTCTAGAACCGGGTTTTCGGTTTTAATTCCCCCAACAAACCGGAAACCGGTAATAAACCCGGTTTTTTCTTAATTTAAATATATTAATTTTGTACTAAATTTACGACCAGAACTTAGAAAAGAATAATTCGAACAAAATCTATTCAAGTTTTTCACATTTATTTAAAATGTAATAACAAATGATTCAATCAAAAAAATAAAACAAAACGAAACAAAATTATTGTTTTAATAATTTAAAACTAAAATCCGAATGAGCGAATTTTTGTACATGTCTTTCCGGACGCCGAAAACGCAGTTTCTGCTTCCGCGCTTTTCGGTGGAATCGACAAAATAAAATTGTACACTCTCTCAAGTTCAGGGCCTCTGACCCCATTCGATTCAAACTGGGTCAACTCCCGGCCAACTTTAGTATTTAGACTAGGAGCATTTTGGTTTTCTTTCTGTGGTTGAACCGTTAATTTATGGTCAATATGTTTGAACCACTGGGTTCGAATTTAAATTTGAGAGACACAAGAACGCAGAATATTACAAACAACTCTTTACCCCATTCAACTAAATAAAATCTACCGCCATTTTTAAAAGATTCAACTAAATATTAACATCATTATACGATTGAGAGAAATTGTCGCCCCGCAGAATCGCTTTAGGGAGGGACGTCTTGTTGACAACGTTCTTTTCTAGGTAACAATTTGTGCAAAATCAGATAACATCACTCTTATTCAGCATTATCAAGCTTTTTCAGGTGTAACGTTTGTGTGTTACGCCTTGTTTGAGGTCACTTCGATTCTGGTCAATTACATTCAGCAATTCCCCTGCTAAAAATATGTTACCTCAATATCTCGACCAGCTAAAGAACTGTGTAATCAATCTTAGAGAACGAGGAATATTTGAATACAGCTTGCTCTCCATCTATATTTGGTAGTGCTTAATATTGATTAGCATGTTTTTATAATCAAACAAACAGGGAGATGACGTTTCACAAATAGTACCAACAACAGAATTATATCATGTTGAAACTATAAGGAGCTAGATCATCACATTGATTGTTCTAAACTGCGTGATATTGTTTTAGTGTTGCTGTGGCACAGAAAGAATAACAACAGTTAAGTGTCCCGGTTGACAATAACATGGCATTGACAACAAAAATCAGTTCATTGTGGTTGAAACAAAGCCAAAATCATGTCATGATGGTTTTGATTTTTTCCGAAAATCGCAAACTTGAGCATTAAGAAGTTATTTGATTTATTTAATTCAAATGTACTCAATTTGGAAAATCAACCCAGACCAAAATTATTTCAAAACTAATGAAAACGAAAAATGTTCCAATTAATTAAATTCGATTTGACTTTGATCATATAATTTAATAAATTCAAATTTAAATCATGTGATGGCAAGCTAAACAAACTAATTTGAAATATCTAAAGTAAACTGTAAGATTCTGAGATGCATAGTGTTACAAATTACAGGTGACTCGCATTGGGACTAGCTATACGATTATCATATGAATGCACAGCTAAGTTTAGGTGAAATTTAAAAAATCGTTATTGGAAAGTTTCCGAAAATAAGTTCAGGGTAACAAATTTCATCGGTTTTAATTTCAAATTTAGTCCCGCTCGATAAAACTAGAATTATTTTGTCAAAACAAAAAATCTTTCCGATAAAAACTACACGATTTTGAGATAAATACACTAGTAGCTAGTTCTTGGTCAAGATAGAAAAACTCGTTCGACAAAATTAGGATTATTCTACCGAAACTAAAAATGTATCGGATACGAGTTACATGTTTTTGAGATGTATACGAGTAGTGTATACACCTCAAAATCATGTAACTCGTATCCGAGACATTTTTAGATGAGCAAAATTATTTTTATCATTTTTATCAATTTGGGCCTAATTTTTTTATCATAATTTTTTTAATTTTTTAATGGAGCGATTGATTAGACAATAATGAGCCTAAAATTATTTGTATGTTAATTGATCTTGTTTTGGCTTCTAATTTCCGTTTTGGTCCGATTTTCGATATGGGTTCTGAAAGTTTCAGATTAAATGATCTGAAGTTTAGTTAAGAGCTAGTGGAGCCCAAAACTTTTTAATGAGGCATTTGATTAGGCCATAATGAGCCTAAAATTATTTGTATGTTAATTGATCTTGTTTTGGGTTCTAATTTCGGTTTTGGTCCGATTTTCGATTTGGATTCTGCTAGCTCTGAAATGTTAAAGCCTTATGCCTTTTCAAGAATGAGCAGAATAATAAAATTTAAATAGGGCATTTAATTAGCCTAAAATTAACCTTTAATTTTCCAATTATTTTTAAAAAAATTTTTGATATGGGTTCTACTTACTTTTTTTAAAGCTAGCAAAAACCATCGTTTTAGTTGGAAGGGGTGGAGCCCAAAAATGTTTAGTAGAGCATTTAATTAGCCTATTATTAACCTATAATTATTCATACTATCTTGTAATGTTCCGCTGTATGGGTTTTACTAGCTTAAGGGACGTAAAATTTAGGCTAAGTTGAAATAAATCAATCAGCAGCATGTTTCAAAAACTAAGCTCAAGGCTAGAATTTTCATTGATTTTAATTAATAATTTCGTCTTCCTCGATAAAACTATCGTCAAAACGTAAATTTTCTCGGATAAGAGCTAGATGATTTTCAAATTTATGCATTAGAAACTGCAAGTTGACGGAAATAACCTCTGGACTAAGAATTCTATTGACATTTATTTAAATTTTCATCGGGCTCAATAAAACTGGAATTCTTTTATCAAAAATAAATATCTCTTGAAACAGCTCTGGATGATTTTAAGAAATATACTTTATTTGGAAACTTGATGTGGACTGATAATGTATCCAATTTGATGAAATAGCTTGAATGATAAAAAGCTTATGTAGCTTTTATCGAAACAGCTGATATCGAAGCAGCTATTTTCGGTGGACCAATCTTGACTGGGCTCTTTCGATTTATTCATAAAGTCGAAGTATGCATAAATAAAGAGAAAAGCTGTAGAGAACCAACAAATATTTAGGCTGGTTGTAAATCACATTACTTTACTTCGAACATTTAGCGAATGTCAATTCCAAAATTTTTCATCATCACTATATTTTAGGTCAATACGAAAAATAAAGTAAAATCAATGAAATTCCTAGCCCAGAGTCAATTTTCGAAAACTTGTAGCTGAGCGATTTTTTAACGTACCCTAAAATTATCCTTGGTATATGTATTCAAGAGTTTTTGATACTTCAGATATTATTCGATTATTTTTATTTAAGTTGCGATCAGATGGTTTGGTTTATAATTGTTTTAATTATTTGGTTAAAATCAAATCCAACTTCGTCGAATTTACTGAATCATAAGTGGGTTTAGAAACTCCATGCAATGGCATTTTTCGAGTAGAAGTGTTTTGTAAACATTGGCAACAAACATGCTAAGGAATGGAATGCTTTAGATAATTTACGACTCGTAAATATCGTGATTGGTAAAGGTGCTAGTCGGTCACACATAGAGGTTTAAATGTGTGATTTTGCAGTTAATGTTTGTGGAATGGCGCTAACCATGATTTTTCATACAAAAACCATTTGTTGTCAATAATAAATCTAATGTTTAATCTATTTTGAACGAACAGAACTGCGGAACCTACTTTAAACACGCATGAGCTGTTGGTAGCTCAACCAATGTCAAGAACTGCTTTAAAAAGCATTAGACAGGCAACAAGCACAAAGCAAATGCGAACATTTCTTGCGACCCACACAATAATGGATATGAAAACCTAGATTCAGTGCGTTTGATGATTATAATTATGTATCTAATAGTTTTTTTTTAAAGTCGTTATTCATACTTCAATTACGTATCGAGAAAAATAGGTTTTTATAAAATCCATTGTTTCATAACTGTGACCATTTGTCTTGCTCAGGCTAATATTCCGTATAGATAAGTGTTGCAGAAAAACATTGTTCTTACGTACTTATCAGTGATGGAAAAAGGCAAAATTCAAGCCGTTTTCGAATGACGTCTTTGTGTTAGACAAATCGGGAGCAATTCAAAGCGCCTTCATAGTACCGTTGCTAATCTTTTAACCAATCCAATTAATTATGGCAGCAACAATACCGGAAGACCAAATACAAAGATAAGTCCACACTAAACTCGTGGGTTAATTAAGGCTACAAGTAATTCATGTAAAAGTATTAGGCGCCTGAAAAACGAACATAAATTAAATTTGCCGAGCTATGAAGAATGCTAGACATCTAAACCACACTAAAATGATGTAAGTGTCAAAGCTTGCCACAACGCGAAGCGTCTTATTTTTGTTAGGGTTGGATGGTAACCAATATCATTGGAGGAATTTCAGAAAAGGACCAAAGCACTTTTCGAAACGGAATATTGGTGGTAGTAGTAATGATATGTGGTGCTTGCTCTTCATTGGGCGCTTTCACCTTAGCCTTTCCATTCTCTGAAATGAACAGCAAGGAGTATATTGGCGTCCTAAAAAACATTTTCTAATTTTTTTTATACATAAATCAGGAAGAATTAGATGGATTTTCAAACGAGATAACGATCAAGTACATACGACTACTAGATCTATCCGCTTGTTTGCCTGACCAAAATCCAATTGCAAATCTTTGAGGACTATTAGTTCGAAAAATTTACGAGGAGTTCAGGCAATTTGTGACAAAAAATGATTAAATTAGCCATTATATATGCCTGGGATGAAATATCACCCGAAACCAACAATTCATTTGTTAGAAGTATATGCTTCATAGAATTTTCCCAATAGCAGAAAAGATATTAGGATCAACGGCATATTAGTTCTCTTTTTTAACGGGTTATCCAATTCAAGCTTGATAAAGTAAACTTAAAAAAAACACACAAAATATTCGGAATGTATTGTAATTTTTATTTCATTTTACAGATTGATCCTTTTTTACTTATTTTATTGATTGTTGTAGTTTTGTGGAAAGTGGAAATCTAAACAGTTGAACGGGACAAGGTACAGGTTAATATTACCAGTATATCAAAACAAGCATTCCGTATACCTAAAAGTAACCTCTTATTATGTCCCAAATGTTTGTAGAGCACATACAATTTTATTAATTAAGATAAATGAAAGACAGCGGATTATAGATTTCCAATTAGTTTATAAAATCACATTTTTTTCACGCACCGATTACTAACGCCACAATCATAGCTAAATAATAACCTAATTGTTTGGCGGTGGCTGACACACTGAAAAATTTATTCCGTACATCGATGGTGTTAGAATTAAAATAGCTTCATTGGTATTAGAAGATTGATGACCAACAAGGTAGGTTTCAGATATTGCCTCCACGAGAATGATTTCGAACTTCTGCACAACAGAGGCAAATTTTGTCTGATCCTTGATGTTTTGTTTCGTATGGTAATGAGTATCGTAGTTGATATTGTAATGATGAATGATTATTCATATCAAAAGGTCAGTGAACTTGTCATTCGTGGGGAATACAGAAGCACCCTAACTTTTGGGTTAAAAAATGCAAGATCACCGGACAATTGGCTTAACAAATATGAACTATACAGGTATTGTTTAGTGGAAAAATTAGAAAACACCACATTCGTGATTTTTGACAGTTGTCACGTATGGAACACGCGATTTAAGAATATGGAGAAGTATTCAAACCAACAACGTTTTATTATTGTAAAAACACATTACAAAAATGGTGAAAGTTTTGCGAAAACAGTTCGCTAATTACGTCAAGTTTTCGGTCGCGAAAATGCGCCAAATGAATCGACAGTGAGGCGTTTAATTACAAAATTTTAGACCAAATTTACTCTGATGGATCAGAAGATCATTGTTCGTCGTTGTCCTTGTCGGTCACTCGAAAATATAGCAACAGTAAGGGAATCTGTCTCCGAGAATCCAGAAACGTCCATTCGGCATCGTCGCCAAGAATTAAAACTTTCCAGAAGCACTATGCAACGAATTTTGGTAAAAGATCTGCATTTGCATGCGTACAAGGTTCAATTGGTGCAAGAAATCAAGCCAAGGGACCTTGCGCAGCGCCGTGAATTTACTGATTGGGTGTTGGAACGTCATTAAATTAATGAGGATTTTTCAAAGAAAATCATTCTTTCAGATGGGGCACATTTTCAACTCGACGGATACGTAAATAAACAAAACTGTCAGATTTGGGGAGCTGAAAATCCTCATGTGATACTCAAACAACCAATGCATCCACCGCGAGTAACTGTTTGGTGTGCATTTTGAGCTGGCGGAGTAATTCGGCCGTATTTCTTTGAAAATGCGGCTGGAATTTCGCTAACTGTTAATGGAGTGCGGTAACGCGAAATGTTAACGGAGTTTAAGTGGGCCGAATTGAATGTAATTGATTTGGAGGACATGTTTTTCCAGCAAAACGGTACGACCTGCCACACAGCACGTGAAATAATCGTGTTACTGCAGTCCAAGATTCCAAGCCGTGAAATTTCTCGATTTGGCGATAAACATTGGCCACCAAGATTGTGCGATCTAACACCGATCAACTTTTTTCTTTCGAGCTATGTGAAGGAAAAGGTGGATGCGAATAAGCCTGAAACAGTTGAACATCTTAAAGAGGCAATACGGAGCATTATTGGTGAAATGCAGCCACATTTATGCGAAAACGTTATTCAAAATTTCAACAAAAGAATATCCCTGTGCCAGAGTTTGCTTAATTCAAAAATAAATGTGTTTTTCTTTAAAATTAAATCCGATGCTCTTGCTGAGACACCCTTTACAATAAAAGTCTCATCTGGTGTTCCACAAGGCTCGCATGTGGGTACATCGATATTTCTCATATTTCTCAATGGAATAGCTAATGACATTTTTAACTCATCTGTACTTCTATTTGTGGATGATACCACTAAACACTAAATTAATAGAAGACGATAATGACAGAATCAGCGAGTACTGTGAATACAATCAATTACATCTCAATATCGAAAAATGTAAAATTATGTCCTTTTACTAGAAAGAGAACATCAGCAATTTGTGACTTTAACATCTAAGGTATAAAACTTAACAGAGTAAACGAGACTAAAGGTTTGGGCGTGACGTTTGTTGGAAATTTGTCCTTTGACAATTTAACAAACACAATGATCTAGTATTGTCAATGCAAATTTTATGTTTAGTTTTATCAGAAGATGTACCAAAGACTTAACCGATCAGCTCACTTTGTTTATATTACTCTCCAGTTACATCAGATCTAAGCTAGAATACGCAGCCCCAGTATGGTACTTTCTATCAATCTCACATTATAGGATTTTAAAGTATTCAGAAACAAGCGTTATTATTTATTATCCAGATAACTGCTTGGGGTTACGACTGTTTTCCAAACACCATTATTTATGGACACCGACTTATTCAAATAAGTCACCTCGCGTGGAGACTTATTTAAACAAGTACGTCTGCACAGAAAACTCTCCAAAAATTCGTCATGAATAAATGTGTCTTGACCAACACGTCCAACATTTTTTCACAATGAATTGCTTTGACCCACTTATTCAAGATGGCGTCAAAAAAGTCAATATGTCTGTAATAAGTCGCATTTGGAAAACACCCTATGAACATAATCTTAACACGTAAACATAGCTCGCCTTCCTGCATACACTATACTAGATTTATTTTTAAAATATCTTGACTCTGGCTAATAGGCGAAAATTACTTGGGGCAACGCTCAATGTAAATGTACTTCTAGAAAAAACAAACACAACTTATATTCTTGGAAGCCTAATTATTTATAGTCCGACCGCAAATCTTTGACTACACAATTTTTAACAACTAAATAAATAAAGCCAGAATAATTAAAATCGGTAGTTGGAGTTCAATTGACTCTGTGACAAAAAATTAATAACCTTGCTAGACGTATTTTTCAGTCAGTCTATAAGATTAAAAAATTACCGACCAAACGGCACAGTGGTTAAAGCTTTTGCGTTTTGACGGGTGGTACGCGGTTCAAATCCCGATTGGAGCAGAATGCGAAAGGAAATTTTCGCCAACATATTACGATCTGTGATGAAATCGAAAAGAACTGTTACCCCCTATCGGAGTGCAAAATCCATGGGCCGACCCATCTTCCATGCCAGTATAGGCTGGAATGAAGCTATGCAGTGTGCAGATGGTGATACAATTGAACCTAGAGTCGTACGCCCTCGATTTGGCAGGCGACTGTTTAAGGTAAGGGCGTGAAAAGCGAAAGAGTTGGGAGTGTTTCGGCCCTAGAACAGATTGTTTTACTCAAAATTTCAACAAAAGAATGACCCTGTGCCAGAGGTTTCCAGGTGGCCATTTGCCTAATGTTGTATTTCACGTTTAATCGAAACTATGTTTCTTTATGTTGAAATAGAAATGTTTGCTTAATTCGAAAATAAATGTGTTTTTCTTTAAAATTAAATCCAGCGCTCTTGCTGAGACACCCTTTATAAAGGTGCCCGCCTTTTTCAAAATTGTTGAAGCTTTGTAACTTTTTATATTGCTTCATTTATTGTAAGGTCTCATTTCCAAATGAAAAATAGCCTTTTTAAACTATTTAGATTTCATAATGCGTTGACTAAAATCGATTTCGACCCAAATATCAAATAAACATATTTTCTTGTTCGAAAGAAATATTTTATTTTAATTTTCTTTATCACACTTCTTGCGCATTGCTAGTACAGTTGTGTGAAATTTATTGCAAGATTAAAAGGTACCAAAATGCACAATCGAACTATAAATGTATGAAGTATATGTGACGTATCGTTCAGTTCAAATAGCCAGCTGAAATCCAGGATTGGCGCCTCCTTTAAAAATATTTTAAATAAAAATCATAACTATCTCATATACTTAAAGACTGTAGCTGCGAAGTATAAAGTGTTAAGGTTCAATTATGTTTAAAAAAATCAGCTTATACTCAGCCGGTGTACAATACGTTGGTGGTAGCAAACATAAAATCTTCCACTTTAAATTTAATGAGTTAGCTAACTTTAGAATATCATCGCATATTCATTCTAAACTTTTATACTTTATACTTTAAGGGGGACCATGAAATTATTTTTTTTTATTATTATTTATAATACTTTTATTATATAACATACATCTTACATATAGATCTGCAAAAATCATTTACGCATGTCGATCGTCTACTTCATAAATAATTTTAAAAAAAAAATGTTTAAGTTTTTTGACGTTTTAATTTCAACAATACGATTTAGTTTTAGTATAGCCATATTATTAAACCACTATGAAGGTCAACTATATACATATATATACGTAATAATAAAAGTTTTAATTAAAACAAAAACAAAAATTATCAAATTAAATTTATGATCGATCACAATCAGTTAAAAATTAATTTAAAGGTGAATAAAATGGTCAAGGTGTTTCTTCGTCATAGAAGGTTTGATTACAAAACTGTATAGTTGAAATAAATATATTAATTTAGTGCTAGAATATGCTTATCTTAGGTACATTAATTAAATTAATTATAATTATTCATAGCCACCCACATAACTCGCTAGGAACATGTAGTTTACGACATAGTACGTAGGATTTTTACCTGATTTCTGCAATTATTTTAACAAGACTCGAAAGTTGTTCTATTTGTAAGAATAGTAATAATATAATTAAAATACTGGTTTAGATTTAATTATAGTTTAAGAATTGAAGAAATAAATTAAATTGTAGTATTTGATAGTGAATAGTATATAAAAGTACATGATCTTTGTAAGTTATTTTTTTGTGATCAAGGTTAAACGGCGTATATTTTATTTTCAGCTGGAGCGTTTGCGTATCAGAATTTGAGTTTAGGAAATTTAATTTTTTTTGTTGTAAATTAGTCTTGGTTTAATTATCATATTTTTATTTTTTTATTATTTTGGTTAAATTAACAATCCTTATATGGGGTACACGAATGAAATATGTATCTTATAATTATTTCAATGCTGTTATGCCAATTTAAAATTTATACTCAATTAAATTTTTTCGTTCGCATACGGCGTATATATGGGGTAAACATTTTAATGGATTTTATTTTATGTTTTTTTTCGGTTTGGTTACTATAATCAAATATGTGTGCCGCATTTGCAAAACAACAAAATATGGTTTCCGGGATCATAATTTATGTATTCGACGTAATCTAATTTTTTTAGAAAGTCCTTTGTGCTTTATACTCGTTAAAAATTCGTTTAATATGTCAAAACTAATCAGTCAAACTACTTTTCCCTTTTAATTAACACCAAAAGCGTATTTGTGAACAAATTAAATTGCTACGATCGATTTATGGTTTGACGTCATAAAACTTAAAACTTCCTATAGTTATCGGCATTATAAAAAATTGGATGATGTTGATATAGTGAAATGTAATTTCTTATTATTAACCAATTCAGCGATTTTTAAACGTTTAGATACCTTGAAAGCTCAAGCCATAAGATTCCACCTTTTTTATCGTAAGCTTTAAATAGAGGAGAAGCTTTTGTACTTACTCATAAGAATCAGCTTTCACTAATATTTTTTAAATAAATTTTTGTAAATGAAAACCGAAATAATCAATTTGAATTTAAAATTTTAATATAATAACGTCTTAATTGGTTCCACAAATAATAAATAATTACGAAATCAACAACCTGCTTCCGCTAGTCGTGTAGTTTGTCATTTGATGTGATTCGTTTACTATACAACCAGTGCTTGGTCAAAATATGTATTATGTTAACTACTGTATTTATTTCAAACCCCTCCTAATACAACCGGTCTCTAAACTAAAATTTTAATAGTTTCTTTCGTCTCAAGTCACTTATTTGTGTAAAATTGGATAATTTTTCGTACGACTAACAGATTTTTATTATCACTCGAAATGGCTAACGGGATCAAGGATTTAGTAAGGTAATATTTTTTGAGATTCACAAAAACTCCAGTGTTAGTTTGTGCTTTTTGTCTTATTTTCTTAGAAGGGTTGTGGTTTATCGATTGCAATTAAAACTAATCGTTTTATTCCTCAATTCATATCGATAGACCAACTTGCGGAAAATCAATGTACGTACGTATTTTTCTTGGCAGTTTAGTTTCGTACTGACAAAACGTTGGTCTTATCATCAGGTTGTCAAAAATCCAGTTTTGGAAACTCAACGGTTTTCTCATTTTGTGAAATAGTATTTGATTGTGTAAGTTTGTGCATTTATCAGTAAAATCTGTGAATAACGTATTTTAGAAGATAAATGGGATAATATTAGATCCGTTCGTTTAAACATTGAAGTATGTACTTTAGTTAGTTGACCAAAACTGCGAATTTTATAATGTACAACATTTATTGAAGAAGATAGACTATGTTTTAAATTTTGCAGTTTATTAGTCAAATTGTTTAAACTATATGTATATAACCCAATAAAACAAAAATTAACTTCGCATGCTTCATATCACCCAAATGTCGTCCTACAAACCCTTAATTAAACCCTATTTTCAAAAGTTAAATCTTTGAAAACAAACTTGTTATTAATCTGGAAATCCCATATTTTATTAATGACAACACTTAAACTACATGTATTGAACATACTGTTTAAGTTTCATGGTTGAGTCTCCTGTCCATCAGCCAGTGATTTCCAGAAATCAGTCATACCAATTTTTTCAAAATTTATCTATTGAAATTATGGTTGAAATAAGAGTTTTCCACGGGTGATTTTGGCTGATATGGAGTTGGCACCATCATGAAATTTCGTCAGTTTGTTTAGTACAACCAGCTTACGTCATTTTATTAATAAAAGATCGATTTTCCAGAAATGAGTTATATAAAATTTTAACTATAGCTTTGGCACAAATATCTTTTTCTAGAGAATACTTTTAGGTTTGATAAAAGATGATACCATAGCTGAGAAGCATATCTGGCAAATATAATGGAGACAAATATGGAAACAGTTCAAAATAAAAGCAAAAAAAAAATTGTCATCTTTACCATCAACTTTAAGAATATGAATTGGTTTCATTTATTAAAGGTAAATAAAATAATTATATTTAGAAAGAATTATTTTTATTTTTGAAACGTTGTTAAAACCCGTATCTCATTATTTTAAAAAAATATATACAAATTAATGGAAGCAGGAAGTAAATACACATTTAAAAAAAATTGTTTTAAATTGTAAATTAAAATACAATGCGAATTGTTGGGTGCCAAATACAAATGCATCTTATAGGTATTAATTCAAAAACTCTCATTAAGAAGCGCTGTTGCACTTGGTTTAAGAGGCTCTTTAAAAAAAAATCGTGTAACCCACGTGAAGTGGAGCTTATCGAATTTTTTGGAACTTCCTTTTACTTGTGTATTGAAAATGTTTAGTTACACAAATACACCTAAAACGAAGCAGTATATTGCCGGTTTCTGAATATATAAAGTACTGCTTTTGCCCGAAAAAGTATAAAAAGTTATTAAATGAACTTTTTTCTAAATTTTATCTCATTTTTCATCAATGCAAAGAATTTAATTCTACTAAAAATATCACTAATTGCGCAAATAATCGACTTTGGCAATATGAAGCATTGTATTATCGCGCTTTTCTCTATAAATTTAATCATTCCAATAAGTTTGCTCTTTAGTGTGTTTGGTCACTATAGGCGGCTGTCCCCTAGATGTATGTGATATTAGATTGAAAAGCAGCCCGAAAAAAATGTTTGTCATTGTCGCAACTTTAATAATACATTCTAGCTTACTCTATAAATTAGTAAAATATGCATTATTATAAAAATGCATTATTAGGTATTCATCCTTAAAATATTTTGGAAACAAATTAATAATTACATTTCTGTTATTTTTGAAATGTTCACAATTTTTAAACATTCATATTAACATTAAAACTATTATTTGCAGCAAGTAAATATATTGCTTGGAACATAGATAGTTATAAGGCTTATGCTGCGTAAATACTTGCAGAAATAAAAATTTATGCGCTCGCTTCCGCACTCTAAACCAATCAAATTTTGTGAAATGCTTTATGCTCCGCCTACAAGTTCCATACTCGAGTTGAAATATTTTTAACTCTGTTGTTGTTTTAATACATTAAGTACGATTCTGCAGAAATTTTTCCTCAACCGCTTTCGCAAGTATAAACGCACAGTTATACTTAAAATGAAAGACGATAAAATATTTTAAAATACTAATTTTTAAAAATTATAATTATTTTGTATTTAAATACAGATACACCGATTACGAATTATTAATGATTGTAATTTAATTAATTTTTAATTTTATTCTAAATTTATTATTACGCGCCCGAATTTTGTACGGTCTGGCTCAAATATATAACATATAAACATTAATTAAAATTATTACATGCGCGAAGTGAATACATTTCAATAGTAATCGATAAAGGTTTTAAGTTAAAATTACACAAAATGCTGCAGCTAATGGACGGCAGAATACAAATTAATCGATAGTACGATGTTGTTTGAGAATTATAGTCTGTAATGTAGATATTTGTTATTTTGTAACACAAAGTTTATGTTACATGCTCGAAGTAAATATAATTTCGCAAAGTTAATATAATAACCACATACAAGACAAGCAACACAAAACAGACTAAAATTAATTCAAATTATTACATGCAATGGATACGTTTCATGTTGTAAAATAATATTTAGAGTAAAACTGCAATAACAGATAGAAATAATTTTATATCAAAATACACATGCATATAGTTGGTGTATTGTAAAATTTCTAAATATAGGCTGCAATCTTAATTTTAATTAATTTAAAAAAATTTATTAAACGAAGTAAATATTGTTTTGATTTACCAAATTATTCTAGACGAGTTTATTTATTTCCAATATATTGATTAAACATTTAACGATTATTAAATCAAAAAACATTTATATGCCGGAAGTAAACAAATTTCTTGTTATAAAAAATTATTTTTAAAGTTATATTTCAAAATTAACCATTTGACAACCATCAAAATATCAATGTAATTATGGTGAATTTTTATTTTTGCTGATTATGGAAGTTAATCTAACTTTTTATAAACTTTTTAACAAAATTATATTATAACCTGCAAAAAGTAAAAATTATAATATTAATATAAAAAATCATAAGGTACAATTTATTTTTAATTCATTTTATTTGTCAGAGTACGAAATGACTAATTTTAAACTATTATAGTGCTTCGGAACCAGACAGCATTTTCAAGTACTATTATAGAATGAATCAATCCGGTAAATATAATTTTATTGCCTCCACCACCGATAAAATATTAAACATCGAGCAACGACCAAATCACATTCAACGAGCGTTTACAATTCGTTATTATTTTAATGTTTGCAGTGATCGCATAACAGTATGTAAACAATTATATCTCTCAACTTTGACAATTTCACAGCAGCCTGTGTCCATAACAGAAAGGACCTGATTACTGGAAGTGCATCGGATAGCATGCAGGGCAAAAATAAAACTTCAAAGATTCCGGACGATATGAAAACCACTGTAATGTCTCACATTGAATTATTTCCTGCAGTAGAATCACACTACTGCAGAAAGAAAACAACTAAGCGGTATTTAGAGGGTAACTTAAATATTACCAAAATGTACGACCTTCGTGTAGCCCAGTGTTCAGAGAACAATAAGCCAATTGTGAAAGAGAGTTTTTATCGACATATATTTAACACTCAATTTAATATTGACTTGAAGGATCAGATAACAGATGAAAAATATGAAGAACATGTCGCATTCAAACATACAATGCGAGGTTTGAAGGGTTCAGATAAAAAACCATATCCCAATAATCTGCGTTGACCATGAAAACGTCATTGCTTGCTCGAAATCGGAAATTGGTGAAATATTTTACCAATCAAAATTAAATTTTTACATCAAAGACGGTATATTGTGCAATATGGAGCGAGTACACCGGCGGTCGATCAGGAAATGACATTGCGTCGGCTTTTCTAAAGATTTTGGAACGAATTTTTGAGAGCAACGATTTCACTAAAATGATTACTTGGAGCGATTCTCGCATTCCTCAGATTAACAATTTACATATGGCCTACGCAATTAAATGGTTCTTAGCTCAGCACCCGAGCATTGAGTTCATTGAAATGAGGTATTCACTTCCGGAACACTCGGCAATACAGGAAGTGGATCACGCACACAGCGAAATCGACAAAGTCCTTTCCAAAAATGAGCTTTTCTCTCCAATTGGTGTATTGAGAGTAATGAAGAACATAAATCATCGTAGGCCGTACATTATTGTACAAATGAGAGCAGAAGATTTTAAAGATTTTGGATTTTGTGCTAAATCATTTAATTTTAAAGCAACAGCACAAGTTTACGCAAGAGATTCCAAAAATTCAATTTAATCTAAGTTATGACACAACAACTTACTTTCAAGTTAATTTAGGACCGATAATAAAAAGTACCAGAAAAAAACTAACTCCAATAAATACCGGTTTATCTTATGAATACTGGTTGATCCATCCAACATTAATGATAATAGAGAGGTATCTAATATTAAGGCTCATTTAAAGGCAATGTTTAAATACATGTCGCAGCTAAACGTTGCTTATTACAAGCCAGTTTTAAAAATCGATTTTCCAGCAACATCCATTACTACGTCCAGTCGCTTCCAGAACTAGAAAGCTCAAAAAACTAACATCATTTCGAAATACTGAAATTCGATTCTGTTCGTTTAATGAATTTATTTAATTTCTAAATATGTGTCCATTAATTCCAACACCCTAACATTACCATCATAAGTGATTCTGAGCGAAATTTAAAATTGTTATTGTTTTTTAATCTGTTTCAAAAGTTATGCCAATTTAAAATATGGAAATTATGCTTTTTAACGTATTATTTATAGGAATTAGGGGTTTTTGCTACTAACTTTTAATGAAATGTGTGAATTATACAAATAAAAAGTTGCAAAAAAATCTGTTTTCTTTTTATTCAACATTAATGTATTTTGTTATGACAAATCCATTACATATCCAAATTTCCTTTAAATAAACAAACATTTTACCAAATCACAAATTCTTATAATAATAAAAATAATGAAAATCTTATTTCATTTGCATAAATCGAAGGATGTTTAATTTGTAAACTAAATTCTACGTGATCCGAAGGTCAACATCTTGATTTACAATCAATTTATAAAATTGTAGCTCTTCTTTATCCTCCCAGTTGTTACCAAAATATTAGCATAACAATTTTTTAACGTCGACCTTCTTTGCACATGTTACAGAAATGCCAGCAGACAAAGTTGTTAATTTCAAATTTAATAACATTAGCCCCTTTTTGTTCACCGATTTTTCCGAACCGATATCGGATCTATAATGGGGTTCTCCACGAACCAAAATGCCGGATTTTCCACGGCTTATAAAAAACCGTTTAGATTTATTAAATTGAAAATGCCGCTGCCTTGGTGGCTTTACTATTTCCGCAACAGCATTTTTCCAATCATACGCCAGTCAGGATCGTTATATATATTTAAATATTCCTCCGGTTGAATGACTTATTGTTTGGACTTTGCCCTTTTTCCAGATGAGCTGTTTTTACGGGAAATATTATTTCGATTTTCCTGATATAGTTTGGAGCGTTATTGTAGAGCCATTTTGAAAGCATGCCCATATTACCGAATTTTTATTTTGTGCCCGCAACCATCGCCAATCAATCGAACTTATATGTTTACTAGTCAAGTTTGTTCTACATAACCTTCCGTCCAAACGTATAAGAAAACTATTTCTTTTGTAAGGCTCGCTTTAAATGAGCCTTCTGCGATGCCACCAAAATTGAATAGATACAATTGTCTTAGTAGGCTGCCTGATCCGCTACTGTTGGCAATACCATGTTCTTCTGGCAGTCGAAAGATAGCGTAATCATAAAATCGTTTTCCTTCCTCGCTTAAAAGAAGAACAGTTTTGCCCGAAGACTATGAACCCGCTTTTTAATTAAAATATCCTTATGCTTTAACGTATTTTTGTCCGTTCGTAGCTGCCCTTTGCACATGGGGCATGTTGAACATAAATCGGTAGCAGGTGTTATGAAACCTATATTAAATGAAGTATTAAACATAAGTCTAAAAAAGTGTTGCTTCACTTGAAGAAGATTCGGATTCTCTTTATTATACATTTTGTATAATTTGTTCATTGATAATTCACGCATCAGGTATTGACGCCCTGAATTACGGGATCGACAGTAATGCATTTCTAAAATTTTAAATTGTAACACAAAATGTTTTATGCTGTTTCGTTTTTCAGTGAACTTGAAACTAGATCGATCACTTCCGCGTGTTTCTGTTGGCAATGTACGGTTAAAAAAATGTCGCCATGCAATCGCTAAACTTTAATATTTATTTAATTCTGAAAATTTTTCTGTGTGCGATAGCAGCCACTCTAACCTAACCTAACCTAACTTATCTACAGCTCGTATTATTAGTATATTTTGATGTTTCAGGAATTGCGGAATTTTGCACGTTTTTACATAGAATAAACGGAGGTAATATAGGAAATAAGGGTTTTTCCAGCTAAAGTTTAACGGGAGTGTTGGTTTTTTGCAACGCATTGAATAGGTATATTTAGCCTAATTTTTTAGCTACTAACTAGCATAGTTAGATTAATAAACCATAGGTACTAGCGCTACCTATTATTTGGTTTCTATAACTTTTTTTATAAAACTGGCAATGTTGGGGTTTTGAAACTGATAGACGCATATATATTCATTTATTAGAGAAACGTAATATTACATGCACGAAGTGAATATTGGTTTTATTTATTAAAGTTAAACAAAATAATCATCAGCATTTAAAAAACATACAAATTATTACAAGCAGGAAGTAAATACAATTTTTAAAAGTATAATTTTAAATTGTAAATTATAATACAATGTGAATTGTTGGATACTAAATATAAATGCATCTATAGGTATTAATTCAAATACTCTCATTAAGAAGCGCTTTTGCACTTGGTTTAAGACTGTCTTTAAACATTTTTCGTATAATCCACGTTAAGTGGAGCTTGTGGGTTTCTGAATATGTAAAGTACTGCTTTTGGCCGAAAAAGTATAAAAAATCATTAAATAAAAATTCTTCTAAATATTATCTCATTTTTCATTAATTCAAAGAATTTAATTCTACTAAAAATATCACTAAATGTGCAAATAGAAGCACAAATTAAAAGCTAACAAGTAAATTATAACTTATGTAGGTTCAGAATATCTAGAACAAAGTAGTGTACCATAGAAAAAATTTCAAATGTGAATTAAATAGACAGATATAATCTTAGTGGATATTGTTTCGTACAATTAACTCGCTGAAGAGTACTGAAATATTATCCCAGTATTATTAAGAATTTAATTAATATTTTGCCATTTCAAAATAAAATTATATTTTTTTTTTAAATTTAGCTAGATTTTTAAATTATAAAGATTTTTTAGATACTAAATATTATGTTTGGAAAGCAATTTACAAAATTTCTTCTTCTCGTCTTTCTTCGATAGTCTAAATAAGTTCAACTGTTAAAACCAGAATTTCGAATCCCTTATTAGACGAATGACTATTTTATACTTTACTAATATAATTAATAATTTGTTGATCATGCAACAACTTCCATGATAAAAACTTTTCCACTTACACAAATCTATCGAAACATAAGTAATCGTACACGTTTACAAAATAAAGTTCCCACAATCATTTGCATACGCGTACATTCGTCATAAAGTTTAAATGAACGTATACCGCCATTTCAAGGCCACACGTAGATGACTTAACACCTATGCCTTTGAATAAATGAAAATCACATATCAATTCAAAATCATTACAAGCAAAAACGCTTTACTAAATTAACAAAAATAATTTAGTTCGGTTCTTTTTTCTTCCTATGCGCGTCTATAAAACAATTATACATATCTGAGAACTGTTTTAATAGTTCTTTTTACTTGGTCCAAAAACAAAAAAAATTCTAGTTTACATAATATTTAAAAGTTCTCTTGTTACCGCACGCCAAAAACACAAAAGCATCCAGTAATTTCCTGTACGTATCTGACCAACTCAAGGACACAACGTGAACATATTTTGTGAGCGAATAATAATTATGAGTTCAATAACCTACAAGCAGAAATAAATCATTTTTTTGTTATTTAGAAAGAAAAATTATAATCACGATTCTATTGATCAAATAAATTACAAAAAAAAAAATATATATGAATTTAATTATAATTACCGCGATCATTTTGGATCACAGCATAAATCACCATCGCAAATCATAAGGAACTATTTTACTTTATCGTTATGATCATTGATCGCTGTTAAAAAAAAACTTTGAACATGATTTTGTTTTAGCTTTATCATAAATTCAATGTCGGATAGGGTAATTATATTGTATATACCCTTTGTTAATTTATATATTTAAAGCAACACGACCATATTGAAATGGAAAGGCATTTTTTTACTTAATGCGCTACAAATACCAACCTCTTTGACAAATCCCATAACATTGATCATAATTTAAATAATAATTTAAAATTTTTTACGATCAATTGTTATAATTCTTTTGTTTTTTAATTTAATTTTTTCTGTATTTCCTTGTAACCATTGAATCTCTCAATAATTCTTCCATTCACCGTACGTAGCCTAGGTAGCTATATTAAATTAAATAATTAATTTTAATTTTATTTAATACTTAATACAGAAAAAAACTCAAAACGGTTATTATATGTAGTAAAAAAGGGTTTTGGATAATTGAACATGACCTCTTGTATAAAATGTCTTAAGAGCAGCGCTATACACAATACACAAACTATTAACGATCTCAACTTTTTTAATTTTAATATTTTTTTTTTTGAAGGACGTATTATAATCTTAAGATATTTACAAAAGAAAATGAACAATATTATTTTCAAGTGAGCATCATACTATATTTTATAAATAAATTATATTATTTTAAAAAGTAATAAATAAAAATGCAGCAGCTCTGTTTTAAATAAATTTTTATAACATCATAAAATGTCAATCAACAGATAATTGTTTGTATTTTTACTGTAATTCGGATGTTCAGTGTTTTATTTAAAAATTTGTCCTTGGTTTAAAAATTAAATTTTATGTTTTATTTTATTTACATGTATTTTATAAAATTAAACATTAAAATTTATTTACAATTTCATTGATAAAGTTCATTGTACTTATAACAAATAGCAAATAGCACACAGTATGTGAGCGCGCTAGACAAATGATTTGTCATTTTGATTGATCGGGATTTTGGGATTTCTCTCTCCAAATATTTAAATTGAGTTACGGAATTTAATTTGTGGAATTAAACTGTGTCTTTTTTTATTGTCAATGGTTTTTTAGTTTAAATATTATCAGTTACATATTATACATTATTCTAAGGTCAATTAACTGCCCATTCTAATATTTATTTTGTAGTGTGATGGACTTTCATGTTGACAAATTTGCATATCGAGGAAGCAATCGATTACTTAGCCCAAATTGTTGTTTTGGTTCAGGGAAATCATTCAATATGTTATCGGATGTAGGTTTTCTAGGTGACTATTCTCGAATTTTATTTTAAATTTATTCCTCTGCACATTTATATATGTCAAATTTAAAATGTAAGTAGTCTTGAAATTTCCCTATACTTATGGAATATCTCTATAAGTGGAAATAATGTTCCTAAATGATTGTGAAATACATACCAAAAATAATACCAAAAATGTACACTGTTAAATTTAAAAATATTCCAATTGGATTTATTTTGCAGTGAAATTGAAACATTTTTAGATAATCTTTAACATTTATACAAGAGAAGCCCTTGAATCCCTAATAGTGTCGCTGTAAAGAACAGACAATTTTCTAACAGTTTTAAATAAACACGAGGAAATTGTGATACACTTTACTAAAGTTTTTTTAATTCTAAAGAAGGTTATTTTAGACACTGTTTCTACTTTTATATCTCCGAATCTAGAGATGTTCACGGGGTCTCACCTATATGGCTGAATAGCTAAGTCAAAACCTCACGTGTGTGGTAAATAAGGTTGAGATATGATGATTTTTAACTTATGCAGCGTATTTTAAACAATAGTGGTTTTTGATATCAATCTATTTTCAAATTTTACTGTTACCGCTCCTTGAGATATTCATAATATTTAAAATGTATTTTAGGATAGCACAAACAAAGTTTTAACAATGAAATAAACAGGGTTAATTTATGAAAATATTTACTGTGCCATATACGACTTACAAGTTTCATGAATTTGAATAAATTTTCAAATTGTATATCACCGATCCTAGAAATATTCACGGGGTCTCACCTACATGGTCAAATAGATCAGTCAAACCCCTATGTGGGTAATGAACGGTATCTAATTATGATGATTTTTAACTAGTCCAGAGACATTTTTACGTTTATGGTTATATTGCCCATACCAGAAATGTTCACGTGATCTCTTTCATATATTCGAATAGGTCAGAAAATTTTCTATCAATATCGTGTAAATGGGGCACGAATAATGATTTTCATCATGTTTTCCATAATTTACAACTTCTTCGTTTACAATTTTACTCTCGATTGGAAATTTTGGTATTTTCTCCAATAGGATTTTTACCCATTGACATTCCCAAATAAGCTACGAACCCGATTTATTGTGAAAACAATCAAATAACAAAAATCCTATGAATGTTCACAAGGTCACGTTTATACTTTTGGATAGTTTAGAGCTGTGGTTATTTCACTGACTAGCGCCTAGTATATTATATGATCTTAGGGATTTAGGGTTTTTAGGTTTTAGAAATTTTCACATATGGAACATAAAGCTGATACTCGGCGTGGGCTGCATAGCAGTTGAATTAAATAAATTATTTTGTAGGTTTTTGTTTTTTTTTATTGAATGAATATATATTTGAATGATAATTATATTATTGTATTGCTCTTGGGTAAACAATATTTTTGGTTTTGCTATTTGGTGCGTACATAAATAAGTTGGCGGGTATTCCGACGCGTCAACAAGCCACGTATAGCTGTCCATGTGAGAAGCAGGGATTTTGTAGATTTAATCCACAAACTTGAAGCAACTGAAAATTGCAATCTATTAAATTCGAATGGCATATCGGTCGGTATTATTGTTATTCGCGGTAATATGACGTGTTCTTTTTTGAATTGGCCATCCAACATTATTGCTTCGATAACGTTATTCATCAATTTTTTGACTGCAATTCTTTTTGACTGCCATTGCACAGTCGTGGCGGATCGATATTTCGAAGCATTTTGTCAAAGAACAGATGATTTGAGACATGCGTTTAGTTCATCGGCTGGTGCGGAACGTGGTATAACTGGTTCAGTCTAATGAAAATCACCACCCTGCAATATGAGTGCACCTTCAAACGGCTCTGTATTACCTCTTAAATCTTGAAGCGTCACTATAAAGTAATTATGGATAATGCTATAAAAAACAGCTACAGCAGAAATGGTTTTACGTAAATTTTTTTTCTAAATGACTTAATTTTATCTTCAATCTCGAACGAAACTACACAAAAACTAAAATCAACACCAAGCCACTGTATATAATATTTAGTAAAATTTGTTGGATTTTAACAAGTGGTTGGTGCTTATCTTTTTATCATTCATAATTTCAAATAAACGTAAAATTGTACAACAATACTAGTTCATATGTTTGCTAAACTTTTCCCATACCTGAATTTTGCATGTGGGTGTCGCAGTAAATTGCATTTCTACCTCCACCCAAAAGATCTGCTGCAACGTTATAAGATGCGGCGGCCGCAATGCTACTTTGTAAGAAAATTGTTGCCAAAATCAATGATAACAGAAATATTTTGCTTACTCCCCCGGGAGCATTGAGGAAAAACAAACTGACAATTTCTTGCGGAATCGCATTCGTAATGCAGATCAGTTTTTGCAGATTTGTTTAAATTAATTCTGCTCTCTGTGCTTCTCTATTGATAGAAAATTTTCTGACCTATTCGAATATATGAAAGAGATCACGTGAACATTTCTGGTTTGGGCAATATAACCATAAACGTAAAAATGTCTCTGGACTAGTTAAAAATCATCATAATTAGATCCCGTTCATTACCCACATAGGGGTTTGACTGATCTATCTGACCATGTAGGTGAGACCCCGGGAACATCTCTAGGATCGGTGAAATAAAATTTGAAAATTTATTCAAACTCATGAAACTTCTAAGTCGTATATGGCCCAGTAAATATCATCACAAATGAACCCTGTTCGGAACTATCGAAAGTGGAAACTTTGAACTATCTAAAAGTATAAACGTGACCATGTGAACATCCATAGGATTTTTGTTATTTGATTGTTTTCACAATAAATCGGGTTCGTAGCTTATTTGGGAATGTCAATGGGTAAAAATCCTATTGGAGAAAATACCAGAATTTCCAATCGAGAGTAAAATTGTAAACGAAGAAGTTGTAAATTATGGAAAACATGATGAAAATCATTATTCGTGCCCCATTTACACGATATTGATAGAAAATTTTCTGACCTATTCGAATATATGAAAGAGATCACGTGAACATTTCTGGTATGGGCAATATAACCATAAACGTAAAAATGTCTCTGGACTAGTTAAAAATCATCATAATTAGATACCGTTCATTACCCACATAGGGGTTTGACTGATCTATTTGACCATGTAGGTGAGACCCCGTGAATATTTCTAGGATCGGTGATATACAATTTGAAAATTTATTCAAATTCATGAAACTTGTAAGTCGTATATGGCACAGTAAATATTTTCATAAATTAACCCTGTTTATTTCATTGTTAAAACTTTGTTTGTGCTATCCTAAAATACATTTTAAATATTATGAATATCTCAAGGAGCGGTAACAGTAAAATTTGAAAATAGATTGATATCAAAAACCACTATTGTTTAAAATACGCTGCATAAGTTAAAAATCATCATATCTCAACCTTATTTACCACACACGTGAGGTTTTGACTTAGCTATTCAGCCATATAGGTGAGACCCCGTGAACATCTCTAGATTCGGAGATATAAAAGTAGAAACAGTGTCTAAAATAACCTTCTTTGGAATTAAAAAAACTTTAGTAAAATGTATCACAATTTTCTCGTGTTTATTTTAAACTGTTAGAAAATTATCTGTTCTTTACAGCGACACTATTAGGGATTCAAGGGCTTCTCTAGTATAAATGGTAAAGATTATCTAAAAATGTTTCAATTTCACTACAAAATAAATCCAATTGGAATATTTTTAAATTTAACAGTGTACATTTTTGGTATTATTTTTGGTATGTATTTTACAATCATTGTTCCTAACTATAAACGTGGAAAAAACTCGCAAAACATGCAAATTAATAACTTTTTCTGAAGAACTAAACGCTTTAACTATTAATCATTGTGTCATTAATAAATCATAAACTTGTTAATTTTCAAAAGCAATACGCAATTGACATGAGTTACTCACCTGACTGAATAGAGTCGATTTAATACCACTTGCAATTGTATGACTTTTACATAACGTGTATCTTGACTTATCTTAATAAAATTAAACAATTTTGAATGTTTAGACAAGTTAATTTATGCCATCACAAAAGAGGTCTGATGACACGTTATGGATCGGATATTCTATAACCAAGTGCTACTTAATCGATATTAGTTGATTAGACTAATAAATCGTTTGCATAGACGTCTGTTTAGACAATTTTCTATAATTATACGAACGGTTTAATTTATAATTTGTTTGGTTTTGGATGTGGCAAATATCTTAAACAATTACTATAACACTGTGTGTGGGTGCAAGTTACAGATCGTTAAATGATTATTACGAATTTAATGGTACTACGCTGGACGAATGTTTTTTGACACTGAAACTGCTCGGCTGGTTAAAAACCTGGATAATAATTCTTCTATGGGTTAAGATAACATCTCAGTGAATCCTGGTTAAGGATTTATCGCCTATGGTCAACCAAGGAGTGTTTCCTAGCTATCATGAAGATTGCGAAAAATGTTCCTCTGCCTAAATCAGGTTTCATTTATTCTAAAATTTTCGAACGTGTTATCTACCTTTCTTGTATTATCATAAACCCCTTCCAATTTGGGTTCCAAAAAATTGTGGCACCTTGGTAGCTGTATTGAATTTCTGTATTTGTATTGCATAATGCATCGAAATTATTTAAATATTACTTAGCAAATCACAAACATTTTGTTCGTTTAGGTAGAGGAAGGGGGGGGGGGAGGGGAAATCTAATGAATTAATGATGAAAACGGCTGTGCCTCAAGACTCCATATTGGGTCCTATTTTATTTGCAATTTATGTAAATGATATTTTTTCTTTAGAACTACAGGGAACGGCTCAATTATTTTCTGATGATACCGTTATTCTATATAAATCCTCATCATTGGCTCTAGTTACGTGATCATATGGAACACGACCTAAATTTAATTGGTAGCTCATTGGATTAAAATAGTTTCAGTTTAAATGAAGAAAAATTCAATTTCCTTATCATCTAAGTTTAATTCATGCGGATATCACCAAGAAGAAAGTATCACCAATGATCAGAGTGCTAACGCAAATTTCTTATCTGCTCAATGTTGCAACTAAGATTTCAATTTACCATGCCAATGTGATTTCTCATATGTTGTATTTATTACCAGTTTGGGGTCATTAGTGGATACCAAAATCAAGGAGATTCAGACTCTCCAAAACAAGGCTTTAAAAGCAATCTTTAATTTACTAAAATTATCTCCCACAAAATTGTTGTATAACGTTGTTTTCTGGTAACGAATAAGGCCATAACTTACCGTCTGAGTAGATCATGCGATCTGAATCACTCACCAAGCTTCACCTTTGATGCTGCAAGGAATAGTGTATTTTATAGGGGTTTATTGATGTTCAATAAATTGCCTAGGGTGATTAACAAAATGAGTGTTGGCTGCTTTAAAAATCTATAAATTATTAAATTCTATTGCTTCATGTCTCCAGGCTGTTGTGTGGCAGAATCTGGAATGTGTAATGTATTACATAAACCTAGATTCTATTTGACTGGTTGTTGCGTTATTGTTCCTGGGATGTTCGTTGTTACTGCCTGTTTAATTCAAATATTTTATTTTTAAGGTACCATGTTTATTTAATTCTTGAAAAAAATCATTTCATTGCAATTTTTTTTGTATTTTATTATTTTATTTTCGCATATTAACGCAGGTTTTACAAGAATAGAACCACTACCAACAATTTAAAGTATTTGCTGACATCGAAATATCATGAATCAGGTGTCGACGAAATGGATTTTATTTTATTGAATGATTAAAATATTTAAAAGGGAACCACATTTAAAAACAAATATGTTAACTACGTTATTAAGCTTCAGTTTTACAGAGTGTAACAGACAGTCGTTACTGAAAGTGTGACCCACAAATTGATTTAGATTATGTGAATTTTTTTACTGATGCCAAACGTAATAAGATTTCTAAAAATGTTTTCGTTTCAATTCCAAAATGAAACCAATATAACTTTAATTTGCTGAAAACCTATCTTGGCCTGATATAACCGGACTTCCTCAAATATTTCCATTCGATAAAGCCTTTTACAATAGTTTCATTGAGTTCTCCGGGTCCGTTCAAACCATGACTTAACCATATTTTTTTTAATATAACTAATAATATTTCAACTAAAGTGAGTTTACGAAGAGATGAGCAAGGTAGATTATACAATGTAATCTACGCGGTTGTTCACATTACGTAAACTACATAGCAATTTTATGCGTCGCTGATGTCGACAATAAGCCTATTTTTTATTCAACCTGGGCGAGCAACGCGCTGTCAAAAATTGCACTGCAGTTTGTTTTTACAACCGGAGTAATTTTACACGATGCACTGTGTTTTATATTACACTCCGCACTGCGCTCTGATCGTACACTAAGCACAGATTTTTACCCGCAACCAATTGTAAGGGTAAGCAAGAGTAAACAATAACCTATAAAATGATTGTCAAAAATTATTATTCAACAGAAGTGCTACATTTATTTTCATGTAGAAAATTATCTAATTGTTATTTATTAGGTTTGATTATAAAATATATATGTATAAAAATGGAAAATTGTGGAAAACAGTAAGTAATTATAAATAAGGATATTATAACTTATATCAAATAAAAATATTTCCCATTTGTTTATAATTTTCATTGAGCTTTCAAATCGACCCACGATTTAACAATTTATTTAATTAATTTAACCAGTGATGGCTCATGTGTACCAAAAATGTGTACCAACAATTTGTGGAACAGCTAAATCGTGAATTTAAATTGAACCTTTCGTGGGGCCAATTAGATAACAAGTGGAATGGATTAGTTCGGCAATATAAAAAACAAAATTACACAACGATACAACCGGTAACAACATGGAATATTGCACTTATTATGATGCAATTGACAACATACTAAAAGGGTCTTCTGAAACGAACGGCGGTCGCTACATTTACTGACACTATATAATAACGCTCCAGGTCCCGAAATAATTGAAGAGCAAGCTAGATTTATTGGAACGGCACAGTACGGCATTAGAAAAAATAGCTATCCATCTCACAACCAATTGGTTCAATTATGTAAATATATATCTTCTTTGTACGTATGTGAAGTTATCCCAGCATTCTATCCCAGAAAATAAAAATATTTAATCAGGCAACACTAACATATCAATAACCAATTTGCTCTTGTGTGAAGTTATCCCAGCTCAGCTTTTGATTCATTTAACAAAGTATGAAGTTAGCCCAGGTCAGAATTTTTATCAATTTCAATGAAAAAACGAAAAGTTATCAAATTTATTAAATTTGATTTGATTATGTATAGTAAAAAAATTAAAATCTAAAGTACCAAAAACCTGTAAAATTTGTGAGTTGCATATAGCTAGTAATGGAAAATTATAGGCAATGTAAGAAAAAATTCGTTCCGTCTCAAGTTCCCGAAAATGAACTCTGCTGGGCTGGGAATTGCATTGATTTTTATATAGTTTTCGTCCCGCTCGATAAATCTAAAATTATTTGGTCGAAACTAGAAATGTCTGGGATCAGGGCTGCATGATTTTAGAAGGTATATATTAGTAGCTAATTTTTAGATGAATAAGAAAAAAATCTGATTGGGAATTTCATTGATTTTTATGTCATTTTTGGGCTTACTCGATAAATCTAAAATTATTTCGTGTGCACTAGAAATGTCTCGGATCAGGGCTACATGACTTTAGCACTTATTTATTAAATTTTAGCACTTTAGCACTTTATTTATTAAATCATTTAAAATAGCCAATCTTTTAATAGAAGCATCATTCATCGTCATTATTGGAATCGATATCCACCTATATCAACTTATTTGCAATAATTGGTTCCATTTTATGCTATCTATTTTATTGTAGACAATTAAAATTATTCAGAAAACAAATATACGCTGACGAACAAAACTTCAAACTAGTTTTACAGATTATATGTCAAAATTAATGCTGATTACATTGAGTGATTGTGGTCTGAGCAACCTGCGCTCAGTGTTAATTTGTTCTGAATACCCTAGGCAACAATACACGCTCAGGTTGAATATAAAAAATAGGCCCAACATAGACAACATCAACAACCGTGTAAATGATATTAGAAACTCAATTTGCTGATTATTTTATCTAGGTATTAGATGATTTATCTATCTTAGAGGTTAAAACAATTTGTATTTCGATACTAAATCAAATAAATTATTCTTTAGTAGATGAACCGCCTTCTACGCTGACCTTAGCTAAGTTTACCACTAGAGATGTTTTACATTCGATTATATTCAAATATATAAGGTAAGTTGCACACTTAAAACTAATTCGAACTACTACAAACATTCCTTCAAATAATCCGTTGAGTATAGAGTATTGAATTATTTTTTACTTGGCACACTCTTCGTAAACTGACATTCTTTTCAGAGTAAAATTTGACGAACCGAGTACACACGTTTTAAACACAGTTCACAAAGTAAAACGCAGTGTGCAGTATTTTTTGACAGCGAGTTAAATTATGAAAAAGGCCCACTATTAAACTTTCTTCGGTACCTTGACTGTACGAAAAATTCTTCGATATTGTCGAGAAATTTTATTACTTTCGAGAAAATTCAAGAAATATCTCTCGTCCATTAGTCAACTTTTGTAGAAGAAACTTTAACAATAATGTACTCATTGCATTTCTAGAAATCAGCTCTACTTCAAAGACTAATATATTTAATCCATTTTATGATAACGTAGCTTAATATTTTGAGCCAAGCGTAAAATTTTGTGAAGGCCCCATGTGAAATGCAAGTCTTCCTTATGGAACTTTGTGATAAGACAATTTATTAGAATTTTATCAGTTTAAACGATAAGTCTTAATCCAGATAATAAATTTTAAATTAGACTTATTATTTCTCGGCGAATTTTCTTCTCAATTAATTAATATTTCTTAATTAATTAATTAATGCATGTATAATAATAAAGCACTTTACGTGTAAAGAAAAGTATAAGTAAAGAAATTTTTAAGTGGTTTCGATTGGTTTATTCCCATATCGTGCAAAATCCCAAAAATCTTAGTCACATTTGCCAAAATAGCACAATAAAATGTCTAACTCTTAAAGAATGTATTGCTTTACTGTGACAATAGTATATTACATCGTGTCAATAGAAAATGACGAAAAACCTTAATATTACCCATCCGTTTTAAGGAGATATTTACAATCAAATATGGGGCTATTGAATCTGGTGGTTATTTAAACGATTTCTAAACAAAGTAACTTTCCATTGAAAATTTTGTTGTCAGAAGAAGAAGACATTTTAAATGATCTACTCTAGTCAAAGTTTGATGTTAAGATTACATAAAAGAAACAAAAAATGTTTACTCTTTTCAAAGTTTCTAAACAGACATAGAGATAGTTACGTTAGACGCGAGATTGTTTAATCCCAATCCTTAGCCGCAATAGTCGAGTAATATTTTTCAGACACATAGAATAACTGGCCCTAATTTAATTAATTTTAAATTAAGAGACCTAAAATGTGTGTAACTGCGGAAATTGGAGGGCTAATGTCTAAGAAGAGGAGATATTTCATTGCGATAGCTGATTTAAGATTTGTTAATAAACGAAATACTTTTAACTAAACAATAATTCCTTAGTAAGTCCAACGCTACTCATTCCAATCTGAAATTTCAGGAATAGTCAAAATATTTGAAGAGATTACGGTAAGATTTAGGACGAAGCAATAACAAAGTTTAATTAACAAACGAGGAATGCAGAACTGCAACAACACACACATTTAACTAAAATATTGCAGTAACAGGTGAAAATCAGACAGCCGAAAATTACACTTTCATTCCTCAAATTCAAAAGAGTAGTACGATTAGTGCAGTTTTAATGTTTTCCCTGGAATTTTCTCAATAATAGCACAAGGGGCACTCAACATTAAAAATTTCACTGCTGGGGTACGAAAAATTGTGGTTCATCAAATATTACTATTCAAATGGGATTGTTGGTTGTTCATGGTTTACATTGACATAAAACCTGTAGAATGCAATAAACATGGTCGAGATTGTGTTATGCAAGCTAAGTTGCAGAAAGAGTTAGAGAACAACTAGTGATAGCAAGCAGGTTGAAATAAAAAACAAGTGCTAATAAAAATGTGTTTGTTAAGTGTTAATTTTACGTGTGCTTTTTCCATAATTTTTCTCAAGTTGGCCAGCTTTGTAAGTGGGCCAAGAATCTCGGTTTTTGTGGTCAACTTAGACTAGTTTAACTATATATTTCATATTAATATTATCCGATTTTCTTGGCGCTGATCTGATCCGGTTCAGTCCACTTCCTTTAAAACAACGTCAGGGCTCTCACTAGATTTGAACTAAATTTTTTTGATCTAACTAAAATATTTGGGTCAAATTTTTTATAAAATATTTGACGGATCAGTTCAATCAATCGGATTCATGAAATGCAAAAGTTCAACAAGTTCAAAATATGTTTAGATCATTCAATCACTACTAAAGTGAATTACAATAGCTGTCGATTGTATACGATTAGACAACATTGTCTAGGAATGGTCCACGTTATCGAAGTTGTTCAAGAGATGTCGACGCGACCACAATAAATTAGTAAATGACGCATAAACGCCAATCTCTGAGTTCACTCGAACTGTTTCTAAACTATTATTCGTACTAGAGAAAATATTTAAGTTGTTTGAGTCTACATTAACATTATTAATTTCGGAATTAATTTTACTCTATTTTCAGATTTAGATTCTGGACTAAATAATATAAAACTTTATATCACGTTTTTGATTTTCATCCGAAAATAGAGCTAATCCGGAAATAGATTGCAAATCTCATGTTTACATGTAATTTTACAATTCTCGTTAAAATGGAATACGTTGGAATACGTTTGTTGGAATATGGATTTTTTACGATTACAAATTAATATCAATTTATTTGTAATAAAACAGCACCAAGTGAATTATTATCGACATCAGTGTACAAAATAAGGTCATTTTTTAAATCGGAGTGAATCCATAAAAATTGTATATTTTCCTTTAACAATGTCTGTAACATTTGAGATAGTTCGATTATTTTTAATAAACCTGATCGATAAAAGAGTTGTGCATTTTTTTCACGGATATTTTGAAAGGATCAGACATGAGTCTTTTTTCAGTCATGATATGGCCTAGCAATATTATTTTTATAAACTGACATTTTATTAGTGAAACGAACTTACAATTTATGAGTACAAAGGCGAAAAGGAACTTTCACAAATCGAATATTACGATCCTCTCACACTCAACTGTACCTTCAATTTAGAAAAGAGGTGTTGAATGTTGAAGGTGAATTTTCCAATCCTTGAGTCACTTATGTGAATTCTGAGGTCCCGAACCGATACTAAGAACAATTTGCTTATCTTATGGTACACAACCCCGGTGGTAATTCAACTTAACCGACAAAAGCGTATATCACTCTCCATTTCGGTGAAGTGTGAACCATTTTCGGATGTTTCAGAAACTACGCGTAATGGTATATTCTATGGACTCTGACTATTTTGTTTGATTTCTTGCTCTAGAATTTTTAATGTGTGAGTTTAAATTCCCTCCTTAGTAGCTTCAGGAAGCGTATACGGTTTTACAATAATTTTATTATAATTTGTATTATTTGTCACTTCTGGGAAATTATATCTCACTAAAATTCACACAATCTTATCTGCTTTTGATGAAATGTCAATTAATCTTTTAGTACTGATAGTGTGCAGTAGTAATGCAAACTCCAAGGCTTCAAGTAAAAATGTTATAAATTTCTAAATTTTCTAATTTACTAATTTCTTAAGGCAACCGGTTCATCTGTGGTTGCCATCGAAGAACCAACCGTTTATTTTTTTTTAAAAATGACAGTTATAAATTCCTAAGATCTCAACAAGTTATGTCTAGATCATAAAGGCATTAGTTTAAGATAAATATCGCTATCACCTTCAAAGATATGCCAAAGAATCGAGAAGATTTACCTCTTTATTTCTAAGGTTAATAAATCAGTTTTTGTTTTTTGGCTAGTAAATGGTTGGTCAATTGAATTCTAGGTGGTTACCAGGGCCGCCGCAAGATGCTCACTACAACATGAACGAGGAACACTATTTTTGTGCTGACCCTATGCGGTCATAGGGTACGTTCTTGATGTATTTGATTATCTCTGCTACACACCCCGGCTACTTTCCCTTGGAAATAAAATTGTATCCAACGTTAGAACTTACGTTTATTAGTTTCTCTATGTTTTTAGAGCGAGCTAAGAATTTAATTAAGAACAAGCTTGATTTAACTGAAATTTCAACATATGTGTGGGATATAAAAATTTATAAAATGCTTCTTGAATAGCCAAAGATGAATATTGTTTATTTAGAAAATCGTTACCAATTGTAATAAATAAAGAACCGGAAAACAATTACGTAAATTTGAAAATGTTGATCTTACCTATAATATTAATGGGAAGAAGAATGATAACATTATGCATAGGTCAATTAGACAAGACTTAACTTGTATTATCAGTAAGATATTATTAATTTTTAGGTAGCAGAATGTTTCTGATCGTACACATTATTATTTATTAAAGAGACATTGGCGTCATAATCTATAATATACGTATAGGTACAATATTTTAAGTTTGCCATTTTCAAATTGCAATAACTCCTCTCGTAGAAACCGCAGACGATTAAATATTTCTGAAATCTCAACAAGTTAGGTCTACATCATAGAGGTTAGATCAACTTCAAAGATAAGAGGTCGAGTTGATTTTCCATCAATAACAGGCTGCTTAGGTACAATTGTACCTTCATATATCGTATGAATAGTATGCAAAAAATATATTTCTGTTAATTATATTTTATTCACCCGCGGGTACTTGAGAACCATCTGTTGCCTTCTTACTGCAAATCTGATCTTGTAGAAGTTGCTTTCATCACATACCTAGAAAAAAATGTTAAATTAGAAGGTATATGATGTGTACATTTATTATGGTCTCTAAATATAATTAATCAATTGAGCTGAATTGCTTTGAGCAACAGTATGAAAATTGCTGTAACAGTCGAAACTGCCTATAAAAATTATTGATAATGACAGAATTTTTTTTAGAATGTGCACAGATTTTTGTTCATCGTTTGCTTATAAAAAGGTCAAATAATATCAGTGTCGTACTATGCATTGATATCCGACCAGTTAAAGAGTTCGATTTAATTTACTATCCACCTAGATTATTCACCAGATATGTTTTCCAGCGATAATTATCTGATTGCTAAACTCAAAGTTTGGACTAGAAGTTCTCGTCAAACGAAGTGGGATTATCGCAATCGATTCCCATTTTGCAAGAGAACAATATGCAAGATATACTCTGAGATTATATTTAACAACAAAGATACTTGTTACTATGTTGCTCTGTGTTGTTACAACGTGACAAAACATTTATAAATTTCTACTAAAATGTTTAAGGTAAGTAATTTTACTAGGTTTTACGTTTGCCACCAAAATTGTAACATTGGTTTGAATACGTTCTAACGTTAATATTTGCCAATTTTAGTAAATGTCTAAGCAGTTTCAAAATGATGCTTATATAACGAGGATTTTTA
The DNA here is from genome assembly GCA_963691935.1 of Nephrotoma guestfalica. NCBI lineage: Eukaryota > Metazoa > Arthropoda > Insecta > Diptera > Tipulidae > Nephrotoma > Nephrotoma guestfalica. The sequence continues at coordinate 162,391,657 of OY829915.1, read as the reverse complement.
AACAAAATGTATTAAGGGACAATTGTACCCCTACCGCCTGCGATAACGTTGTAAAATTAAGCCACCGGACGAGGGTTAAGGCAGATGTGTTTTATTTTCATTTGACACACGTGACATCATTACTAATAATGTTGTGGACACATAGAACCCGGACTCAAACAATCGTATCCTATGCAGGCTCAAATCAATCAAACTTAATACGTCCCAATTTTTCCAGTAATATAATTGTATTAATGTTTTCTCTGGTAGGAGGTTTGATTGGTTGGTATCAAAATAATGATTAGATTTTCTTAAATAACAGATTTTATATGTATGGCCTAGTACGAGTATGCCACAAGACTGATAATACGATTTGAAAAATCAGTTACGAATTATTTTAAGTTCTGTTTAATATTGACTAATTTAGTTATTAACTCATTAACCGATTAAACAGTTTAATTTCATTTGAAATTTTAATTTTATCTCTACGGTACTTTTTTCCGTTTATGAAAAGCAAGATCGACTAATGTTTTCAATAGTCTTTTTTAAGAAACACAATATTTAAAGTTGCTTTTAAGCACTTATTTTATGCATAGTCCTGCTAAAAGTAGACTACAAAGGCGATACAATGTCAACTAGTAATACCTATAACAATTTGGAACCGGAAAATCAACATTTAAATATGTTAAATTTTTCGCGAAAATCCCTGTAAGGCTAATCTTACTGATTTTTACCGGTTAAAATTTATTGTCATACAGATTCGGTAAATTTCTATCATTTTGGGTAAAGTGGGAATTTTGGGTAGATGTGCGTTTAAATTGTTGCAATATGTTGCATCATTCGCCTGAATTCTAGGTCCGATTACAAAATGTGCCGGTTTTCAAAACACGAAATTTTCAATAACCGCGCTTTCCTTGCACTTTTGTTATATAATGTCTCAGTTAGACATTTTTTTAAGAATATACGAAGTAAAGTTAATTTTTTTTGAAGAACAGGATTGAATACGTAGATAAAATACGAGTAGTGCAACCTTGTTATGAGTTAAAATTTCAAATATTGGTATATAGAGCTTTTAGCTCTCAAACAAATCGTGAGCGTTCAGTCATTGAAAAGTTCAATACGGCACTAGAACATGAATCATCATTGCCGCGGTGGCCGCAACCATTGATAATAATCCTAGTATTTCAACAAGATAATTAGCGTTAAATACGGCTGTCAGTCGAATGAGCGTTTCACAAGTTTTGCAGTCTTTTGAGTTCATAAGATCCTCCAATTCAACTAGAGTTCTATCAAATGTAATAGCGTTTAGGCGCAGATGCACACGTTAATTTAAATGTAAATGTAAACAACGTCGTATATGGGCGAAAGAAAATCATCTAAACAGCAAGCAGTTTGCATGCAAAACGTCTGGCTGTGTGGTCAAATAAAACTCCTACAAAATATAAATCGCATAAATAGAGAAAGGATTACCTTAAAATGCTTAGTCTGTTATCATCTTCTTTATTACATTGTCAGGGTGAACTGTCGAAACACTAAAAACTTTAAGACTTTGGTATTTTCACTGCACTAAATACATTAATTACACTTTTATTTTCACTACACTTTAAAAAATTTCACTACACTAAAAACAATACACTAAACACTTTAACTTAAATTATATTTTCACTATAAACTGTGTATAATTTCGTAACACTATAAACTCAAACACTAAATAACAATTTCACAAGAGACGAAATTTAACACACGATTACGCGTACACACTTAATACTTTTCACGTAACGCGGATCACTTTTATCCATAAGCAATAAATTAAATTGAATTTAGCTTTAAAAATAATTCGACGCACAACACAACTTTGTTAAAATAATAATTTGACTGCAACAGGTAAATCCATGACCCGTTATCTTATTAGTGCAATCGTAATTTCGTAGTAAAATCAGTAGGTTGCAGCATGAAAGTGGAAAAATGAATTTCAATTGTTAGTGTCCTTCATTAAAGATTTTAATCTCATAGTAAGAAAAAACATGGAAATGTGAATATGTTGGGGCCAACACGCGACTTCCTTTTATCTCGAATGTACATTGATCTCAAGTACACCACACTTCATTTCGGGATAAAACATTATAATTATAAACATCATAATTAAGATTTTTCCATAAATTTGGACATCCCGGTGAATTTTGCCCGAAATCGGCCCATCAAAAGTTTCAGCTTCCATTGGAGTTCATGCCATTAATTTTTAAAAGTAAACATTTACCAGAAAAACGACTATGAACTACCAGATTCTAAATTAAATTTGCAATAATATTAATTTAGGTCACTTTTCCAAACTTTAAGCGAAAATTACGGTTTTTGACACACAAAAAAAACAGTTTTTCAACCAAAATTGAGCTTTGACTACAATGAATAAACTATGAAGGTTAATTTCATTTAATTTTATTTTAAACTTAATTTTAAACGTTCTTCATTAATTAAGAGACTTTGCGAAATGTGGTGAACTCTGTGGCAGTTTTCGAAGCCTAAACTACCCAATTATAATATTCTAATATAAATTTGTATTATTGATGATAAAATGAGAATGTTCAGGGTGGGCCATAAGACACTGAACATTGTATTTTTGATATATTTTTTGTTTATTGAAAATGAATAATTTTGATTACAAAAGATAGTTTTTATTATCAAGTTTTAAACAAATTAAATTGTAAAAATAATATCTGTTAGATGCCTGCCGTCAGCCTCTTCGCAAGCTGCTGCTCTTTGCTGGTCTATAACTGAAGTCAAAACAGGTTGATCAAGTGCAATAATTTCATTTATTATGTTGCCTTTTAGTTGTTGCAGACCTTGCGGTTTATTTGGGTATAGACGATCGTTCAAATATCCACACACAAAGAAATCTGGTGGTGTTAAGTCGGCTAATCGTGATGGCCAATTATCATCTCCAAATCGTGAAACAATACGGTTATCATAAACAGTTCGCAGCAAATTCGTTGTTTCCCTTGCAGTATGGGACGTAGCTCCGTCTTGTTGAAACCACATTTCTTAAACAACAAGATTTCTAACATACATCTGTAACGCTCACCATTTACAGTCAATGCATTGCCATCTTTGTCTTGGAAGAAGTACGGGCCGCAGATCTTGTCTGCTGATATTATACACCAAACTGTGATTCTAGATGGATGCAACGGACGCTGTTGAATCACTCTTGGGTTTTCATTGCCCCAGATTCTAAAATTTTGCTTATTAACATAATCACTTAAATAGAAATGCGCCTTATATGTCATAAAAATTTTTAATCCGTTAATAATTCGGTCAATTTTGCACAAAATCTTAAGCTGGTTGCATAGTCTTGCGACAAATTGTCATGTACCATTTGTATCTTGTACCGAAACAGCAATACATTTTTTGCTTAGTCTACGCAGTGAAATTCCGGCCATTTGAAGCTACGTGGCACGTAAGCGAGTCGATGTTTCAGGGTTCTGATTTACGCTCTCGAGAACTCATTCCGTATTATCTTGGCTTCGTGCTTCAAACGGTCTATTACTCTGATATAAGTCACTAACAGATCCCGATGACTGAAAACGAGCGACTAGATTGCGTACTTGATTTCGCGATGGTGCAGTTCGGCTGTTAAAAAATTTCGAATATTTCTTTGGGTTTGAATTATTGAGTTTTTGACTAGCAAAATAAAACTCAACAATTTTTGACCGTTCCCCAATCGTATACATGACTACTGAATCTCCCAAACGTTGTTTCTAATACTGAAAAATAAAAAGAAAAGAAAATACAAAATTCAAAAATTTAATCAAAAATACAATGTCCAGGGACTTATGGTCCACCCTGTATTTTATGAATTACCGACTAAACGACACAGTAGTCAAAGCTTTATTCTGAAAACCCCGACTTTATATTTCGTAACCCGTAAGATATTTAATGAAATATCTTCAATCCTAACTATCAGAGGCCCTACTTTGTGGAAATTGTGTATGAGTTTTCATTTACACAGGTCTAAACCTACTCAAATCTATTTTCGGCTAGTGTTTCCGCCGTTTAGTAATGTCGGAAGACTTGGAAAGCCCGAATTTTCATTGGATTGGTTATTTGTTCAAATATCATTAACCGTAACTAAAAAGGGCCTTACTCTTTTGAAATTGTGTATAATTTTCCATTCACATAGGCCAAGACCTACCCAAGTTTTTTTTCCGCTAGTGGTTCTGTCATTTAATAATGTCGAAAAACTAGCCCCGCGAATAGATTTCTATTTTCCGTTAGTGATTCCACCGATTAGTAAAGACGGAAAACTCGGAGAAACCCGAAGTTAGATTTAATAAATTTGTATGTGCTCAATTATCTTTAATTCATAATTTTTGAAAATTGTGATTAATTTCATGATCGGCAATATAGTCCTACTCAATATATATAACTAGTCGTTTAGGATCATGCTGCGATATTACAAATTTTACACATCACAGATATTTTTTATAATTGTTGCTGGTTTTAGGAATAAGTTTGTATTTAGGAAAATATTCACAACCGTAGTTTGGAGCGGTACATGTATATTAAACAGAGCAAGCAAGGAGGAAATAGAGATCTCAACTTGTCCACCAGCGTCGAGAGTCAGGAAGTCTACTCCAAGCCATTGTAGTTAACATGTAGGTACTCAAAGTAAACTTTCCGAAATCCCTGAAACATATGAATGAAGAGATGTCTGTTCTGATTAGGAAGACAACGTGAACAAATATGTTCATGGTGAGGATATGGTAGGTGCCCAAGACTAATTTGAACTAAATCAAAATGGATCACTAACCATGAAAAAGTGAATTGTCGAAAAGCTATTCCAAAAACCCTGAAGCGCAGAGCCAACTGGTCGAAAAGGTTTAGGTTAAGGTCATTCATGATGGTGTTATTGCTATAACAAGAAGCTATCAAATCCAAAGCATCAGATAGGTTATGTAAACTCTCGCCATTATTTCGAGCGGTTAATGTGTACACCACCCAGTGTCATCAACCCAAAGAGCGCAAGTTCGAATCTTATCAGACTTCATTATTTTATTGAGGCGATTATTATTCATTAACATCATCGAGTATTGCTCCAAAACTGATTGAGATTTGGATTTTAGAATGACATTTTATGTGGGAGAGAACTGTGAATATAACGAAAGCAATTGTAAACTGCGGTGATAATCCTCATCGAAAATGCTGGGATTAACAGCGTGCATTAATAATCAAGACAGCGGAAATTTTGACGTAGACAATTCAGGAACACAACTACATGAAAGTAGTTTACAATTACAATACACATACATACATCACTAGATACAAAACGAATAATCTTGAAAAGAGAAAGACAAGTATTTGCGCGCTGTATAAGATAGCGGAAATTTCGCAGTGGAAAATAAGAGATTACGCTACTCGCCGCAAGTGGCAGCACCATCACAAAAAATAATTTATTTTGTTATATAATTACCAGCGGAATTTGTTTATTCATTTTGTATCTACTTTTTCACTAAATAAATCATCCCAGCGGAATAAAATATCAAAAGTAATCCGTAAAATGACAAATTGATTGATCTCCGAAGTAAAAGAACTCGGTAAATAAAATCTTGAAAACTAACAATTTTTAGTGTTTCCGCCATTCTTAAAGAATGACGATGAAATTTGGATAGTAGTATTGAACAGGGATTTCAAATTAAGTTTTGGACAAAATTCTAGGATCTGCTCATGCTGGACTAAACTTGGCCATTTCGTAACCAATCGTTTTGAAAATTTAAAAATTTTTAATTACTTATTTTCAGTTTTCTGCCAATATATCAGAAACTTCAACTAGTAACCAATACTCTCGGTTATTTTTCTAGTAGTTTAGGTCGTACTGAGACTACGAGGGAAATTTGGGGAAATTATGAATTAGAAGTTTCACTATACTTTTTAGATTTTCTGCGGCCACATAAGTTATTTTCTGTTTTTTACCGATTTCTCAAAAACTTCCACTAGTAACCAATACTTTCGGTTGTTTTACTAATATATTAAGTCTTACTGAGACTACAAGGAAAATTAGTGGAAAACTTATAGATTCGAATTTTCACTATAATTTTTTCATTTTATACATGACAGTGAACAAGTGAAAGTGAAAAAAGAGTATTAAACAAGTAAAACTGAACAGTAAAAAAGCAAATTAGTGAGCTTTGAAATAAGTGAATTGCTGTGTAAGTTAAAGGTGTTGGACAATAAAGTTTGTAACTTGAGTTGCTGTGAGTTTTATTGCAAAAATGAAGTTCGAATCGATATCGAACGCTCAAAAACCGTAACAATATTTTAGCCAATCGACCACTAAGTAAAACATCAAGTTATAAAATAATCGAATGTTGAAGGAAGGCAAGAGCAAATTCAATACTCCAAGATCCCGAAGAGACATTAAAATGATTAATTAATTCAGATATAAAAGTATATTTAACATACATCCACATTAAGCAGACAAGAAAATAAAAATATGAGCTAGAATATTGTTGCACTAAATAATTATGGAAAGTAGCCAATCAAGTAACACATGAACATCTAAACCAGCACAATGAAACAAAAGCACTCAAACAAGATATTTTCGCGCCAAATATAAAACATCCAAACCCGTATATAAAATATCAGTTTCCAAGCAAAAAAATAGAAACTCTAGAAACGGCACTGTTACAGCCAGGGATGTTTCTAAGTACTTCCATCGAAGCTCTACGGCCATCTAGGACACGAATGGAGAGTTTAGCACAAACGTGAGTAATGTTTTCTTAAAATGGCAATCAAACTCCAAAATTTTACTAAATCGACGAAGTCGTTCCTATTTGAGGCTATTGCTCGACCGGGGATAGAGGTACTTGTACCACATCCCACAGTACATGAAGTAGACGCCACTTTTAATAGAATTATAAAAAATGACACTCGGTCTTGATGGAATAAATAAGTAAATTTAGCGTAAAATTTGTAAGCAAATGACCGAAATTTATCTAAATATTGCTATATCGCCTATTTGACAATTTATCAAACCCAAAAATGTGTAAAAGTTAAATCTTTTTATTTGTTTCATTATTTTTGCAGCCATAATGAGTATTTTGAGTTTCCTTACTTAATGATAAATTTGATTCAACAATTGTTTTCGGATAAGTTGTTGATTAGGTTCCAGCTACATGGAGGTTGATTGTGATCCATTAATCAAATCATACATTAAACCAGATGCATTGACGAAAGCCTGATTACACATTTACACATGTATGTATATAAAGGGTTAGGAAAAAAGTTCGTTGCCTTTTTTGGGTGACCTTGAAACAAAGAAGTTTCTTATTTCCAGTGGTGGCATTGTGATCGATGACGTTTTGTCATTTTTTTAGAAGAGCCATGATCCCATCACTGTAGAACTTCTGTAGTTTAGAGGTGCAAAATCGAGACAGCCCATTTTCGCAGGCCTCTTTTGAAATTAATGCAAAACCATTAAGATGCGCTTCTGCATGGACCGTAACAAATGGTAGTCCGCTGGTGCAAGGTCAGGATTATATGGTGGGTGCATCAAAACTTCTCAGGGTCATCAATAATGTGGGTGGTCTACCGTTATCATAATTTAACACAACGCGCTCTCTGCTGATCAATTCTGCAAGTTTTAACTTAATTGCTTGCCTTAAACACGTTAGTTGCTGACAGATTAGAATCAATCGTTTGGAACGATGGCAGCACCTCATAATGTACGATTCCTTTGGATTTCTTGGGAAGGTTCACTTCCTTTCGTCCATGATCTTTTTCGCACAACGTTGTCGTATCTTATCCACTTTTCATCACCAGTAATCATTCGCTTTAAAAATGGCCCGATTTCGTGCCGTTTCAGCAACGTTTCACAGATAAAAATCCGGTTCATTAAATTTTTAACTGTTAATTCATGTGGTACACAAACACCAAGCTTTTTTTGTACCTAGCCATTTTCAAATGGTTTAAAACTGTTTTGTGATCAATATTTAATTCTTTACCAATTGCATGGCAATTTTATGCATGAGTTCATCGTGTTTTCCAGTGGTTGGTCGACCAGAGCGAGGTGCATCTTTAACACCCATATTTCCAGAACAAAAGCGCTTACACCATTTCTTTGCTACTGATTTTGATAAAGCACCTTCTCTATAAACAGCACAATTTTTTCGCAAGCCTGAGCCGCGTTTTTACCTTTGTCGCAATAAAATTGTAAAATATATAAAAAATTTTCATAATTTATCTCCATGTTTAAAAAGTTTTTAACTTTTTATTCACTTCGCCTATTTTAATGTTTTGTATGTCAAAGTACAAGCAAAATTTCACCTTTCAAACACACATACGAATTTTCCGATACGATCAATGGTTACTGAGATAGATGAATGTAAGGCCATCTATCGGGAAAAAAGGCCACGAACTTTTTCCCCTACCTATTACTTATTTTACATATAGAACATGACACGAACATAAAACAATTTAAACATTGGTAATAAATAAACTATTGTTTCGCATTCGTTATCACGATGAGTGACAGAATCTCAAGAAAGGAAAATATTTCTAACTCTAATTGGTAACAGATGTAAACAGATGTTAAAAAGCAAATTAATAAAATCTTATCCTCTCCGAAAATGCATGAAATATGTATACCGTATAAAGGTGAATGATACCTACCACATTATATGGTAAAATGATAGAGAGATAGCATCAAAAATACTACTCGCGTATAAATGTAATTTTAACCAATCGCGTGCATAATTAAAATAATTTTAATCCATGAATTAAACATGAACTCTTAAAATTCACTGTAAATTTTATTAAAATAATTTCTTTTATAAAATCAAAAACAAAAAAATACACAATCCTGGTCTAGCGTTTTAAAAAAACATAATCAAAATTTAACTAATTAAAAATGGACACGTTTTATTTAAAAATACAACATTAAGCAACATTTATGTATTTGCATTTATTTATTTTACAAAAGTACGAATTCCATCATCTCAATTAACATAAAAATCGTTTTATCTTATTTTCCAATTTTAACAAAATTTATCAAGTCCACATAATAAACAGAAGAACAACGGACCCCATCACAAAATATATGTCAAATTTCGTTTTTATTATCTGCAAATAAAAAATAAATAAATAAATAAAATATTAAAATAAATAATATTCTGTTTGTAACATTTTGACCGAAATTTTATTTATTTATTTAAATTATTATTGTGTATTTTGTGTGCTCTCGCGCTTATTTTGGCATTTTAATCATTTTTGACATATTAATAGGATTATTGCACTTCTTCTTGAAGCCCGATTGTATGTTGTGTTTTACAATCATCATCAACATCATTTTGTGTTTTGCTTTTTATCTTCCGTTTTCATTTAAATAAATAAATTTTTGATTTTTCGTTCGTTTCTTATAAGTAAAGCGATTTTTATTTTAAATGAAGAATAATGAGGATTTGTCTTGTTTCAGCTCTTACGATTTTTTGATGTAGTAGATTTTTATCAAAAAAAAAAATATTGTAAATAAATAAGACGAGAATAAAAGGTAAATCATATTGTTAATAATAATTTAATGTAAAATTGTGTTTTGTTGTTGTTGTTAAATGGAAAACAGTAAAATACAAATAAATGACATTTAATTCGTAATCGTCAACGACTTATTTATTTATAAAGTTTTTATTTGTGATTTGTGTTGACATAATTTTTGGTTTATGTATAAAGTTTAATGATAATCCACTGAATATTATTTGGCATACACTTTAAGAAATATAATATAATTGGGTAAATATGAAATGTACATAATAATGTTATTGGCGATATACCTTTTAAAATGCAACCACAATTAACGACCCTCTTGCAATTCAATCTTGTAATTGTACAAATATAAGATTGGTGGCATTAATGAGAAATCTTTAATTTATAACAACTGCGTAAATACTTGTAAATTGGTGTGGCGCTTCATTTATAACGTAATTATATAAATTTTATTTTTTAATGAAAGTTTATCTATATCCTCGTATCACACATACAAATTTGGTTGGTGGTGTCAATTACTTTATAACCCAACGTGTAATAATTATTTAAACAGTATTTTTTAATATTAATTAATGATGATTGTTCGCATTTTGACGTTAAATAAAAAGTTATGAATATAAATCTTCTGTGTATGAGGTTTACGAGATCACTGACCTACTGTCAGTCGCCATACCTCATTATTTTTATTTGAAAAACGGTAAATTTAAATTAACACAAATTTGACCTAAAAAGCTTCCGCACTTTCGCATCATCAAGTATATGATTTAAACCGCTGATTTTTATCCCATTTCACAAGTACTCTGGTGCATTGTAAAACTGTGAGTGCTATGACCAAACAGTTGACACACATAAACTTTTTTGTACCAGGACAACCACGAAAGATGAGGAACTGCAATCAAACTAAATGCACGTACATTACCAACCTCATAAATGAGTTGACACACTCGTTGCAAGTGAAGTTGAAAACGGTTGTGGTCTGTACAAATAGAATCAGAACACTTATCTGGCCTTTTTGTAGAGTAATGTTGTTCTAAATCAACGAGAAAATATGTTTGCATGTCAAAAATTGGAGGCAAATAAATAATGATTTGCAATTATAGATTTTGCATCTCCTCGAACTGGAACACTACCACTGGTTGTTCGTAGACCACAGTGAGATCGTAGTTTATGCAAAGGAGAGATTATTTAAATTTATAAAAAATATAGTTGATGGGTAATCCAATGAGAAATAATGACTTGCTACATTATTTACATGTACCACAAATTTAAACCCCATATGATTTTTAAATTCTACCAACCTTCAAACGATATGAGTCAGAATTGCATTACATTCCGATCGTTAGTTTACAATTTGCAGATGCTTTAGTGAAGCTACTTTTGTTAGTTTCAAAACAATGAAAAAAAAAAGAATCTCGTGTGTTGATTAAACACTGTTTTTTGATGGGAAAAACACCGTTCAAGCAAGACAGTGGCTTGATAACTGTTATCCGGATTTTGCACCAGGAAAATCAACCATCATTGACTGGTATACTAAATTTAAACGTGGTCGAACAACCACCGATGTTGCGCCACGCTCTGGACGCCCAAATGTGGCTGTGGCTCCAGAAAACATAAAAAAATCCACGAAGTTGCTTTGAAAGACCATAAAGTTAAGTTCCGTGAGATAGCTGATATTGTAAAGATATTAATGGAATATGTTAGTCATAGTTTGCAGGAACATTTGTCCGTAAAGCAGATTTGGCCCGTAGCGATTATTACTTGTTTGCAAACCTAAAAAAAAGCTCAAGGGAAATAGATTTGGGTCCAATAAAGAATTGATTATTAGATAAATCGTTCTACAAAAAAGGCATCGAAATGTTGGAGAGGTGTTGGACTGATTGTATCGCTCTATAGAAGGAAATTATGTTGATGAGTAAAATGTATTAGTCCCAAAAAATTGTGTTTTCTTTGTTAGGTGATCTTTTCAGGCGATTATATCGACTTTTAGTAAATTATTTTATGCATGGCATCAATTCGATATTGTTTCACTTTTACAGGCAGTAGTCTTATACATATCATAACTTATAGACCGTTAAGTTTCTCTAAAGTGGAGTTTTAGTTATCCATAGATATCATTAAACAACAGAAGCGTATTATTTGGGATCATCATCCTATTTGTAAGTCAAATACTCAAATACTTCTTTGACGGTGAAATCTCCAGAGAAGTTTAATATTTAAGGTAACACCAAAATATTTGACGTTGTGTTCTTTTCGAGAAAGTGATAAATTTAAAAATATTTCTTTATTTATAACGGGTGATTTTTTAAGAGCTTGAGAACTTTTTTTTAAAAAAAAACGCATAAAATTTGCAAAATCTCATCGGTTCTTTATTTGAAACGTTAGATTGGTCCATGACATTTACTTTTTGAAGATAATTTCATTTAAATGTTGACCGCGGCTGCGTCTTAGGTGGTCCATTCGGAAAGTCCAATTTTGGGCAACTTTTTCGAGCATTTCGGCCGGAATAGCCCGAATTTCTTCGGAAATGTTGTCTTCCAAAACTGGAATAGTTGCTGGCTTATTTCTGTAGACTTTAGACTTGACGTAGCCCCACAAAAAATAGTCTAAAGGCGTCAAATCGCATGATCTTGGTGCCCAACTTACCGGGCCATTTCTTGAGATGAATTGTTCTCCGAAGTTTTCCCTCAAAATGGCCATAGAATCGCGAGCTGTGTGGCATGTAGCGCCATCTTGTTGAAACCATATGTCAACTAAGTTCAGTTCTTCCATTTTTGGCAACAAAAAGTTTGTTAGCATCGAACGATAGCGATCGCCATTCACCATAACGTTGCGTCCAACAGCATCTTTGAAAAAATACGGTCCAATGATTCCACCAGCGTACAAACCACACCAAACAGTGCATTTTTCGGGATGCATGGGCAGTTCTTGAACGGCTTCTGGTTGCTCTTCACTCCAAATGCGGCAATTTTGCTTATTTACGTAGCCATTCAACCAGAAATGAGCCTCATCGCTGAACAAAATTTGTCGATAAAAAAGCGGATTTTCTGCCAACTTTTCTAGGGCCCATTCACTGAAAATTCGACGTTGTGGCAGATCGTTCGGCTTCAGTTCTTGCAGGAGCTGTATTTTATACGGTTTTACACCAAGATCTTTGCGTAAAATCTTCCATGTCGTCGAATAACACAAACCCAATTGCTGCGAACGGCGACGAATCGACATTTCACGGTCTTCATCAACACTCTCAGAAACAGACGCAATATTCTCTTCTGTACGCACTGTACGCATTCGTGTGGTTGGTTTAATGTCCAATAAAGTAAACTGAGTGCGAAACTTGGTCACAATCGCATTAATTGTTTGCTCACTTGGTCGATTATGTAGACCATAAATCGGACGTAAATCGCGAAACACTTTTCGAACCGAACACTGATTTTTGTAATATAATTCAATTATTTGCAAGCGTTGCTCGTTAGTAAGTCTATTCATTATGAAATGTCAAAGCATACTGAGCATCTTTCTCTTTGACACCTTGTCTGAAATCCCGCGTGATCTGTCAAATACTAATGCATGAAAATCCTAACCACAAAAAAATCACCCTTTAGTAGAGACTAATAAAACCGGTTTTAAACTGATTAACGTTCCGTCTGCTACATTGAAAAATCAGGACTCTGCTCTAATTTTGTTACGTGATTATTTTTTAATTTTTTGACTCATAGATGGAAAATTTGTAAGTATCCCAACAATCAGTTTCAAACGGATCAGATTATTCATTTGAAAAATCGGTCTTCTCATCAGGTCGCGACGATTGAGGTACATTGGAATATTGTCTATATATGTGATTATGTGATAGAACACTATCACGTATTTGTAGTACTAGCGAATTACTGGTAGTCTAATGAAATCGATTCTTTCATATTTTTCATCTATGTTTCAATATTCCAATGATTATTTTGATTATTCTATGGGGCTTCTTCTTGGCATAGAGGGTTGGGTGATATTTTTTGTTTTCTTGCAAAACACCTTTTGCTATCATAACCTGCTCTATTTCTCCATATAAAATTATCGGTATACCTATTAAGTTCTTAATTTATACCAAAAATAATCTTTTCTTTTAACTGTTGCTTCAATTTCCAAAATAAATGTAAACATTAATTCTAATGAATAATAAAACTAATTATGTTTAATGCCCAGCCCCGTATATTTACCACACAAAATGTTTTGGTCCTCCTTTTAAAAGGAGTTTTTCAGGTATACATTTCCAGTTTTAAATTTTTGGTATAAATAAGAGTCAAAATCAATATTTAGGTAGTTCAAATTTTAAAGTATAACAGTAAATAAGATTGTCCGTGTTTCAAGACGGGTCCCAAAGGTATCCCAAACCATTTCATTGCCGATAGGATCGTTTACTCGAACTGCATTTATATTAAATAAACCGTTACGATATTCGCAGCAAATATGCTTGTACAAATTTTTGTTCATCATATAGCGAATTAAATAATGAGTAAAATTAAAAAGTGTTGTAGGCCGTTTGTTGGCTCGAAGTGTTCTAAAAATTTACGAAAAGTGTATAAACATATTATGGATTTTTTGCCGCTTTCGATTCAATGAAACGAAAATTTATTCATTTGTTCATCTTGTTACTCGTATGTGAACATTTCTTTTAAACGTCGAAAAATTAAAACAAATACATCACCCACTTCACCATCAAGTTCTGCAGTTACGCCGAAATCGTCATCAACTGCAGTAGATTCTGAAATAAATTCCATTAGGAGTGATAGGGAAGAACGCCAAATACAAAAAGCGAACGTACTTCAAAAAATCAATGAGATTTTACCAGATATGGGAATGTCGCCCATATATTTCAGTAAACTAGGAGCTAGGCAACAGCATGAACAACAAAAATTAACCAATTTAGCTGCAATGGTACCATCAACGTTATCATTATTTTCTAATTGAAAATAGAATTCTGGTTTAAAGTCGGAGGTGCAAACAGGATAGGAATCTTAATGGCTGTCGGGTTTGCTTGTGGGTTTGATGTTTCAGCGGAGGCTTGACCTTTTGAAGTTGTGGATGGCTTGGAGGCTGCAGAGGGGATTTGGAGTGCAGTTGAATGTTGCTGTGTTTAGATAGCTTTTCGAGGATCGTGATGTTTCTTTAATTAAATTATTTTGTAGGTTATTTGGGAGGGGGACTGTGAATTGGTGGGGTGTTTGGTTGGCTATGGTTGGCGACCATAGATTGTTTTCGAATGTCTTATTTTGATGTTTACTTAATCAATTATTTTGTAATCCAGACGTTGAACAGTGGATTGGATAGTTTTGTTTGGTTCTGGTTCAGTTTGTTTGGGTGTTGGGATTTTGGAACTGTGCCAGGCATCCTTTAATTATGGATTATTACCTTATTACCTGGTTGATTTCAGATTGTTGGAACCAGATATCATTTAAATTCCATTAAGAAAAACGATAAATTTACGTTTTTCTTAATGGAATTTCTTTTCATAGGAAAATTATAAAATTGAACTAATTCTAAACGTTGTGCCGTCAAATTTAGAAATATAAGATCAAGCATAAATCTATTTCTGTGATATATAAGTAAAATATATTTTTGAGATTCGTTCTATTAAAAATTATAGTTAGAAACTGAACATTTTTGGCGGGTTTCAAACAATATTCCAACCAATTCTGAAGATCCCCACGGAGTTCCAGTAACATTTTAAAATAAATCATCCAATCTACTGAGTCTATAGTGAATGGGATAAAATTATGATGGGTTTAACTATGTTTTAAAGATATTAGAAACTTCACAATTTTGATGAATATTTTAAATTTTATAAAGAGCGACCTAAATATATTCTCAGGTCCTGGACAAAAAATTTCCTTTTTTATACCGTCGATCGTAGAGATGTCCACAGGTTCTCACCCACATTTTCGAATAGATTAAACAATATTCTACCGTTATAGTGATTGGCAGAAATCTCGTCTTAATTGGTTCACGAGTTAAAACCAAATGATGCACAAATACGTTTCAATAAAGTCGCCGTTTTCAATAATTGTGCCTCGAAAACAACGAGTTTATTCAAAAACTTATAATAAACGATGAGGCGTATTTGCACCACAATGGTCACGCGAATAAACAAAATTGCGAATATGAGGTACCCAAAACCCAAGAATATTTGTTGGTGTCCCGATTTTCAACTTTGTGGCTATACCTAAAGGGTAAGGTGTATGCCAATAAGCCAAGGACCATCCAACCGCTTAAAGCCAATATACGAGAAGAAGTGAGGGCGCTGGGACTTCAAATTCTTTTTTTTGGTACTTCATTAATTACAACTGAGACTGTGCTCATCTAGCAATTTATCTTTAAAATTTTTACATATTTTACATTTCTTAAACAATTCTGATTTGTTGGGGTGAAACCGAATGGTTAGCCCCAAAATTAATTAAACCTATTTAAAATACTAATTTTAATTTGATATGTTTACTAGGTCAAATGACCTCGTTCTTTGAAGTCTTCTTTCAACGACAGGGTTATCTATCATATGGTGAATATAGGGGTATCCATGTTCCTTTAACCTTATTTCGTGTTTGGCGGCATGCTTTTTTAATTCATCTTTGATGTATTCTATCTGTCGGTCCCTTTGAAGTTCCTCATCACTTGTGTACCGCGGAGCATTAACGATACTAATGAGCATCTTGTTTTAAAACGTCTGTATCATTTTGGCATTTGTTTGCTTAGTACATCCCCGGACTTGAATACCGTAGGTCCTTATCGGTTACAAAATTTTGCCGATATAGCAGCAGCTTGTTGTGTATTGTAAACTCAGAGCCTCTACTTATGAGCCAACACATTTTTCTGAATTTAATATTAAGTTCTTCTTTTTTGTTTTAGACATGCTCTCTCCACTTGAGCTTGGCATCGAGTGTCATGCTAAGACATTTAGCTTTGATATGTAAAGTTAATATGCGTGGATTTCGTCTCATTTAGCTTGATTCTCTAGCGCTTAGTCCAGTTACAAACATCATTGGTAATCTTCTGGAGTTAGCTCGTTGCATCAGCGACATTTCTTTAATCGCCATGACTGCTGTGTCATCTGTAAAGGTGGTTATGGTTCCTTCACATGTTGTTGGACGAGCCCTTGTATATAATAAATACAGGATTGGTCCTAAGACACTCTTCTACGGGACACCGGCAGAGATTTTCTTTAGTTCGGAGTATTCATCTTCATATTTCACACGAAAATGTCTATTGGATAAATAAGATCTTAGTATGGCAAAAAATTGCCACAGAATATCTCTAAGAGCGGCTTGAATTCCAGTCCACTGTGCCAGACTTTGTCGAATGTTTGGGCGACGTCCAGAAATATGCTGGATCATACTCTTTTACGTTCTAACATTCCATAAATATTGTTGGTGATTCTATGTACCTGTTCAATTGACGAGTGCTTTTCTCTGAACCCAAATTGATTTGGAGGAATTAGTTGTCGGTCCTCAATTATTGGTTTAAATCTTTTTAGTAATGATTTTTCAAAGAGTTTTGACATAATCAGCAGCAATGAAATTGGCCTTTATGATTTTTAACGTTAGGTGGTTTATCAGGTTTTGCTATCATGATTACTTTTGCTACTTTACATTGAAACTAAACATATTTTAACGGAAAGCTTTCATTGTTTATATGTAATAACTTAAGAAATCCTTTACCTGGTAGAGCTTTGATTATTTGGCAAGTAATCAAGTCAAAGCCCGGGTTTTTCTAGCATTCATGTTGCTTTTACTTCTGCTTTTAATTTTTTGAGAGTTACTGGGTGTATATCAAAATAATCTTCATTATCCGTTTATCTTGGTAGTGGTTGGAAGATAACCTCGAGAAACTCCGCAAATAGATCAACCTTCTATGGAAGCACTTGCATTTTGGGTTTTTTGAGTTAGTTCGTCGCCTTTCACAGTAAATAATCAGAATTTTTTTCATCGGTTGGGCTAACTAGATATCTGTTGATTGATGCATATTAATTTACTTTAAGAAGAGATTTGAGATTGTTACCTAAATTGTTAGGAACTGAGTTGTTCTCCGGTCGTATAACTCGTTTTGTTCGTTTTATGGAGAACATTAAGTTTTGATTCGAATAGACTCATTTACGTTGAAAAGACTCAGCACAGAACAAAGAACCAAAGTTGTTCAATTTTATCTGAAAGTCAGCATTCCATTTATCAGACACAAAGATCATATCGAAATTGGTTTTTTGTTCGAAAGGCATCTAGCGCTCCAACAATTCACCGATTAGTTCAGCGTTTCCGGCAACAAGGGGCTGTTTATGATTTGCCGCGCGCTGGAAGACCTCGTACAGTTTGAAGCAATGTGAACTTTGTTCGGGTGCAAGCAAGTATTGAGGAAAACCCGAAACTTCTACCAGGCGACGGTCTCAGGAGTTGGTGATGTCTAGGCGGTCTTTGCAAAGAATTTTACATAAGCTACAACCTTGTTACAAACTCGTTGTTTTCTAGGCACAATTCTTGAGAACGGTAACTATTTTGAATGGGTTGATTATAGGGATCAACCCATTCGAAATAGTCACCGTTTTCAAGAATTGTGCCTAGAAAACAACAAGTTTATTCACAAACTCTTAATGAGCGATGAGGCTCATTTTCATGGTCACATGAATAAACAAAATTGCAGAATATAGGGCACCCAAAATCCAATAATAATTGTTGAAGACCAAATGTATCCACTAAGATTCACAGTAAGGTGTTAAATAACTTCAGAAACGAATATTGGACCATATTTTTCGAAAACGACGAACAAATTGCAGTTAATGGCGTTGTGGATGGCATTCAATATAAGGCTATTATTGAAAATGGTTAAGGCCAGAGGTTGAGAACAATCCACAATTGTGATTCCAATAAGATTTATTTATTTTATATTCTCAGTACTAATACAACTACCAGATTATTCAGTGGATTTATTGTCCATTGAAGAATAATCTGAGTAGTATGTACAGCAGAATAAATAATTAAAAATACGATTCAATATTATACTTAAAATACTAATACGTTTAATAATATTCGTCAATTTCAAAATGTCAGGTATTTGATTATAAATAAGTGGTCCTAAGAAGGTACATGATTTTCTTCCCAATTCAGTCTCCATATGATGGTAATTATTTCTTTTACAATTTCTAGGGTCATGTGAAATTTATGTAACACGTTAATGTGTTGTTTAGTTGGAAACAGAAATGGCAACCTACAAACTGATTTTAAACTTTTGTTCTGCATTACTTGTATTTTATTTAGCGTAGATGAAATGGCTGTTCCATATGTAAGTATACCGTAGCTAATTCGGTAATCATTTACAACACCCGCCTAGGAACAAAAAAAGATAATTTTCTAAGAAAACCTAGTGGAGCAATTTTTTACTAATGTCATTAATATGATCCTGCCAAAACATATGAGAGTTAAAAGTTAATCCTAAATATTTAAATGAATTAACTCCTTCAACCATAATGGTGTTCACTTTAAATGGATGTACATGAATCATTGATTTATATGGGGAATGAAATATCATAAGTTTAGTTTTAGATATATTAAGTGAAATTACATTGGATTTAAAGTATTCTAATAATATATCGAGATCGCGTTTCAGGTCATTCATTATCCCACTGGGATCTATGGTTTCACAGAACAAAGCCGTATTCTCCACAAAAGTTCTAATTTTACCATTTAGTGGTAAATAAGAAATATCATTAATGAAGGTTAAGAATAAAAGAGGTCCCAGAACACTGCCTTGTGAAACACCACATTTGATATCCATCATATTACTTGTTACTTCATTGACCATGACATACTGTTTTCTATTTGCTAAATCGCTTCTCAGCAAGTTATAAGGAACACCCCGTATACCCGTGTACCCGTTATAAATATAATTTACTAAAGCTGTAAAGATCATATTTGAAATTTCAACAATAGCTAATTTCGTACCAGCTTCCTTTCTAAAACCATGGTGTGAGTAGAAAAAGTTATTTAAATCAAGAAAATTTACCAATCGAGAGAAAAGTAATTTTTAAAAAATCTTGTCAAACGCTGATAAAGTTGAGATACTATTTCTCTCCTGCGCGGAAGTTTCGGCGATCGAATAACATCGCGTTTTTCTGATTTTAACTGGCTACCGCGTTTGCCCGATTTAACGACCCCCGATTTTTTCTTAGGGTCATCCATTAGCTTAAGGCCAATGTACGAAAAGTAGTGAGGGCGCTGGAACCAGCAATTCTAACAAAAATTATGGAAAATGCCCTGCAAAGAGCAAGTCAGGGCGAAGTAAACAATGGGCATCCTCTTTGAAAGATATTATCTTCAAAACATAATATTAAATAAACGTTAAAAAGGAACAAAAAGTTATTCATTAAATAAATTATAACGTTACTTATGCGCCACCCTACACCTGTAGAGACATACTTTTATGTGGGCTCATTATTCGATATGGACTATGATGAAGAGAGAATTGTTTTTGTGACCGGGACGATAATACGAAGAATTCAGAAGATTTGTCAAGCTAGCTTACGTGCAATGACATATATATGTAAATCTGGCCCGAAAAACACTTTTTCAATTTGGGTATGTTTTTTGCTAATTTCGATACCATCCCGAAAACATATAATAATTGTATGGAAAACGCATATCTTATCCCGAAATAATTTTTTCATCTGTGTATCTACGAAATTTGTATTAATTAATATAAGAAAGCTAAAATTATCCCGAAAACTTACTAAACTGATAATGCCATATTATACAGGAAATATAGTTAAAAAAATTGTGCTACATTGTAAATCCTGGCAGAAAATCGTATTAGTAGCGTATAACGATTACATATCAGATCATACATCGATACATTTCTAAATATTCATTATTAGAGCTTTAAAGATCCATGTGTTACTATGGTTGCATTGAACTTTTCCATTTTAGATGAAAAATCGATTAAATTAAAAATTTAATTGCTGGAATCCAAGAGATATCCCCTCGAGATTATTTGCTCAAAAGTTAGGTCCGTCCAAGTCAGAACTGTGAATATAAGGTCCGATCTAAAGAAAAATCTCAGCAAAGGTTTCATATCTAAAATCGGTTCAATGTACAATTTATTTGCGGAACTCCTAGGATTAACCTCATTGAGAATTTGGGCGTTAAAGTTAGCATCCTATGTGTCCAAAATAAAATCCAGGAGATATCCCCCTCGAGATTATTACCTTTATATTCAACGTTCAGACTTGAACTATGTGTGTTATATCTGAGATAGGTGGATGGATCTAACTTTTGAGCAGATAAACTCGAGGAGGATATTTCGAGGAAGAAAAGTTCAATCCAACCATAGTAACACATGGATCTTCAAAGCTCTAACTAATATTGCATATTTGACAATGGAACGCGTTTATTTTGGACTCAAGGGATGTTAACTTATAGGCCCAAATACCCGATGGATGCTTATATGTAAATTTCTGGATAATTTAAGCTTTCTCATATTAGTTAATACAAATTTCGTAGATACATAGATGGAAAATTTATTTCCGGACTAGATATGCATTTTCCATGCAATTATGATATTTTTAACGGCTGTGAAGTTCTTAACAAAACCACAAAATTAACAAAAATCATATTTGTTAAATTAACAAAAACAAACAGTGGGTAAAAGCAATGTTAACAATGGAAACCTGACAACAGACGGATTTCTTTTAATTTTAACTATTTTCTTTAAATAATCAAAACTTAATGATTGATTGAAATAAAATAAAAAAATTTACAATTTAAAAATATTTACATAAGTAAGACAAAACATTTTATGTAATTTATTACACTGTATCAATTATTGGCCAGATCACAGAGATTCTACCGAGTAGTGGCTCATATCAAATGATGGCATAAGAGGTGCTCTTTCAAATAAAATTGGTCTCATCAAAAAACTACGAGATTTTCCCATTTGTTAATTCGTTGGAAAGTCGGATCGCATAGAATATTTTGGCGATTTTCGGGTTACACTGTATCCGATTTTGATGTATCTTGATTTCTGGAAAAATCATATAAAGGCTTGTCTTGTGGATCCCGGATTTATTTTTATTTTATTTCTAGCTGATATAATTTAAATCGAAATTGCTTGAAAGAGGTTTTCTCAGACCAGGAATCGATTGCGATGGATCCTGATTTCGTGAAAAATCATGTCTAGACCTTGTTTTGCGGGCCCCGGGTTCATTCTTAATTTTTTTTTCCGCCCAAACGATTTAAATGAAAATTGCTTAAAGGCTGTTTTCGAGTGCGACCCAATATCCATTTTTAATTTATTTTCTTAGCTCAAACGAGTTTAATGACAATTTTAACGAAATTGCGTGAATACTGTTTTCGAGTACCATGAACCGATTACGGATGAATCCTTATTTCGGAAAAAAATCGTTTCGGAAAAAGGTTCTGTCAGGTGGACCCCGGGTTAATTTTCAATTTTTTTAGCTCAATCAATTTAAAGGAAAATTGATTGTAGGAGGTTTTCTAGTACCAGGAACCGATTGCGATTGACACTGATTTCGAGAGAAATCGTATAAGGGCTTGTCTGGTGAGCCCAGGTAAATTTTTAATGGTTTTCTTAGCACAAACGATTTACATGAAAATTGCTTGCAGGAAGTTTTCTAGTACGGGTGGAAACCGGTTGTGATGGATCTTAAATTCGAGAAAAATCTTGTAAAGGGATGTCTGGTGGGTCCCGGGTTTAACAAATGGGAAAATCTCGTAGTTTTTTGATGAGACCAATTTAATTTCAAAGAGCACCTCTTATGCCATCATTTGATACTAGCCACTACTCGGTAGAATCTCTGTGATCTGGCCAATAATTGATACAGTGTAATAAATTACATAAAATGTTTTGTCTTACTTATGTAAATATTTTTAAATTGTAAATTTTTTTATTTTATTTCAATCAATCATTAAGTTTTGATTATTTAAAGAAAATAGTTAAAATTAAAAGAAATCCGTCTGTTGTCAGGTTTCCATTGTTAACATTGCTTTTACCCACTGTTTGTTTTTGTTAATTTAACAAATATGATTTTTGTTAATTTTGTGGTTTTGTTAAGAACCCCACATCCGTTATTTTTAATATTCTTGTAATTAGCAAAGAAACACACCCAAATTGAAAAAGTGTTTATCGGGCCAGCTGCACATATGTCAATGACATTAATTAATTTCTATTTTTCAAGCTTATTCGCGAAATATAAATGTATATTGTGCACTCACTTTTCAGATTATACATTTAATCTTCCACCTTCAAATTAATTTTTAATTGTACGCAATTATTTAAAAAGTACAACAACAACGACACTAATATTTAATCTAAATTAAATTTATTTCCTGAAAATAACATAAGAAAAAAATTATTTCTAAATAAAATAAAAAATTATTTAAATTTATAGTCCAAAATTACAAAATCATTTATTAATTAAAATTTCACAAATATTTTATTTTTTTCACTTCTATGAACAATGTTTCTATGTACTCGTATACACGTATTCTCGTACCTAATAAACAACAAAATATTTTGTAAATATAAATTTAAATTATACGTGTACACGAGTATATACTTTTAAATATATACAAGATAAAATTATAACAATATAATAAAATAGACATAGATATACAGCTGAGCTATAGCCTGTTAGAAAGATACTTAATTGTAGTTTGTTGCTTTGCAATACACAATTTTCAAATTTTTTCTACTTTAATTAATTATCACACAGAGTTGTGAGTAGAAAATTAAATTAATTGCAAAATATCAATCAAAATTACTATTATTATTAATAATACTACTTATTTATGTTTTTGCATTTTTTGATAAATTACGAAAACTGGAAGGAAAAAAAATTAATTTGTTACGCACGAACGTTTTTCCGCCCACAAATATATTTTTTTGCAAATACAAATTTCTTCTAGTACTCTGTCTATATATAAGCATGTATATTTCAGTGAATGGTGTCGGCGGTGGTATACGGAGGAATGGTATATAAGAAACGTACTGTTTCTCTTTAACTATGTTGTGTTGTAAAAATTATGTGTTTTTACTATAAATTTGTGTTGTGTTCGCTAAAATGTCATAACATCATTAAACCAAAACCATAATTTTGCTAAACCTAACTAAAAAATTTATATATAGGTACGAGTATTTATGTATTTTTTACTCAACAGCAACAACACTAACCAGGAAATGTATTTCAAGTAATTATTGATAGTTTTATGCTGATTTAAGAAAATAAGAATTGATTTTTTTTTATAGAAATAATTTTGTTGTTGGTATATTTTATAAGCGTTTATCGAAAAGTTCAGAGAGAGAGCAAAATAATCAAACTACAATTTGTATATACGAGTAGATATATAGATACCATAATAAAATATAACCAGGTACATGAATAAATGATTATAAGTTACTGGCTATGATTTTTGTGCTGATGTTAAATTGTTAATAATTTTCTTCTAATTGGAATGAACTATACCATCTATTATAGCTAAATAGTGTTTTATAGTTATGATTCAAATTTCAACAATGATGTGGCCTTGAAGGGATTTTAAGGTAATTTCAATTTATGCGGTGCTTAAACAACATCCGATTAAACCTTCGAATAGTTCAATGGAAAATGTTTCTTGAATTTGTAATGTTAATTATCATTATGTTGGAAACGTTTTTGTGTCAGATAATCAAAATTCTTAATATAGTCGTGGTATATTTCAAAGCATTGAATAAAATCAAAATTTTCGAGCGAATTTTACACTATAATGATGTTAACAACACCAAGTACGAGTTCATCAGGCCTCAATCACAGAATCGCAAAACTCTCGCAATCATTTAAATTATATAGACTCTTGATTTAGTTAGAGGCCGAATTTTGTGTAAGTAAGCATTTGATAACATCATAATTGAATTTCTCGATGATATTCTAGATCTAAAGGTAAATAAAGTAATGTATTGTCTCTCCGCGATAAATAGCAATATACTTTGGTTTTTCTGCAGAATAGATTAATGAATATTTTCATAAGTTCATTAGTATCGTGCCCAATATGGTTTTTCTTGCAGTAAAATCCGTTCGCGCAAACAATATTTCTAAAAGTTGTATGTACATTTTACTCTAGTAAAAAATTTTCAAGTGATTCAACTAGTTTATTTATGAATTGTTAATTTTACGACATACAAAAATAAAAATTATTTAATATTTAGCTCTTCATCGCATAATATCGCATAGTTCACATCTTTAAGTTGGCAACACTGTTTTGTTTGACAATCGATTTGGCAGCATATCGTTTGATTTGCCATTTCATAATGAATAGACTCAAGCCAGAGCAACGCTGCAAATTGTTGAAATTTTTTATTAATATAATGGTTCTGTTCGCCAAACTTTTCAAAATTGTCCATCAGAGCGCGTAGTTCGGTTAATTATGGAACGTTTTTGCACTACGTATATTCTAAATGAAAATACGCATCCAGTGAGAAGTCGAACAGTATGTGTACTCAACAGGCGATAGATGTTGTACAGCGTAGCATTGAGGAAAACCTAAATCAAGAAATTCGACGTCGTTCTAAGCAACTGGAGATGTGTTTATTCACTTTATGGAAGATTTTATCTAAGGGTCTGGGTTTACGTGCTTACATAACTCAACTTATGCAGAAATTAAAACCATCCGACCATCGCACACACTGCCAATTCGGCCAATGTGCAGAAGCACAAATTGATGTTGATGTCGATTTTTCAAACAAAATTTTGTTCTGCGATAAAGCTGACTTCGTATCCACAAGCTTTTGCTGAAACACCATTACATTCAGAGAAAATCACTGTTTGGTGCGCTTTATGAGCCAGCGGAATCATTGGCCTATATGTCTTCAAAAACGATGGTGGGCGGAATGTTACAGTCAAAGATGAACGGTATAGAGACAACATTTTTAACTTTTTTGTACCTCAATTGACTGGCATAAATCTTGCTGATATGAACAGGACGGTGTCACATGCCACACAGCGCGGGATACAATTAATTTTTTCAAAGAAATATTTGTTGAAAGACTAATTCCAAGTAATGGTTCTGTTTGTTGGCCACCGAGATCGTGTGATCTAACTTCATGAGATTATTTTCCTTGGTGATATGTTAAATCACTTGGCTACGCCGATAAGCCAGAGACGATTGAACATTGGATCACAATATTCGGCGAGTTATTAGCGGCCACATGGCCGAAATCATATTTAAGCATTAATGGTGTAAAATTATTTTACTCGTAATTTAAAATTTTGAACCTCTAAAAAGCACCCTTTATATACAACACCCTTTATAAACACGTAAATAAATTTCTTCTTATCATTTAGGCAACATATATATATTTACTACTGAATGTATAATTCGATTTACTGTCAGTTTATCGTGAACAATTTATCGTACAATAATTTATCGGATAACAATTTATCGTGGAAAAGTTTATAGTGAGGACAGTTTATCCTATCTCAGAATTAGCGTCTTGGATTTGAAGTATCTTAAAACATAAAACGTATTATCATAATGTACTTCGTATAAGAATCCGGTCATTCTTAACTATGGGTGGGTATGTTGAATAGCGATGGAATTCTTAATTGATTTTAGGAAGAATTTGGCCACTTGGGAAAGAACTTCGCCATTTCTTCACCGATTATGATGAGATTGGGTATGTTGGGTGAAAATGGGATTCTTAAATTATTTTTGGAAGAAGTTCTAGAATATGTCTATCTGGGACGGAACTCAGTCATTTCTAACCGATTATGATTAGAGTGATTATGTTGGATGGAAATAGGATTCTAAAATGATTTTTGGAAGTACTAATGGAATAATTGCCACTTGTGATAGATGTTAAGACATCCAGTCTTACCAGAAACTTGTTTACATCATGAGCCCCAGATAGACGCCTGGTTACGTCGTCCTTAACCTCAAAAGCAGAAGTTGAAGAGGTATTGGTTTGCGGCATCAATGACTTGCCCTGACATGTAGTGTCAATAACTAGACGCAGAATTTTTCTTGAATTGTTTTTAATAGACCACCTTATTCATATAGAGTTCCCTAGCGAGTGTATTAATCAAGGAATTTTCGCCCTCATATTACCTTTAAATATAATTTTAATATATTGACGGTTGCAATGCTGCGTTGGTTGCAGGTACGTATTTCCTTTATAAACGCATCCATAAATGATTGACATTTCACTAGAACTATATATATCAGTAAAAAACGCGGTGCCAAGTAGTTGCGAAAAACGTCAATCATCTACACATATACAACGTACAATAACCATTTCATCATCATATACGTTCAAACTGTCTGAAAGATTAGTGAAGCACTTCATAATTATGTTAACTGCGAATATTTCGATAATACTAATTAACCTATTTCTTTGTTTCGTCGGAATCACTAATCCATAAGGTGGCCGTATTCCAGAACTTCTCCCAAAAACATTCTAGAATCCCATTGCCATCCTACATACTCAATCTCATCATAATCGGTTAAGAAATAGACAGATTTTTCCCAGATAGCCAGAACTTCTTCCAAAAATAATTTAAGAATCCTATTTAAAATTCAAAATACAAAATATTATCAATAGCGGTTAAGAAATGGCCGATTGCAGTCCCAAATAGCCATATCCCAAAACTTTTTCCATAAACAATTTAAAAATCCTATTTCGTCTTAGGTGGTCATATTCCAGAATTTCTTCCAAAAATCATTTAAGAAACCAATTGCCATCCAACATACCCAATCTCATCACAATTGGTTAATAAATTACCGAGTTCCGCCCCAGAAGGCCATATTCCAGAACCTTTCAGAAATCATTTTAGAATCCTATTTCCATCCATAATACCCAATCCCAACATAATCAGTTAAGAAATTACTGAATTTCGTCTCAGGTGGCCCCATTCCAAAACTTCTTCTAAAAATCATTTGAGCATCCCATTTCTATCCAACATACTCAATCCCACCACAATTGGTTAAGAAATAACGAGTTCCGTTCCAGAGGGCTTTATTTCAGAACTTCTTCCAAAACTCATTTTAGAATTATATTTCCATTCAACATACCCAATCTAACAATAATCGGTCAAAAATTGGGAAAGTTCTTTTCCAGGTGGCCAAATTCAATAACTTTTTCCAAAAAACATTTAAGAATCTCATTTCCATCCAACATGCAAAATATTATCAATATCGGTTGCGAAATTACCGAGTTCCGTCCTAAGTGGCCATATTTTAGAACTTCTTCCATTAACCATTTATGAATCTCATTTCCAGCCAACATACCCAATCCCAACATAATCGGTTAAGAAACTTCCGAATTCCGTCTCAGGTGGCCGTATTACCGAAATGTACTTAATCCCATCCTAATTGGCTAAGAAATTATCGAGTTCCGTCCCAGGTGACCATATCCCAAAACTTTTTTCAAAAATCATTCTAGAATCCCATTTCCATCCAACATAACCAAAATCATCATAATCGGTTAAGAAATGGCCAGGTTCCTTCGCATGTAGATTCCAGAACTTCGTCCAAAAATCATTATCAACTAACAACGAATTTCCGGCTGAACAATGTTTATCAGTAGATGAGCAGTTGTATTGTACAACTGCTAAATGCTACTTGAAACAATACATTTCCAGCAAACCTCATAAATAGAGGTATAAGGTATATGTGTTAGCGGGCGTTTCTGGATACACATATAATTTTGAACTACACACTGGGCAAGAAAATAGCACAACCAAAATATTTGCCACTGAGCCTGATTTAGGAGCCAGCGGGGATACAGTAATTCGTCTGTTACGGTCTGTGCCAAAGCTCGAAAATCACGGAGTATATTTTGATAATTTTTATTCATCCGTTCCTCTAGCAGTTGAATTATCCAAAACAAGATTTCTATGCCTAGGAACCATTAGAAGAAATAGAATTCTGAATTGCAAATTACCGAGCGATGCCCAGTCTAAAAAATGTCCAGCAGACCATCAGCGGAGTTCGTCCGATATAGTAGCGTTGACTACTGGTTCTTGGAAAGATAAAAAACAAATTAGCTTAATTTCAAACTTTGTCGGTCGAGTGCACATGCAAAGACAAGATACTCTAAAAAAGATGCAAATGTCACAATAGAGTATCCGCAAATTATTAAAGTGTATAATTTATACATGGGGGCGTTGATTCATTCGACAATATCTTCGGAAGATACAAAATTAAACAACGTTCGAAAAAATGGTACCTTAGAAAATCTTATAACTGCTCGCTATGACGACCGTTAATTCTTAGCTTCTTATAAGCGCATTTTAAAAAACTCGGATGATTCAAATCGATCTGAATTATTTTTGGCTGACTATTTGTTGGCAATAGCCGATATACTATGCAAAACTGGCAAAGAATCTAAGCCCTTGGGACGGTTTTCCGGAATCAATCAGGGGGGTCTAAGAATCAAGGGACGAAAGAAGGTTACAAGTAACACGATCCTTCCGAAAGAAATACGAATTGATGAATTTATTCATTGGTCGGAATGGAGAGGAAATAAGCTGAAGTGTATGTTTCAACAACAGGATGCTCTTTCTTGCATGCCGTGAAAGCAAAATTCGAAAGTGGTTTCTCGATTTTCCATCTGTCTCTCATGTAAACAGCATGTAAACATTTGGAAATACCGTGGCTGGTCTAGTTTAATGTCTCCTCAAGTTGATCTTGAGTTTGCGTATCATCTTCATCCAATAACGCTTGCAACTCGGTGTTTTCAAATGTTTTGGTCTTCTAGAGCGCACCTTGTCCTCAATGCCAAAATCGCCACTTCTGAAGCATTTAGACCAATCTTCACAGGTAGTTTTAATGGTGCACGTTCGCCGTAGACCTTCTCACGCAAATGACGTGCTCAACCTGCATTTTTTTCATGTTGAATCAGAAAAACCAAGCTTCCCGCAAATGCTGTTTGATTGGCACAAAACTTGACATTTTTCTTCTTAGAGAAAATATTTTTGCCTGGTATTGCAACTGGTTATCGTTAACAACTGTCTACGCTATGCACATAACGCAAAGGGTGAAACCCGAAAATTTAGTTGCGAACTTGATATTACCTATTTTTTTAATTTTATTGGTCCTTATTACATGATCTTGCAAAGAAAATTTACGTTTTCACGAAAACTGAAAACGGAAAATTGAATTTTCTTTGAAATGTTATTATTATGATTGGATCGGCTCACACCAGTAATTTTTTATTGTTGATACAAAAATTCATGAGACGAAGGGTTAGTATATCATTTTTAATATGTGTACCTAGACCTAGTCTAATGTGTCAAATTTTAAATATAAAAACATAACTTAATCCAATTCCAAATCATACAGTTCTAAATGAATATGCTCCTTTAGCATATTACACCACACTACTTACATGAATTTATTGTTGTTTTTCTGCGGTAAATTTTTCAATAACATCATTCGTTTTCACATAAAACTTCATTAAATATGTAAATAACTTGCCTGTCCCAAACACGGAAAATAGTTCAGCTGAAACTTCATTGAAAGGCTGCGTTTGCAGCTAAATATGGGCCTAAGGGAATTGTGTACTAAAAATTTAGAATTAAACGTTGCGGATGATTTAGCAAAATGTTCATGAAAACGGACGAACAAGCGGGGCCGTTGAATACTCAGAAAATTTACGTGATAACAAAACTCGTGATCCATTATCTGACGGAAGTGTAAAATGAGAAAACCTTTGAGTTGAATAACAATTTCTTTTTCTCTAAAAGCAAGATAGAGAAGGTTTCACACTTCATGTACGGATTATTTTGCCTACACGATGGTCCGCCAAATGTCTGGGTTCATCGCTCGCTCCTTCTTTGTTTCGACAACTTAATATCCAATATTCATTAATCGCAACCTGAACTAGGCCATAAATTAATCGAATGTCGTTTCTCTTATAAGACGATAGTAATATACAGTCATTGGTGGTCAAGGTACAACTCTTACTTCTGAAAATCGGCACAGGTCTAACTGTTTTACAAAGTATTAGATTACATGACTGCAAAAGTTATTTTATTCGCAGCAACCATTACTTCGCACAGAAGTAGTTACTTTTAAAACTGATCCGAGATGTTTAAAATTTTGCACGATGTAAATAAAAAAAAATTTCAGGTAACACTAATTAATAGAAAAAAACAACTTGGTATTATGTGCTGCTAGCCCAGCCGAGAATTTGTTTAAATTAATTTGTGAAGCTTACAGAGCTCGAAATTTACTACAAATGACTAATACAAAAATAAAATTCGTTTCTTTTAAATTTTGCCAATTTTAGCTAGCAACCGAAATACCTATAACTCGTATTTCAAATAAAATTAAATTTAAATTTGTCACGTTAAAAGTATAAGTTTATCGGATTTAGGCTATAAGGTTGTGAGAAAACCAATCTCATGTTTTACTTTTCGCAAAATTAGAGAAAAATCGTTTTTGGCAACTTTGCGGATTTGAACCCAGGGAGATAGATAGATAGATTCATCCACCTCATATGTAAACTAAAATTACATTTAAATTTGGAACATTAAAAGTACGAATTTGTAGGATTAAAGCTAAGTAAATTTGAGAAAGTCACAGTAGTTGTAGTAATTGAGCCCTGGGCCAGATGTATTCATACAACACGCATTTGAAGTAAAATTACATTTACAGAGAAGATTGAAATGGTTAGACTACACTCATCCCTTACTTTTATAAAAATTAGAAAAGATCATTTAGCGAAATTTTGCTATAGCCAGATAGACCGATGTAAACTTTTTAACGAAAGTGTAGCCACACAAATTAATGAAAAAATTAACGAGAAGTTTGATTTTTAAAAAGTGTAGCAATTATAAGTGTAAACAGCATACCTTAACTAAAAAAAGTGGTCAAAAATGTATATTTGATGCAAATCAAATTTTATCATAATAATTCTAGTCTAAAAGTTGGGGTTATTAAAAAAATTAATTCTCTAAACGTTTGAAATGATATGTTACCCCCCAATGATAAAGCATGCCATTTGATAGTGCCCAACTTAAGCTGTTAAATACAGTTAACTAAATTAAAATAAATAGTTTTGGGGTGGTTCCACACACGTTTTAGGACATCATAAGAATTCACGAATTCATCAAAATATTTGCTACACTATGGTCGATTCCAGGAATTTTACACGTGTTACCAAATGTGGGCATATATCGCTTAATAGTCGATATATTCAGCTGATCGGAACAGTTAACCCGTTACCTGTTTTGAACAGGTTGATTTTTCCATTTTTAGAAAATATATGCCTACACATGGTAGGTCATCTCTGAATTTTCTGGAATCTAGTGTAGTATAGGTATTCAGACGAATATTAGAATATTTATTAAATTTATCGATTTCCAAACTTTCGTGAAGCAACCCCAAAACTTTTTATTTTTAAGCGGTTAACTGTTTTGCACTGTTGAGTTTGAGTTTTCTGGAATCGGCCATAGCGTAGCAAGAATATTAGAATGTTCAATAAAATTCCCAAATTAAAAATTGTCGTGAAACAACCCCAAGTTTTTTTATTTTTACGTGGTTAACTGATTTGAACAGGACAATTTGTCCACTTTTTTAAAATATATGCCCACATTTACCCGGTCAAATATATCCATACATTTTTTTTGCAATATTCCAAAGGAGCGATTTGTTTCAAATTTAAATGTAATTTTTGTTTAAATACGAGTTGTATGGCCGAATTTGCAAAGTTGCCACGAAACGATTTTTCTTTTTCTTTTTTAAAAGTTAGGTGTAAGTGTCACCATCTCAAGACTATACAGGCTTGGTCCGACAAATTTATACTTTTAACGTACCAAATTTAAATATAATGTTACTTCCAATACGTATGGATTTGACTCAACAAGGGCATGATTTCGCAATGTTGCCATAAAACAATTTTTCTCTTATTTAACTAAATTAAGGAGTGAGCGTGACCATTTTGAAACTACATAGCTTTTATCCAAAAAATTAATACTTTCAACGTGTCAAACTGCTACAGGCAAAACGGTTGCACGGCTAAATTTTGAAAAATATAGAAGTAACGAATTTATTTTTTGTATTTAACTCCATTTCTAACCATTTTTGAGCTGGGCTAACATCACATAAGAGCTTGATGATTTTTTTTGATTTTTGCAATAGAATTGTGGAATATCTTCATACGTTGTTTAACCACAATGCTGGACCACTGGCTATCTATTTTGGGAATCGAAAGTAATAAATTTTCGCTGTATTTAAGATCAGCCGTATAATTTATACATATTGATAATATCAGTATAAATGATTATGGCGCCATTTACTTAATTTATTGTGTATTGTATAAAATTAAGAATGAAGGTTAATCACCTGACATGATCTTAACTGCACAAATCTATACGGTAAATGTATAATCATATTTTTATTACAATCCATAATTCCTTAAACTTGAAAATGCTAACCGAAAACAACTTATTTCCTGCAAAGTGCGTAACGTACTCTGAAAAGTAAATTATAAATTACCCATCATCACGGTGAAATACGCGGCATCTCTCATACGCATGATGCTAGTAGCAACATTATTTACGAGATCTTACAAATTAAAAGGCCAACGAAATTTATTTGTTTTGAAATTATCATTTTATATTTTAAAATTTATGTATTGATAATTAGAAAACAGGAAACCAACCAAAGAAACAAAAACAAAAAACCATCAAAATTAATTTAGACATTTTTTTAAAAAATTATTTATAAATTTGTATTTTATAATAACAATATAAATATTAAAAATATACCCGTGGAATGACAGCTAAACCTAAAACGATTTTTTGATTTGTATTTGATGAGTTTATTTATAATATTATTTGTTAATTTTCATGTTAGATTATATAGATTTTACAGTTGCTCGTTATATTTATTGTAGATATGTAGTTTAGGCAGGGAGAGGGCACATTATAATGACAAAATACACCGGAAATTGCAAGTTGACAGAATTATGGGAGGCCTACCGTATAGTGCACACGCTTAATGATTTGTATTACTATAAATAGTGATTATTTAATCATTAATAAAATATACAAATTAATTTGGATTCGATTTTATTTTTGTTTTCTTGTTAGACTCGTTTGAGCGCGGGGACTCCGTTAAACTTTAATTACATATTAATTCTTATGTATTTTAAAATATTTTGTTTTTTTAACTGGGGTAACTGACACCGTCGTATACACGTATGTAGGTATACGATTTAATTCAAATGACTTTTTATCGTTTATGTTAGAAATGTTTATTAGTGCAAACCCCAAGGGATTTCAACTTGTTACATTTGGATCAATGTCCGTGTATTAATTGTACATGTGTAAATTTGTTTCAGCAAGTTTTTATATTAAATTAACATTTCAGGGGTTGGCGTAAAAATACTGGTATCCCGTCTATAAATATAAATAGTTAACATCCGTCTGTGTTATGTATTAACTTGTTTTTCAAGATTAATTTATAGTGACGTGATAAAAAATTATAGCAAAAAAAATTAGACAACATTGAATATTATTCAATAAAATTGAAACGGCTGGTCCGGTTAATCCATCACTTCGACACGTTTTAGAAGCATTAATTAAGTCATCTAATTAGTATTGCATTCTTATGCATGAGATGCAAAATTTTAAATCACAATTCTGTATAAATTAAAAATGTGCTACTGGTTAATGTAGATGGGTTTGTGATAGCTGCTTGTTATGTATGCAAGAGGGGTTTACAATTCATAGTTTTAATCATAGTTATAAAGAAAATAATTTTTTTTCATTGCAACTAGCAAATGATCGGAATTAGCATATAAAAGGGCGCATCGCCCAAACTAAGCCATTACTTAATCGACTAGAATTAAACTTGGTTTGTATAGTGAAAGTGGAATTTCGATATGTGTTCCGAATGTGCGTTGAAGGCCTAGATGATGAAAATTTTCTATTTCTGAAAATGGCTATTTTGAAATATATTAAATGAACCAGTTCTGAACCATAATTTGAACAAAACTTAGGTTGTAATTTCAAAGTGTAAGAAAAATGAATTCCGTTTACTGTTCTGCAGAATTAGAAATTTTAATGTAAACTACTAAACTTTTGTTTGTATGATGAAAGTCGAATTAAAATATAAGTTCCTGATGTGCTTCTTGGGAAAAAGCGAGATAATAGTTTGCTCATTTAAAGAAGGATTTCAGTTTGAAAATTGTTAGTAAAGAAACAATCCTATTCTTAAGATGTATTTTAGAACAAATAAAAATTATTGATTTTAGTAAATAAAAATCGTAAGCCCTGTTTACCAAATACCGAATAAATAAAATCTTTTGGATTCAGATGCACATAATACTTTTTATCAACCTATTGAAGATAAAATATTCACCTAACTAACATCATCAGAACAAGCAGATGAAGGTTAGTATAGATAACAAAAGGATTTGTACAAAACGGTCAGTAATATTCCTTTGGCAAAACGGCAGAACAATTTTTTAGTCATTAATGTAGATCGATAACAAATTGCATTTGCCCCATCGCGTGACTTGCTTGAATTTTTATAGTTAAGAAGAGTTTCCGTCATGGCAAGGAAGTCTACTTTGTTGTGTGTAACGTGTAATTCTGAGACAGAATTGATTCTACTATATGTAGCAGTAGATTTTTAAAATTTCACTGGTTGATGCAACGTCGCCCGACATTTTTTATTATTTAATTTACCAATGTAAACACCAAAGTGCCAAACGTCAGAAACAAGAGCTTTAACTCTAATATTCTAATATTCTAATAAATTGAAGCAATAATCTTGTGAACCAAATAAATGATTTTGAAAAAATGAAGAAATATTTTATTTTGAAAACTTATTGATAGAAAAAGGTTCCGGCAGTTCAAGAATTTATGTCTAAACACGAAATTGTGCAGCAATGTGATGTAGTGCTTATATGCGCAAATATTTAGAATATTGGATACTTATTTAAAATAGTGGCCTAAAAGTGAGTAAGCTGAAATTTTTTTTGTTAGTATACTATCAATTCTAGTCCTCCTATCTATGGTTCATTACATAGAATTTTTTTTTATAAATAAAAATCCGTAAGTGTTCGAATGTCCCGTACGAATTCTCATAAAATCATTGAATACTCATAGAACAAAATAAAATTCCGCTTCGCTGCGAGGTCATTTCTGATTCGTCAAAAATGTAAAAGTGGTTTAAACATTAGAAAATTTGAAAAGACAGGCCGACTTTCTTTTACCATGATTGCTTACAAAAATCTCGAATACACCACACCGGCGTGCAGTTTTTTACGAAAAGTGTAACTTCTAAAAAATGTAGCAATCAAAATTCCGTAAAAAATGTATACTTCAGCAAATATCGGGATCAAATTTTATCATAATAATTCTAGTCTAAAAGTTGTGGTTATTACGAGAAAAAAAATTATTTCTTTAATTGTTTGAAACGATATACATATCCGACGATATCGTCGATTAAAAAAAACTAAGAGATGAAACCAATTGTTGGCATTTGCCGTCTAATAGTAAACAACTTAAGCTGTTCAAAACAGTCAACTAAATTAAAATAAAAACATTTGGGGTTGTCAAAATATTCATCAAAATACCTGCTACATTATGGCCGATTCCTGAAAACTCAGAGATGTTACCAAGTGTGGGCATATATTTTCTGAAAGTGGATGAATCGTCCTGTTCAAAACAGATTTGGGGTAGCTTCACATGAGTCTTAAAAATCAAATCGTTTGAAAACAACACTATAACCGATTCCAATCATTTAAGAGATGTTACCAAGTGTGGACATATATCGTTTAATAGTGCACGGATTTATTTGTTTGAAACTGTAGACATTTGTAAATATTATACATATTTAGAGAAAATATGTTAAAACTTTTTCTGATTTATTTTGCTTTAATCTGCAAACACGCAGGGTTCGCGATTGGCGTACATTCGAGGTAAAAGCATGAAGATTTCTTTACCATTTGATATTTACGATAATTTTAGATTTTTTACTGAGTTCAGTTTCCCGAATTTCTGTAAGTAAATTCGGTGTTTGTTCCACTTTACCGCAGTAAGACTTTTCGGCAAACCTATATGCTCCGACGATTTCTCATAAATTGCGTGCTTGCGTGCGTTTGCGTGCTAATTTTTTAGATCTTACCTGGTTTATTTACTATATGTATAGATGTTCCATATATTTAAATTTCTTTCTCTTAGATCTGTTATGCTAAGGAGATGTCAGGCCGTTTCAGAGAAATATTTTAATTTAACATAAACAAAATCAATTTATTATTCCATATTTCGAAAAAAAACAGTACAACAGGGTTAACTTTATACTTATTACTAACTGAAAATGGGATAAGATCATCATATTGCTCCCATTTTGACGTTTCACGTATGCTAAAAAGTGACCTGGAACTTTATTGTTTGAAGTACCTTGATAATGAATTATTGCTTTTAAATTGTAATCCTCATCAGATAGTCTAATTTTTTGGCTAATATGTTGGAGCGATATACTGTAATGATTGTTTACTGGTATCAGCTATAATCATTCCATAATTACTGAAATATTTTTTAGCTC
This sequence comes from Nephrotoma guestfalica, assembly GCA_963691935.1. Taxonomy (NCBI): domain Eukaryota; kingdom Metazoa; phylum Arthropoda; class Insecta; order Diptera; family Tipulidae; genus Nephrotoma; species Nephrotoma guestfalica. The sequence goes on along the minus strand of OY829915.1, from coordinate 162,354,578 downwards.
CAACCCCTTGACAAGTCTTTCCATTGAAGCTGCTAAAATCAATAGAATTTTGAATATTTTTTAAAGAATTTTGATTAAATTTGAAAACATTTTCAAATGGCAATTAAAATGTTTCCCTCAACCGATTTATGTGGTTGTTATTCTTGCAGTACCGAATTTCTGTTAAAGGATGAGAGGGAGAATTTTCCAAAATAAACGAAATTGTACATAATGCGTCTAATTTTATAGTACTTGCATCATAAACTATTGATTTTCTTTTCTGGTACAGTTTTAGCAAAAGTTGCAAGCGTTCTTGATAAAGGTAATCAATATCATTAAAATTTGAAATCAAAATTATAAATTTAAAAACCTATTCATTAGAAAATTGCATTAAGCCTTTGTAGAATTCTGAATCAGAATACATGCAAAGGAAAATTTGGGCAATAACATCGAAACCATCGAATCGAGAAACCATTTTGTAGAACATGAAGTTCTTCTACTCATACATTACAGGTTATGGGAGTTTTAAACGGGTTTGTTGTACTTTTTCTGGCATGGTTAATGTCGCAGTTTCTAGTTAACACTTGTTTACCAAAATGTTTTGGTGAATCGTATCATTTTTGTTTTTTACTCCACTGCTCTTCGTTGTTGATCGTTATCTGGGCCATTTAGGTTTTGTAATTTTTTTTTAGTTTGAGAATTGTTTGATAGTTGGATCAATTTGCTGCTTTTTTATATCTTGTACTTCATAACACTAATGAGTCGTAGTATAATGGTTTTTAACGATAGAAAACCTAATGTACGTCGATGTTGTTTCGACGGCTCAAATTCACTAGGCTTAACTGTTGTAGGATCAATTGTTAAAAGTTCCGCTTTATAAATTTTACTGAGCAATTCTATTAAAATTTTATGAGACTCTTCCGTTTTTTGAGTTAAGTGTGGAGAACAAAATATAAAACAATATACTTTAAACACCTCATCTACCGCATCCAAGCGTTCACAACTTACCATGCCACAAAACACATCTATTATAAGGCTTTTGATTGCAGCATGCGCCTTTGAAAATTTTTATTTTATTTGTGAAGTAATAGTTTTTATGAAATGGGCCCAACAAATAAAATTTCCTACTTTAATTGTCATATTATTTGTATTTGCATTACTTAAAATATCATAAGTGCATTTGATGTATTCTAAAACTGTCATCGAACAGGTTGATAACTGTTTTGAATAAGACGATTCATCCACTTTCAGAAAATATATGCCCACATGTAGTAACAACTCTGAGTTTTCTGGAATCGGCCATAGTGTAGCAGGTATTTTGACGAATATTTTGACAACCCCAAATCTTTTTATTTTAATACTGTTTTGAACAGCTTAAGTTGTTTACTATTAGACGGCATATGCCAACAATTGGTTTCATTTCTGATTTTTTTTAATCGACCATATCGTCGGATATGTATATCGGTTCAAACATTTAAAGAATTAACTTTTTTTTCTCGTCTTTTAGACTAGGACTATTATGAATTTGATTCCGGTATTTGCTGTAGGTGTGCTATTTACACTTTTAATTGCTACACCTTTTAGAAGTTACACTTTTCGTTAATTTGTGTACCTACACTTTTCATTAATTTGTGTAGCTACACTTTAAAATTAAATCTTTACATTTATTTAGTTATTTTAAATCTTTATCGCTTTTTGTAACTGATCCATTTTATAGCCTCATGGCAAGAATTGTAAAGCTCCATTTAAGCTGCTACTTCCGAAACACAGATTTGGTGCCGTATTTTCTATGCCACGTAGCTAATTAATATTCTACACGTGTAGACAATGTATATAGAGAATTAATGAAATGACGTCGAAATGTAGAGAATGTTGAAAATATGTCGACAATCTTGAAATCAGTAAATTCTATGATTTCTTTGTGAATGGAACCATTTCAAAGGGAGATCTTCATTTTAACTCCGCATTTGAAAAATAAGAACCAACATTTTTATAAGGTAATGACTTACATCAGCGATGTATGATTGTCAACAAATCAAGTAGTAATAGTAATAGTAATTTCAAGTTGGATTCTTTACGGACTCCACCAATATTTTAGCAAGTTTACAAACAAATTTCAAAGTGAACTAAATTAGGTCTGATTGAACTCACTGCAATGAATTCTTGTACAGCAGGCAACAGCAAGTATAGTTAATAATAATAATGTCGACTACCAATTTTAACCGTTGATGCTGTTCTTGAAGGATTTTAAAGAAAATCATTTCACACAACCGTAATGTGCAATTATACTTCATGATCTTCATTTGCTGCGTTTGCTGTAGTCACAGGTCTACGCTGTATTACTCGTTTGGTAATGATTTTTTTTTATTGAACTTAGGACTGGAAAGAGTGGCGTTACGTAATTATGGTTAGCTTTGAACACTCAATTAAACTGTAAGTACGATAATTTTAACGTAGTAGTCTCAAAATAAAATGCAAACACTTATTGGTTTAACGTAAACGGTTCCCGGATTTATGATTTGTCATAGCTGTCGCAATGGAATATCACCTCCTCTGAAACGTTAACAGACATAACCCCGTTGTTAAAACCGATCCACAAATTTTAATTCTCTTAATTCAAAATTAATTAAATATAGGGCTTAGGGTCGGTTATACTCTGTATATTAAAATTATAACTCGATCGTCTTGTTAGGGACCAAACGAATAACCGATTAAACATAAATCTTTGGCTAGAGCAGTGACAGATGTTATAGAATATAATTCTTCATCTCACAATTTCAGCAATTTTAATGGAAAGTTACTGAATTTAGTGATCGTTCAAGCCAAGAAATGGGGCTTCCCATCTAATTGAAGAGATATAAATGTTAATTTTAAAATCTCCCCAAAACGGATCGTTAAAATTGAGGATTTTCACAATTTTGTATTGATACTGTATGACGTATGTGCTGCCCTATTTTCAAAGTTAAACATTTCGTTTTAGATAAACTGGACATTTTTATTTTTGCAAATGTCGCTGATCTTTTATTGAAATGGGTTTAACGTAATCAAGGCCACTTAATGACTTCTTCACTTACCCTAACTTTGTTTTATGTACGCATTATAATTATTTAATTAACCAACTACTCGAGAAACAAATTCACTGAGAATTAATCAATTTAAATTTACTATCTCGATTGTAGACCTATTATTTTAAATAGTAAAGACAAATTTTCCACTTCTCTCAGATCATTAAGCTGTAATCATCAAATATTTGAATTAGAGCTGTTGAACGTTCTGGTTTCTCTTCTGGGTCTGAAACCCAATGGATTGAACAATTCTTAATTTTTCTTGTACAAAAGTTCTCTCATAATCTACGATATTTCTTGAATTTTCTCATAATTACAAAAAACTGACCAAAAGCTGACCAAAAACTGCTCGAATGTATCGATGTACTATTCATACAGCCACAGTATAGAAAAAAAAAATTTCTAGTACTGACAATATCATCTCTAGTAAACACATCTGTATCATTAATGGAGAGAATGGAAAAAATTTAAGCTGATTTAGAACAAATTCAAAAAAAAATCTAAAAATGTCAGAGACCTGCCGTTAAAATCCGAAATTTTAGTTAAAGGAAACATAATATATCATATGGTTTCATCGGTTCCCAATCCTACTAATCGCAAAAGATTGACCGAAGTCTTACTGGGTGTTTCAGGGAGTATAACTCCAGTGAAAAAAAAAGAAATGGTGAACCCTCACCCAAATGGGCAACATAAAATGCATGTCACCAATATGAAAAAATCCTTCGTTGAATATCCTAACACATATTACTATAGTTTAGTCTGGTAATATCGCACAAGTGGTAGATTGTGAATAAAAAACTTGAAAATATTGATAATATCTTGAATTATCCTAATCGTTTTAATTTAATTCAGGAAAACCATATAAGATGACAACCTCATACTGAACAAATGATGGGTAAAAAAATAATATTCTACATGTTTCTACAAATTGTCTACATACTCTAGTAATTAACGACATTATATACGCAAACATTAATTGTCTACACTATTTTCGACACCGATATATCGACAATTGCAAAATACGCGTAGACACACAACACTGCCTAATTTATCTAAAAGGTAAAGTATGAGTTTAGTTCCAAAAAGAGAATCCACCTGGACTGAAGGGCCGACTTTTGATTATTGAATTGTTTGAAAAAATGTCTTTAGATTTAATTTACAATCTTTTTATTTTTAATTATTTGGCGGAAATGCTATATATAGCACTTTCAAAATGTTTGCAAAAATCGAAAAAGTCAAAAATCATTTTATGGAAAAAGCTAAGTTAAGAATTTTCATCCCGATCAATGAATCGTTATGGATTGGGCCGAATTTTTGCTGTCAAAAGTCGTAATTTCCGCTTAAATTTTGGAAAACTGGAAAATTTATTTACGATCTTTAACTTCATATTCATTTTTCTCATCAATGATATACTTTATACAACTTTCGGAAGACTGATTTCGGCCAAAACTCACTGGGGTCTTCCAATTGATGGAAAAACTTTAAGTATAAAATTTCATTCCGGTCAATCAATCCGTATTACTGAAAATTTTACCCAAAAATCGAAATTTGTTCGCCTTAATTTCGGAAAATATTTGGTTATATTTGCAAAATTAATTGAGAATTATTCAGTTCATAACAGCTTTTTCGTAAATGATGTCTACTTTTCAAAATACATGCAAAAAATGAAATCGTCTATTGAAACTGTCGCAAAAATTTACTGGGAGCTCTCAGGATCCGAATTTTTGTTGAAAACGGGTTTTTGCAAAAATCATAAAACCCACTAACATTTTGAAAAACTAATCTAAGCGATACTGTTTCAAAATTAAGAATCTTTAAGTGTTGTAGATTTTCTTTTGATATACTTTTCAAAATATTTGTAAAAATTTACTGGGATTCCCCATACGGTAAAAATAGTTTGATCTAAATCAATTAATCCGTCTGGGCAGTAAAAGAGTGAATTTTCGACTAAAACAGTTTATCTCAGCTTAAATTTTGGAAAAATGATTTAGACTTTTATTGTTGCAAATTTAATTTAGGATCTTTTAGTTAATAATTGTTTTTCTCGTAAACTATATACTTTTGAAAATATTTGCAAATAATTTTCAAAACAAAAAAGCTCCTGTGACACTGCCACTTCCAGTGTATACATTTCAGACAAAAATCACTGGGATCTCTCAATTTATGAGAGAAGCTTAAATGTAAAGTTTCATTCTGATCTGTGAATCCGTCTGGCCTGTAGAGAATTAACAGATATTTAGTGGGCATGGCATCACATATACGCACACACAGCACGCGCACATGCTCGATCACACACACACACACACACACACACACACACACACACACACACACACGCACACACACACACACACACACACACACACACACACACACACACACACACACACACACACACACACACACACACACACACACACAACACATACACATACAGAGAGATTATTTAAAACAACTTTTATTGACTTCGGCGATACTGCGAATGGTAAATCTGCAAAAATCTCGAGGCCAACATTTTTAATGAGTACAATACAAATTTTTACTACGTAACAGAAAGTAATGCATTAGCATTGGTTTCTTGTCCTAAGAAATATTTATTCTTTTTAAGAAATTAAAAAATTGATCCATTCCTTAGCAATTCAACTTTCCTCCCAGTCTTTGCTTCCTACAATATTGTTATTTTAAATCACCTTTTGAAATAGTAAATCATTTTGTATTGAAATATCGAATTCTTATTTAACAAACAAACCATTTCAGTTAAGAGGTGAAGTTTTATAAAAGTGAGATGCGCAAAAAAGCTGTAATGGCAGCCGAATTTCAAACATGAAATGTTCACATCAGAGTGATATTCCTTCAGCACTATGACGGATTTTTCAAATTTTTTATTGTTATGCGGAACATGGTTATCAGGTCATGAATAAAATATAGAGTGGGTTCTGCCCATTGGTATAATTGTTTGTATTATCAAAGGACACTTTGAACACTGGATCATATAATTGTAACCCCTCTTCAATAACCCCTCTTAATTCCCCTCTTGAATATATTCAAATAAACTCTGCATTTATTTTTCTTAAATAGGCTTGCCAAATATTTTCAAAATATTTTATTGGACATTTTTGTCACCTTTACGATTAACTCTGCTAAAATTAAATACTGGTATTATTTGCGCAAATAACACTTATTTTCTCTCATATACTTAGGTATCTATTATTATTTTTAAATGGTTTGAAATAATTTTCAGTCTCACCTGAGAGTGCTTCCACACTTAAAACTTTCGTTTAACCTCCGTTTTCAAAAGGAAAATATCGAACAAATATAAAAAAATACCTAAGAAAATTATGTTCCAAATAAGCTAAAGGAGGAAATATTATTTCAAAGGAGGAAATAATTTTGATGAGGATGAAACCGTCTAGCCAGCTTACGAATAACTGGTTGAAAAATGTTTCTTAAAAAATGCAACAAATTTAATTTTTTAATATATACTGAATTATTTCTGATTATTTAGGTATGTGGTGATGATTTTCACATTCTTAAGTAACAAATCAATTGTGTAATTATTCTTCCGGTATTCAATATAATCTGGTTCGGTGTTGATTTGTATACATTAAAACGGATTTTTATTAACAAATGTAAATTTATTAAAATGTTCATGGTCAATTAAATTGAAAATCAAATTTAAACCGCAAAAAACCTTTCTGACAGTTCATCAAAAAATCAATTTAATTTAATATAATTAAAAATATAAAATTGAATACTGAAAACATTTCATTAAAGAATTTAATGCAGTATAATAATTAATGCCACTTATTTATTTATTTTAATATGTAATAAATTAATATTTATTTTACAAAAAAAAATAATTATAAATAAATTAATGAATTTACATAAAAATAAATTTTACATAAATGATTTTTAAACATGCACATCAATTAATTATAAATTATTAAAACCAATTGTCGTTTATTTATTTTATTAAAATTATTTTTATATAATTCTTTTTTTATTATATTCATTAATACCAAAAAAAATTAATAAATTTTATTTATTATATTTCAAAGTAAAAATATTGTATATGCATTGTACATAAAAATTATGTAAACGAGTACGTATGTTTTGTAAATGCATATTAAAAATACATAATACATAATTTAAATCTATTCAAAATGTTAAATAAAACACAAAACAGCTAGTTGTTAATTTTTAATTAAATTTAAAATTACAATAAAATTTAAAATGTTGTTTCATATGTTATACATGAAAATGTAATATTTACTTGCAAACACACATCGCATATCGCAAGTCTCGTTACTTGGTTTACTGTTAAATGTGTTTACAAATAGGTAAACAATTAATAAATAATGTAAAATGTACAAATGTTCTCGTCACATACAATGTGACTATATTTCTCATGTTTTCAACGTCAAGGATAAATAAATGTATCCTACTTATTAGGCCAAATTAAATATAATTGTGAAAATTATTGGAAAATTGTTAAACATTGATATATGTATGTATGTCATATTGATGAATATTTGATAAGATAATGTAATGTGTTTTATTTCTGTTGGAAAATCGAACCAGGTTTTGTGGTTTATTTAACGGAAAATACAATCATAAACAATCTACGAGTATATATGGCTGGAATTTAAAATGAGATTAAAAAAATTGATTGATCGAAAATACGTTGGCTCTACAACATTAGACGTAGAACTATATGTACACCTTTCTGAGTATGCTCATAAGATCTTCTAAATAAAATATTCTGTTAGAATCTTTATCCACAGGTTTAGATTTCTGATTTATCGAGAAAAGTATTTAGCAATAAAGCTCATAATATCTAGCAAAATGCATGGAACGGAAATTTAAAGGAAGGAGAAATGGGCATTACAAATACTTCCTTTTATATATAATAAATGTTTTATTAACAAAAACATTTTAATTGTCCATTAGCTTGGACATTTTTTTTTTTCTATTCGTAAACATGAAAATACATGCACTTCAGAAATCCTTAAATACCCTGTCCGGTAACCAGTACCTTACAAATAGAGTTTCGGCTCGAGAAACCTCGAGAAATATACGTTTAAAATTTTCGAGATTACCATTTCTCGAGAAATATAATCGAGATTCAATAAAATTTTTTTTAGCTGCATGCGACACCTATTGTCAATATTTTTTTATTAAGAATTAAAATAAAAATTACAAAAATTTTGTTTCTAATTAAAATGTTTTTATTGCAAAATTCTCTTTTGTATATGGTTAAACTAGCCTAACAATTTTCACTCATCAATCAGTTGTCATTTGTCAATAAATTTTACATGCAAACAAATCTTTCCAATATAACATAAATGTTAATTGTAGTTTTTAATTCAACATAAATAATTTATTTTTACAATCAAACAGTGTTTGTTAATATACGTTAGCTTTGATTAATAAAATTCTCAGTTTGTTGGTAATTTGGTATAAAAAACAGGTTTTTTAATCCTCAAATTGTACTGATATGTCTGAATATGATAGTGAGGATGTTTGGAAACATTTTAAAGGAGACATGCTTGATAAAGATAGAGCTACGTGCACCCATTCCATAAAGTCACTCGCTTGTAAAGCCTCATCAACAACCGGTTTACATCGGGATTTATCAAGTGTCCATAACTTAAAGAGAAAATTAAAAGATTCTTCTATCTGCGCAGTTTCTGAACCGACAACGACAACCAAAGAAATTAAACGCATCGGCGAGTATTTTACAACTTCTGACAAAAATTGTTGGCAAGAATTGTTTCTAAACTTGCTGCGAAGGTTGGAGTTACAATTAATGCAATAAGTAAAAGTTCTTTTATCCGAATAATTTTACAATTACAAGGTTTTTCATTGCCGAAAAATCCATCAGATGTGATGAATTTTATATTTAAATTTCACGATACTGTCAAAAATCAAATTATTTCCAAGATCAATCAAATGAAAGCGGCAAATAAAAAATTAAGTATATCTATTGATGAATGGATGACTTTCCGTAATCGTCGTTATTTAAATGTGCATATATTTTTCCGATGGATCAACAAAAAATTTAGGTTTGATGAGAATAGAAGGTTCATGCCCTGCTGATAAGACCATAGAAACCAGTAAAATTCGATCGTTTGGTTTGAACTACGAAACAGACATTATTTCTACCACAAGTGATGGAGCCAGTATAATGTTATGATGTTAAATCTACCATTTGTCACAGGCTTATCAACAATTGTGCATTAACCACGCAATTCACTTGGCGGTTATGAAAGTTTTCTACGAAAAAAAAGTTTCTTCGTGTAACAACTTAAGCGATGAGATTGAGAATGAGGATTCAGATAATGATGATTTAGGGTCAGATGATTTAATTGAACATGAATTTGTATTTTGATAACATTCAAATTAATTGTAGTATCCAGATTAACCCATTTGATCCCTGAATTATTAATTAGGAAATAATTATATAAATCAATAAAAATCTAGTAGATATTAATAATCTGCCATAGAAATTGTTAAATATGAATCTGTTTTCCCCTACTTCGGAATAAATAAGGAAAATTCAGGTGGCGGAAAAAGGCCATTTAGGAATTATAATGTACAAAATATTTTTAAATAAAACACAAAAAATACAACAAAAAAATCAAATTTATTAAAGATAATTAAAATTAAAATAAAAATAATAAAATCTAATTATAAATTCAGTACAGTCTTATTCTTTATACATAACCTCAATTATCACATTTCGTTATATATGTTTCAAATAAATAAGTTTTAAAATAAACATAAAGTTTTGATTCGTGGTAAGATTGAAAACATTTATCGTGAAGCGAAACTACACAAGACAAACATATTTTTTGTGGTTCTTAGGTCACACTCAGCGCATGTTTTTCGCGTAGATCCCGTTTTAATAAGGTGAGTGCCGCTTTGGCGGGCGGGATCATTTCTTATTATTTTAGAGCACACACCACGGACTAATGGAGGTGAGCCATACTTTTGACAAACTGAACTTGCGATTTGTCTCCGAAATTCCAATTGGTCTAATTTGCATCCGATCGATTTTGCTACAACCCAAGACTTTGATATTGCGGAATCGAATATCCATATGGCAATTGGCATATACCATTTCTTTCCATGAGTAGTAAACCGATAAGTTTTTATTGGGTTTTCACCAAATTCATTGGCCAATAAAGAAACTGCATTGTTGTCCATCCAAAGAACCGCTACAATTTCGTTTTCTTTACCAACCACCGATGTAAATGAATCTTTTTTTAGATTTTTTTGAAATTTGACCTAATGGCGCTTTCCCACAGCGATGTTCTCTAACAGTTCTGGTGCCTCCACAACCTATATTCGAAAGTTTATTGATGACAGATGGATTGGGGAAAAATTATCGTAGAACAATGAGAATTCTACACTTTTAAGTTATCCTTTAGCCCATTTGCAAAACTCATAATGACCGATTCACCAAGTGGTAATTTATTTAAATTTTTAGTGTTTCTGACTTGGTAAATATCAAACTGGATACAGTAACCATGTTTCTGCGCTAGCACTTATGATTTAAAGCTAAAACCGATATGCTTGTTACGCAAAAATTGCTTACACCCGTGGCGTCCGAAATATGGAATCATTGATTCATCTATTGACAACAGATTTTGAAGTGGAACATATTTCAAAAATATTTTGTTCTTTTCTTCAATTATTCATCATTTTCCGGAAGGCTATTATTATCAGCAAAATGCAGAGAACTAAATATCTGGTCAAATCGATTCCTTCTCATCGTTTTGCTAATAGTTGTGTTATGACAATCGTCAAATCCGGACCAATACAATTTATACCCAGAAATTATAAGGATTCCAATGACGGTGAACATTTCTTTGTTACTAATATTTAGTGGTTTATTTTTATTTTGCGATGCATACAAATTTGTGAAATTCACCACTTTTGTAATCAAATCTTCTGTAAAAAACAACTTGAAAAATTCTACTAGGTGAGATTCGTTTGATAGTGGTAAATCAGTAGGAGTATCCAGAAAGCCGTCCAACTTTGTGTTAATTTTGCAGTCAATATCAACATCAGTCCATTGATGTGACACTTTAAAATTTTCTAGTCGCAATCGCTTTTGTGTTGGTTCCTGCACCTACTCACGTTGGGCATCACTATAATTTTCCTCAATTGGTTGAATGTTTTCTAATACGTCGCACTCCTGTACCAGCTCTCGTTGGGCATCACTTTGGTTTTCATCATATATTTGAATGTCTACTAATACGTTGGTTTCACTTTTTTCATTGTAATCGATCTTAACTACCGTTCTCAATACCGTACCCGCTAAGCAGTTTAAATTCGGTATTTCCTCATCTCCGGAGTCTTCATCGGTTTCTGCATAACCATCTGGTGGTAATAAATATATTGTTCTAGGAAAATCAGTCTCATCATCAGATTTTTCTAGTTCCTCAAGGGCTTCAGCTAGCGTGAGTTTCTTTTTCCTAAAAAAACAAGTTTTTTCCTTTAAAAATTACGTGTGATGTCCCAAGTGGTTTTTAACAGCCATTATTATTTTAACAACTAATTACACAAAACTACGTTTATTTATACATTAATTTCGATATTTTTAAGATTACTACATATTTCGTTAATGTAAATTGAATGTTTATAATATATTTATCATCATCTTGTAAGCTTACCAATAGTTATTGTCCATTGTAGTTTGATGCGAACAACTGGCCTCACTTTGCTAGAATAATTTTGACAGTAAACAATAAACGCAGCTACAAGGTTAGTTTAACTTGAAATCTAATGTGTTATGAGGTGTATTCCATTGCCGATATACTAATATATTTAATAGTCTAACGCCAGTTAAAAAATCTATAGATGCATTAAGCCGTCAAGATGCGTCATTACTTTCTGTAGAAGTCATTTTAAAATTTTTGATAAAATCTCTTCAGACAAATAATTCCGAGATAAGTCGAAAATTATTAAGTGAAATTTAAAAACCAGGTTTTAAAAAAAGGGACAATTTGATGATTTCACTACTAAAGTTTCTTCAGAATCTTAATTATCTTAATAAGCCTGAAGAAGATGAGTTTTTTTCATTGTGCTCAAAAGAAAAAATATTGAAACTGCTAAAACATTGTCCCGGAGATTATTTCAAAATTTAGAAAAATGTTCAGCCGAAAACATTTCATCTTTTGATCATGATTTCCGTGGTAGTTTTTTTATTTCTTTTATTTCTTTAGAACAACATTTAGAGAAGATTATTCGGGAATGCACACAATTGCCAATAAAAATAGGCGACGACTTCCGCACTTTGTCTACGGAAATGATGGTAAATGAAGTAACTGGTAAAATGACCAGTAATCTCGAAGTCTTAAAGAATACTTTATTGTTAATTAAACCCACATGAACGCAAAACGAATTTTTCGGACTCCGGAAATTTTAGTAACCAAAGAGCGCGTTTAAATGACAAATCGTCAGATAGTTTAGTAATATTAAAACATTACTTTTTAAATAACGATAAATAAAAATAACTAGCTATGTATAATTTTGATACGTTTTAACAATTATCAACTGTGTTTTTAATTATTTTAAATTTAAAAAGAAATTATTATTAGAATTAATTTATTGTTAAAATATTTTTCATTTCTCAAGGGTAAAATTAATATTCCAATATTCTCCGAGAATCTCAAGAAATTTTTTTGGAATTCTCGAATTCTCGACAGTTAAAATTGTTGGCAAATTCGAGATTCTCGAATCTCGAGAACGAAAAAAGTTCGAGAAAACAGAAACTGTACTTACAAATAATTGTTTACCGATTATTTTTAAGCTAAGGTACCCGGCTCTGCCCGGGTTAAAATTGAACTGCTGAACTTCAACAGGTGTTTTATTTATTTTATATCTAATTAGAAATACTTAAGTAAATTAAATAAAATCAATACAAAAATAATTTGTTGGGTTTACCGCAAGGCTTGCTTGTAAACCACATTTTCCTCCCGGAGCTAAAACATACAAGTCCCTACTCTTGAGCATGTCACATACAACTAGCCATGAGACTTTCCAAAATCAAGGCTGCAAACTTAAGGGATTGTCTTTGAGCTTTGTTGATGGTTATGGAAAATGAAAGTCTAACTAGAAACTGGACTCGTTTGAACCTGAATGGCTTTGGAATGGAAATGGTTGGAATGGAATTGGTTGGTATCAACGGTATGCGAGGTATGAATACGTCAATACAGTGGCTTCGATGACATTTGGCGAAAGACTTTTGACACAGAGCCGTGTTCCATTGCATAGTTTTGGCAGGCCAAGATTCCACAGAAGCATTATTGATGATCCTTCCTTCAATTTCAAGGTATGAGAAAGTATTCCAGGTAGCTCTAGTGTGTTCAGAAATTCCAGCGGGTAATTAACCGCATCTTCGGTGTAATACAGAATCAAATGTCTTGTATGTTGTATAGCAGTGCCTGGTATTTGATGGCTCGCTCGTATAGTCAATCATGATTTGTGAAGTTTTTGTCAATATTTGGGCATATTTTCTGAATCAGCTGTTATTTTCCAGTCTATATTTAATACATGTTTAAAATATATATCTTTGGCTTAAAGAAATATGACCACATTTCCACTCTCACTAATTCATTACTGGGCTGTTCTTTCGAGCAGTTTCACGAATTCGGAGTATGTGTGTACATTTTTAAGTTTCTGAAATATCAACAACCTTGTTATATCGTTAACAAATTAACAACCTCTTTCAATCGCCGCAATCATCTCTTGGTGTCTGCTATTAACAGGTGTAGGCTTATGAGTTCCTCCTTTTTTGTTCGGTTAGTTATGTTTCGTAAAAAGTATTGCAGCTTGATTTTGTTCATGGTCCTTCGAGCCGGATGTGGAATTGGAATTTCAACATTAACGGCAGTGAATCTATTTGGCGTTTATATTTGACGATTTTTCCAGTTTTCACTCAAATAAGGAAGAACCTCAGCATTGGAAGCTAGGTGAAATATTTGTGAGTAGTAAACTGATTATTACACAAGAAAAATATATATTTTCAATAAGTGAAATTTATAGTAGAAAGTTGGTAATATTTGGCAAATTTTGGCGAATTTTCACTATCAAAATTAATAAGCTGACCTTGGTCAGTGTTTCTCTTTGGTTAAATCAAATCGAGCTCTGTTGACGTGATAACGAACGGTACAATATGTTATAAATATTGAAGTTAAATTGTGTAATTGTGTAAACGGTTTAAAATTTTGTAAACAATGACTTTAACTGACCCAGAAAAGGCAATGTTGAAGGAAAATATCAACCGTTGAGGTCATGCTAAAACAGCTATTACGTACGCGAACAAGACGTAAATATACGACTTGAACCTTTGGAAAAGACTTTCATAGATTTTAAGGATCTCATTGTTGGGTGAGGCATCTGAATTAGTAGGTACTGAAACCCGGTAATTTTCAATTAAATCTAAGCTTCGTAAAGCGGCAGATGAGCGCAATACTGTTTTCAACGACCTTCATGTACAGTTTAAAGAGGCCATGTTGATATTTGCAGAACAACCACCCAGTTATTTGGAAAAACTTTGTCAACAAGTTTTACAACGCCCAACAATGAACACAATGATGTCCGGCTCCCGAAATTAAATATACCTCATTTTTGCGGGGACTATGTAGAATTTCCGGCTTCTCGAGACTTATACGAATCATCTGTGCATCAAAGACAATCTTTGACAAATGCACAAAAATTCCAACACTAGTCGTATTCATGAAGTTCTTAGAAAAAGAATGTGACGAAATCGAAATAATAGCAGGGCCTGCAATGAAACATCAAGCTTCTCTTAACAGTGAAAGGCCTAAATCGAAGAACTTCATAACATAACGATGTACCAATACGAATGCCGCGTCATTTGGCTACTTGTCAGAAATTTCAACAATTAGATACAACTTCTAGGAGGGAAGTGGTACAATCCAATGGAATATGTTATAACTGATGTTAAAACTCAACCGCTCTAGACAAAGTGAAGGGCACCACTGGGAAGTTTATCCAATGTAGAATTTTTTTGGATTCTGGTTCCCAGGCGTCATTTATTTCGGAAGCCTGCATACAAAAATTAGGACTTCCAAGAACAAATGCCAAATTCACTATGTCCGACATTGCCACAGATAATCAATACACCAGAGGAATAACTTCAGTCGTAATTAGATCACGGTTTAATTCAAAAAAGTTGTTTGAAATGAATGCCTTTATGAATGCCAGTGGCAACATTTATTATACAAAATTATGAGCATTTACAAAATCTGCAATTAGCCGATCCTAATTTTGACTAAATCAACGAGGTTATAGTGTTAAGATCTAACAAATTTTTCGAAATACTTGAGAACGGGCAACTAAAGAGAGGCAACGGGAATCCTATAGCACAACATACTGCGTTTGGATGGGTATTTACAGGAAAGTCGAGTAACGAAACCTCTAACTTATACAATTTTAATAGTGTGATCGATGAAGATAGCATTGATTAAAAAGACCTCCAATATAAGCTACGAAAAACTAGATCACGTGGAAAAAATTGGTGATGAAGAGTTAATTTCAAATAATTAATAATAAGTCATTGCTACGATTCAAAAAACACTGTGCTCAATTTTAATGCGTTTCCACACGCATCCAATAGCACTCTGTGCCGACGTGGAGAAAATATACCGTCAAATAAGGGTACGAGAAGAGGATACGGACTTCCAACGAATCGTTTGGCGGTAACCACCCGAGCTGCACATTGAACATTTTCGGCTAAAAACGGAGACATATGGAACACCGGCAGCACCGTTTCTAGCTATTCGATCTTTGGTCCAATTATAGCACTTGATAATGAAAAAAATTCTCCACAGATGGCTCAAATTATACAAAATGAGTTTTGTGTGGATGATCTCCTACCGGGCACAAGATACCTTAATGAAGCCGTCAGTCTACAAAGGTAATTACAGAAAGTACTAAGTTCAGGTGGGTTCACTTTAAGAAAATGGATTTCCAATTTACCAATATTATGTGAAAATGTAGATTCAATTAATTTTAATAAAAATGAGACGACAGTAAAGGTTCTCGGATTAGCATGGGATCGCAAGAGAGATTTTCTCAAATTTTTGACCCTCTTGGGTGGCTCTCTCCATCAATAATAAAAATAAAGTTATTATTTCAAAAATTGTGGCCCCACAAATTAGGTTGAGATGATGAATTACCATCTGACAACATGACTCAATGGTATAAATTTCGAAACAATTTCGGGCAATTTAAGCAAATGAGCATACCAAGGCATATCTCATGGAACATTAAATCCATTCAATTGCATGGATTTTGTGATGCAAGCGAGGCGGCATACGCGGCTGTCCTGTACTGCAGGGTTCAGGATGATAATATAAATATATGAATGAATCTGCTGGCATCAAAAACAAAAGTGGCACCATTAAAACATTCTAAGTTGCCAAGATTGGAGTTATGTGCAGCAGTTCTACTGTATAGGTTGTTAGCAAAGGAGAGAAAAGAATTCTCAGATGTGAAAATAAAGGAATTTGGTTGGACAGGTAGCACCATTGTATTAGCCTGGCTATCGGAACAACCTCGTCGATGGAAGACATATGTCGCAAAAAAAACATCGTAAATCCTCTGTACCTTGCCGAGAAGTAAGTGGAGTCATGTAAGATTAGCCGAGAATTCTGCAGACTGTGCACGCCGGGGCCTGTTTCCAGAAAACCTAAAAATAAACAATTTGTGGTGGCATGAACCAGAGTGGTTACAAGACAAGGAATCACTGTGGACATCAACCATTGAGACTACCTCAAATGATGAAATTGCTGCAACAGGAAGAGCGTAAAAATTGGGTGGAACGCTTACACGTACAAACTGGCAATGGGACGATGGAACCCTTGTTTGGGCGTATTTCATCATGGTAAAAGATTCGACGCGTACTCAGTTACTGTATACGTTTCGTCAGTAATTGTAAAACAAAGGATAAGGACCACAGACAATTCATAGCACTCACAGTCAAGGTATTACAATCTGCGAATCGAGCTTGTGTATTATGGTGTCAACAAGAACATTATGCTGCATAGAGATGGGAATTATACAAGAATCGTGATATTTCATGGAAAAATTGGCAACACTGGCTCCTTTCATAGATAATCAAGGCATTTTCTGAGTTGGCGGTAGACTACAAAATGCAGATTGTAAAGGGTGGTTAAATTTTAAGGGCCGACGTTGAATGTGAACCACACCTAAACGTCAAGTTTTTTTCTGCATTTAAGTTGGCATTTCTCAATTTCAGACTAACTCAATTTGAACCATGGAAAGTTACATAATCGAGCAACGCGTTAAAGTTATTCAGGCATATTATGAAAATGGGCGTTCAAATCAAAATGCATATCGTGGACTTCGTGATTTTTTCGGTCAATTTAATCGTCCAAATGTGCGTACAATCGGAAAAATCGTGCAAAAATTTGAGCAAACCGGGTCTGTAGGAGATTTTAAAACACCAGTGCATGCTCGTACAGCTTGTACAGCAGAAAATATTGCTGCTGTTCGCGATAGTCTGGCTGAAGAGCCGTTCACCTCAACTCGTCGTCGTGCCCAACAATTGCACCTCTCACGCTCGTCGTTGATGAACATTATGCATAAAGACTTGCATTTACACGCTTATAAGGTGCAATTGACTCAAGAACTAAAGCCTCTTGATCATTCCAATCGTCGTCAATGGTCAGAATGGTGGCAAGAAATGGCAACAGTGGATGATCATTTTTCGAAGAAAATCATCTTCAGTGATGAGGCACATTTTCACCTCAGTGGATTCGTCAATAAGCAGAATTGCCGCATTTGGGCAAATCATAATCCAAGAGTGATTGTCGAAAAACCAATGCACCCACAAAGAGTGACTGTTTGGTGCGGTTTATGGGCTGGCGGCATCATCGGGCCGTATTTTTTCCAAAATGAGGCCGATCAGGCAGTTACTGTGAGTGGTGTTCGCTATCGTGAGATGATAACGAACTTTTTATGGCCCGAATTGGAAGATATGGATGTGGACGATATGTGGTTTCAACAGGAAGGTGCCACTTGCCATACAGCTAACGAAACAATGGCTCTTTTGCGCGACAAATTCAATGGCCGTGTTATCTCACGTGGTGGCGATGTCAATTGGCCGCCAATATCATGTGATTTGACACCGTTGGACTTCTTTCTTTGACTTTCTCTGGCTTATTGACGTACACCTTTTCGTTCAAATAACCGAACGAAAAGGTGTACGTCAATAAGCCAGCAACAATTCAAGAGCTAAAGGATGAGATAATTCGGCACATTAACGGCATAGAACCTCAATTATATCTAAGCGTCATCGAAAATTTGGACCATCGGGCGGAGGTGTGCTGCCAAGGTCGCGGCGGCCATTTGGCCGATATTTTGTTTCACACATAATTGAACCATACTATATTATCATAATAAAAAGAATTGACAATAATTTCCTAAATAATTTGTGTTTTATTCAAAATCAACATCGGCCCTTAAAATTTAACCACCCATCATCTTGCCAAATTCTCATATCCCAAGCAAAATGATAGCAACCTATTACCATATAAAAAATCTTCATCCCGGTCCCTCCTTATTATCTTCACTACTCAAACAAAGATACTGGATAATCTACGGTAGAAGTATGATACGAGGAATTACACACAAGTGCCAAAAGTGTGATGGATTCTTTACCAACATCTTGAGTCACTATTGTTAGGCCCTTCCGTCGAGTTAGTGTGAACTTCTGTGGGCTAATTTCCAATGCAACGAAAAAGGGGAGAGTGGCAAAAACCATAAAGGCGTACATTTCAGTGTTTGTATGCATCAAAACAAAGGCAATCCATTTAGAGGTAGTATCGGAGTTAACCGCTCATGCATTCCTGGCCGCCCTAAAACGATTCAATGCTCGACGACGACTTCCCACAGAAAAAAAACTCAGACAGTGGCACAAATTTCGTTTGAGCTTCCCGAAAAATAAATAAATTTTATTCCAATATTAGCAAAATTAATAATGCAGTATCATTTCAGATCATCTTAATGAAAACGGTATTTCTTAGAAATTCATTCCTGCAGCTAGCCCAAATTTTGGTGGGTTACGGGAAGCAGCCGTCAAGTCGATGAAGGCGCATCTCATTCGTGTGACGGGAAACACCAATTTGACGCTCGAGGAGATGGTTACGTTAACGTGTCAGATTGAAGCCATCCTTAACTCACGACCATTATGCCAAATAAAATCAGACGATCCGAGCAGTATAGATGTCTTAACTCCAGGGCACTTACTGATTTTGGCACCTCTCACATCTCTATCGCAAACTGAATAATATCTCCACACATTACAACAAAGAAGCAAACGGCAACACAACCAACCAAATCTCCAAATAGATGCCATCGTGTTGGTGAAGGAGTCAACTTACCTCCTTGTGAATGGTTAAAGGCAAAAATCATCGTAGTTCATCCAGGCAAGGCCGGGCTCGTACGTGTAGTAACACTACGCACAGCAAAATCGACCTTACAGAACCACAGACAGCAAAATCGTTCAATTACCTATTGATTGAACACCACCATGTTCTTCAACCACCATTTCTTCAATAAATATGATTATTTATTATTTCGTCAAAATACTTATCGTTATATATCTAAAATTATGTAATCATTAAATTGCATTTGACAGAATTCAAAACGCAAACTATGTTGCGAAATTTAATTTAAGATACGGTCAGAATTCAGTAATATCAAATTGCTTAGTTTTAATTTTAACTAGATGGCATTTATATCAAAAACTGCATCTCTGTACTTTCCATTATGCCAGTCATTGCTGTTTATATAGACGTATCAAGAAATTTTGTATATAATCGTAATTTGGGGAGTGGAGAAACAATATATAAGTACAAATTTTTTATTGTAATGTAAAAATTATCAAATCAAGGTTTTGTACCGTGTTTTGGAAATACATTACAGCGGATCCGCCAGCTGGATTTTGTTCAGTCGCATCGATTTTTACTAAAGCGTATTCTGAGTATATGTTTCAATACTTTGAACAATCTCTCGGGTCAAATTTTATTTTGTAACACAGATGTAATTAAATCACGGCGGCAACTTCAAATTTACGTTTATCGTAATCCGTTTGGAACTCGTGCACAATTTTAAAAACATATGGCTTAAAGGCCGCGTCTCAAATAAAACCGTAAAGACCATCTTATAACATCCCACACAATATACTCGTATTGTATATAAACCAATTAAGGTGTACCAAATTTATCTGTTCGAGTACACAGTCAATTTTCCGATAATTATTAGATATGGTAAAAGTTTGCGCAATTGCAACGAAAAAGTAGTACATATTATATTTATTATTTACTTTGTAGTATGTAAAAACCATGTAAATTACATTTTGTAATTTGGACCGGAAAATACGGGTTGTCGCTTTAAATGTACATGATCGTAAAATTATTATTTTGCGCCACACTCGATATACTCGTATACAAAATAGTAAAATATTATTAATTCTAAAACAATGTTTATAGATATTTATGAATATACGTATTATCTTAACACAAATATTTTTTAATCAAATCAACAGTTCATAAATTATAATCTACATCTAAACGTATATTGTGCGGTGTTGATACATTGTAATCACACCAAGCCAAAATACGCACACGCGTTTCATACCAAAAATCAAAAATAACAAAAAATTTTACTTACGTAAGAAAAATTGATAGCAAAGATAGTAAATTTTTTAAGAAATCATTTAACACTCTACAACCGCCATAACAACAACAAAAAACACCAAATGTTTACATACTGATATTTTACAAAGACGAAACAACAACAACACCAATAAAACACGATAATATTTAAATGAACAAAAAAATTGTGTCATCCTAAAAATAAACAAAACAAAAATAAATAAATTCTACATGGTGAAAGTATTTTATTATGTCAAATTGAAAGTTAAAATATTCGCATTCTTAATACAAAAATAAACACAAAAATTAAATTGAATAAATTAATTAATTTATAATAAATTAATTTGAATTTTTTATTTTTCACAAAATTATATAATAATAAATAAAATTACAATTTTTATAATTTAATTGATTGCGAATGTGTGCGCGCACAGATATTCGTATGTATCGTGCATTCCAAATGGGAGGTGTGTCACATACTCGTCGTTATGTAAAAATAATTTAAAATTATAGAATAAAATAGTCGAATAATAAAATATAGGTAATTTATAATTAATTTAAAATAAATGCAATATTACATAACGGTTTGAAAAAAAAAAAAAATATAACGACGGATATTATACGAGGAAATGAAAATGAGTAATGTCTGTAGATTTTTTCGTAAATTAATTACAGCAAATAAAATTTATTATTGTAATTAAATTAGAAATTTATATTTTTGTTCTGGGATTATTTAAGGTTAGAATACATCGGATTATATTCATTAAATTGTAGCGAATACGGCTCGAAAGTAATTTTATTAATGTCGTTTGCATTTATGAAATAAACTAAATTTGCTAATTGAATGATTTTGCAGTTTCGCATCTGTAATTAATTATTAAGTTGAGCAGTAAATTAGGCGTAATTAGTTTTTGTTTTTAATCTGATGATAACAGATTAGATTTGTTTGGTGTGTATTAGGTTGTAATTTGTTTATATTCACACTATTTTAAAGCGTATTATTTCCGGGTTTTTGCTGACGTAAAGTACGTGCGTCTAATTTAATGAAATACTTTGATTATCAGTATTTATCATTATTTAATACATACGGCGGGCGAACGGTTAAGGAGCATTATATGGATAGTTAGAATCGCATTATAAAATAATGTTTAGTAGATCCATATAATGGTTTAATCTAAATTCATCAATTCATACAGGTGGACGTTTACGTTCGGGTATATGGACCCGATGGAAAATGTAAAAAATCAATTTCATCGTCGCTCAAGACTTCGGTTGGCTTTTATTTGTGTATACAGGGTGTCCCAGCATCACTGCATGATTGCATGTCTCGGCAAATCGTAAATAAGCTTAAAAAGTTTATTTTAAGTTTATTGAAATGAATATCAGCACAGGTTTCCCATACTGGAGCACCATACGTAAGTATTGCTCGAAATATGGTATTGAATATAATTAATTTCTGTTTTATGGTATGCTTTGATTTGCGGTTTATCAGAAGATACAGAATTTGCATGAGTTTGTTATCTTTAGAGATTAAGTACATAAAGATACTCCCAAGGTATTTAACATTATATTCCCTAGAAAACGAATTATTTGCAAATTCATATTATCAAGAAAATTAGATTTCCGAGGCCTAGAAAAGAAAGATACTTGAGTTTTCTCAACATTCAATTTTATCTTCCATTTGGTGAAACAATATAATTTAACACGGATTCGTGGAACTGGGTATTAAAGCTCAGTCATCAGCATATAGTAGTAGGTCACGATCGGATGGGGTTGGTATATCGCGAATAAAAATACTGAACGTACAGTAATTTTTTCAGAACTTGTACCCATTAGTTTAGCCAAAAATGTTCTCTCACGTAAGTAATCCATCAACAATTTTACAATGTAGACTGGTGTATTTAACAGCATTAGTTTATGTATTAGGGCATTGTGCCACACGCTATCAAAGGCGTTTTCAATATTCACCAAGACAACTCCGAACGAAAGCTTGTGACGAAAATTATCCTGATTGATATGGACCGATCGTTTGGCTTGATGATTAGTTGAATGGAACTGTCTGAACCCAAATTGTACATTTGGCAATATTGAGTGGCTTATTAGATGATTTTGAAATTTGGCAAAAATATGCATTCACATATTTTTGATATTGGGCAATAAAAATAGCCTTCGTCGGTCTATAATTCAGTGAATTGCCGTTATCTGGTTTGGACACTGGGAACTAGGAAGGAAATAGTTTAATTTAAAACATGCATAATAACCAACATAATCACCAAATTACGAGAACCATTTTTAACAGTAAATTGTTTACATTATCAACACCGGAAATTTTCCTAGTTTTAAATGATTTAAAGATCAATTTCACTTCAGTTTGTTTGGCATATTCAATGTTATCATTTGGAGGACCATTGAGATAAGTAATGGACGATTTTATGATGTTTTCCAAAGAAGAGTCGTTATGGGCTGTTGGAATGCGACTAAAAACAGAAGCAAACGCGTTTGCTTTTTCTTTATCAGCAACCGCTTATCATTCTTTAAAGGTGGTAAAAGTCCATTTTTATTTTTATGACGATTTTTATGAATTAATGGATAAGCCTGAAGCACCTTATAGTAGAGCTATTGGGCGCTCAAAATAAAATACAAAAAAATATATCCCAAGTAGTACCTAAGATATATCTTTTTTTTAAAAAGTCCATTTTTTCACATTACTTTACGTTTCCGATCACCACGGCTACAAATAAATAAAATCCATCGGTTTTTTGGTGTTATAATATTCTTAATGGACTATACTAATAGATATGCAGTAAATAGTATGATTAGCTGTTGCAATTTTTATGGAAAAAAAAATCTAAACTTTAATTTACAGCGTGAAATGTGATAAATATTTTTTTTTATAAAAGTTTGAGCGTCCTTGGTGAAAAAAAAAATGTATTAGAACCTAAGTGGCCAACTATTTTAAAAACATTCGTGTTTAATGCAGATTCTAAAATGGTATAATACATCCTTTTATCTAATGTAGATACGAGGTTATTGCTATTAGTATGCAGAAGGAATAAATTCGATTAAATAACAAAATTTTAAAAATTGGATTATTTCTTGTCTTAAACTGCATCTGATGATAAAAACTTCATAAAATACTACATTACACAATGATAATACTTTATTTAACCAATGTACACTTACAGTAAATGCTCAAACTGTCTGCCACTGATTCTGATACACGCCCCACATCTCCGAATAAAAGCTCTTTTGAGAAGTCGCGCATAACGCCGCTGAGTAATTTTTGAAGCGGCTTCCTGAACACGGCTACGTAACTCTTCTAAACTCCTAATCAGTTTAGAGTAGACCTCTTCTTTTAGGCAGCCCCAGTAAAAAAAATATAACGGATTCAGGTCCGGGGAACGTGGAGGCCACAAACTAGGCCCCAGACGGCCAATCCATCTATCTGGATATGTGGAATTCAAATTCGCCCGAACGTTTACTGCATAGTGCGCAGGACACCCATCTTTCTGGAGCCAATGGGATTCTCTCACCTCCTCGGACACCTCTTCTAATAAATTTGGCAAATCATTTTTAAGAAAGTCCAAATAGCTTTGGCCAGATAATTTCTCGAGCAGTTCAAATGGGCCAATTATCTTTCCGTCGAATATGCCAGTCCAATAATTTATTTTGAATTTGTTCTGAGATCTGTTTTCTTGCAATAGATGAAGATCGCTCCATAGAATATTATTAAATATTTGCGGATCTTGTTCTATTTTCTCAAGCATCTGTCGGCAAAAACACAATCTTGCGTAGTAGTCTCTTGGTTTCAGAGTTTGTACGCATCTAACATGGTAGAGATGGAACTAATTTTTTTTTTTTCAATACACGGTGCACGTTCGATTTTGCGATTCCAGTGCGTCATGCTATTGCTCTTGTAGAGGTAGACGGATCTCGCTCAATTTCCTCAAGCACCGTTTCTTCAGTCTCAATATTAGCGACTCTTCCAGCGCTAGTACCACCAACACCGCTGCCAGGTAAACTTCTTTCCGAGTAACAACCGTGGACTCTGATAAATACGCGATAATCCGGGTGACGCGCGTTTGGGTATCTTTCCCTATAAAGGGCTGCAGCTGAATTTGCGTTACTTCCGCATTCACCATAAATATAATGCATGTTTGCGTATTCTTGTGACATATACTGATTACGAGGCATTTTGATACACAAAAATCAGCCCAGATACAAGCCTGAAAAACGGAATAAACACAGAAATAAACATACGCGAGTGACGTATTAAATTAATGTTTAATAATGTTAATGTTTAATTATTTACAGTTTAATACATTTTATGAACAAAAGATGGGTAGCGGAGAGCACGCTTAGGTATAGCAAATAATAAGTTTATAAATCCCTTATTATCATCAGGTACAGTTCAAGAAAAGAAATAATCCAATTTTTAAAATTTTGTTATTTAATCGAATTTATTCCTTCTGCATACTAATAGCAATAACCTCGTATCTACATTAGATAAAAGGATGTATTATACCATTTTAGAATCTGCATTAAACACGAATGTTTTTAAAATAGTTGGCCACTTAGGTTCTAATACATTTTTTTTTTCACCAAGGACGCTCAAACTTTTATAAAAAAAAATATTTATCACATTTCACGCTGTAAATTAAAGTTTAGATTTTTTTTTCCATAAAAATTGCAACAGCTAATCATACTATTTACTGCATATCTATTAGTATAGTCCATTAAGAATATTATAACACCAAAAAACCGATGGATTTTATTTATTTGTAGCCGTGGTGATCGGAAACGTAAAGTAATGTGAAAAAATGGACTTTTTAAAAAAAAGATATATCTTAGGTACTACTTGGGATATATTTTTTTGTATTTTATTTTGAACGCCCAATAGCTCTACTATAAAGTGCTTCAGGCTTATCCATTCATTCTGGGACACCCTGTATACAAATGTTGTCTGTAATGATTGTAATAGCCTTTCTCATGAACAGACATCGCAGGAATCTGAAATTTTCACTATAGATTAGAATTTTAGCGGTATGGGTTTTTGTTTTGGTTTGAACTCGCCAGGTTGCGCCGTTGTCAAAATATAACGAATTTTTTATTTCTCAGCAACGAAGCATCTTGAACTTCAGATTTTAACCATAGGTTTGTTTCGTTGCTATTTGTGAAATTTGGACTCGATAGGTGGCGCTGTTTTCAAGACGCTGTTTTCGGCACCGTAAATTCTACTATGTAATTGCAAAAATAAACGAAAACTTTATGGACGCTTAAAAGTGCATACATAATATTAATGCTGACCAACAATTATCAGAATTAAAGACACAAAGGCAGCGCAACTTACAAAGTGAAATTCAACAAGAAAAGATAACCGAAATTTGAAGAGTTACTACTCGAGTAGCAAATGGAATTGTTTAATCTGCGGCAAGAGCATCAAACGCTCAATACGAGCGGACCAGAAGAGCATTAGTAATTGCTTCATTTCACCGTATTGCCTTTAATTATCAGACATCTATTATTACGTTCATCCTATAATTTTTATCGGTGAAATGGATAAAGAATGCAATTATTGTCATGCATTAAAATTTAAAAATGAAACTCGTGGGATGTGTTGCTCTTCAGTTAAGTGTTTTTTGGAAATTAACCACCCCCTTCCCCTTTTTTATTACGTCAAAAATTCATAAAATATTTCAGGTAAAGTTGTTTTACCAATTTTAAATCCACCATCTGAGCCTTTAAAATCCTTGATGACAGGAGAATCAAGTGATTCAAAGCAATTTTTGTCAAAAATAAGGAAATTTAATCAATTTTTCCAAATGAAATCTTTTGGCGCAAATCAAATTACCAACATTGATTATCTTGGTCGTAATTTTGCATCAACTTTTAAAATTCAAGGCCAAGTTTATCACCAAGTTCAAGAACGTTGCGAAATACATCGCATAACCGTAATTCGAGAGCGTGAATTCATTAATACAATCCAACAATTTTTAATGGAAAAAATCAATTAATATAATTGTACCAAAAAATTACACCATAATTGGAAATTGATAATTACATGATCGTCATTAAAGCAGATAAAACATTAACAGGTGCCCACGTCCGTAGATATAATGCACCGACAGTTGATGAAGTTGCTATTGTAATGGTTGGGGCACCTTTTGAATCACGTGACATAGTTACTAAGCGTAGAGATAAAGTCATTCAGAAAATTGAAGACACTCATCGCTCTTACGACGCACTGCAATACCCTTTAATTTTTTTTGAAGGTGATGTTGGATATCACATCAACATAAAACAAACAAATCCATCCACGGGCGCAGATTTGACAAAAAAGTTAGTGCTATTAATTATTACAATTATCGACTAATGATTAGATCTACTGAAGACAATCACATTCCAAAATGTAGATATTTACACCATCAGTATGTTGTCGATATGTATGTCAAAATCAGTCAAAATTACGAAGCGACGAATAATACATCCACTTGCGTGTTGCAATAAATGGAAATGTAGACAGCAGTATTAATGCCAATGACATCGGTAATACTGTTATTCTTCCTTCATTATATACATTCATCAAGACGCTATGACTTTCGTTCGTCATTACGGAACACCCGATTTATTTATAACATTCACATGCAATCCAAAATGGCACAATATTGTAGAATTATTTAAGCATGATCAACAATCGCTTGATCGACATGACATTATAGCACGAGTTTTTAAACAAAAGCTAAAATCCTTAATGGATATCATTACAAAGTATCATGTGCATATGGGCAAACGAATTGTTGGATGCACTCGATCGAATTTGGCTGACAAATAAAATAAGATCAATCGATATCGACAACGTAATAAACGCTGAAATTCCTGATGAAGACACGGATCCAGAACTGTTTGAAATTTTTAAATTAAATATGGTTCATGGTCCATGTGGAACACTTAATACGAATTCACCTTGTATGATTATTGGTAAAGGTTCCAAAAGTTTTCCTAAAGATTTATCAATGCATACGATTACTGAAATTGATGGCTATCCATTATATCGTAGAAGATCCACTGAGAATTTTGGAAAGACATTCACTATAAATATTCACAGAAATGAATTTGAAGTTGTCAATTGATGGATTGTGCGTTATTCGCCTAAAAACATTTACAGCACCCATTAATATTGAACTATGCTCATCCGTAAAATCCATAAAATATATTTGCAAATATATCAACAAAGGAACTGACATGGCAGTTTTCAATATTGAGCGACAAGACAATTTAAATGACGAAATTTCAAGATATTAAACTGGAAGATATATAAGCACCAGGCAAGGCTATTTGGCGTATTTCTTCATTTTCAATGCACGAAAGAGATCCAGCAGTAATTCATCTAGCGGTACATCTTCAAAATGGCGAAAACGAAATTCATTTACACCTAATTTGCTGTATTCAGAAATACCTTCCTACTATACGTGGGATAGAAAAAAATGGGAACTTCGAAAACGAAGTACACCTGTCGATGGACATTCTGGCATTTTTAAGTCAAATGTTTTAGGCAGAATTTACACCATTCAGCCAAATCAAAAAGAATGTTTCTATTTACGTTTATTATTAATTAATGTTCGAGGACCTACAGCATTTAATAATTTAAAATGGACACCAAAATGAAACATTTCACGCAGCATGTTTGGCTTTGAATTTATTAGACACAGATTGACATTGGGATTCCACACTAAACGATGCAGTCATTACCTCATATTCAAATCAAATACGCCAATTATTCGCCATTATCATTACAACTTGCAGTCCTTCCAAATCAAATGAACTATGGGAAAAATTCAAAAATGCAATGACTGAGGATATTCTTCACACATATCGCAGTATTCACAACGACAACACAATTGATTTCTTACCAATCATGTTCAATGACTATTTAATTCGACTTAAGGATAAGGATTAAGGAAATCTTCAAACTTTAGGAATGCCATCACCTTCAAGATTAGCAAATTATCTAATTAGTTATGATCTTTCACGAGAACAATCTGCATGATTTACTTGAATTTGTTCAAACTAATAAGCCAAAATTGATAGATGAACAAAAAAGTATTTACGACAGGCGGAACTGGAACACTTTCATGATTTCACTTTTATTAGCAAAAATTCGTCCACAAGGTAACATTGCATTAGCCGTTGCTTCGTCAGGAATTGCTGCAACTTTATTAGGTGGAGGGAGAACAGCATTCAGCATTTAAACTAAAATTAAATATTCAAACTAATGAAAACGCAACATGTAATATAAAAAAAATTCAAACATGGCCAAAGAGCTGCAAAAATGTCGCATTATAATTTGGGACGAATGCACAATGGCTCATAAACATTCATTGGAGGCATTGGATCGAACGTTAAAAAATTTCTAGAACAACACAAATATTTGTGGTGGAACCATAATTTTACTTTCTACATATGCTGCTTTATATGCTGGTGAAATAAACGCATGCCTTAAATCTTCATCTTTATAGCAAACAGTAATACCAATGAAATCTACCACAAATATGCATGAACTTATCCAAAACGATTCCTTCCTTATCAAAACGTCATTGGAAATGGAATAATTGCTGATGATCAAATAACCAAAGAAATCGAATTTTCAGAAAATTTCTGTGCAATTGTTAATTCTCGGGAAGAACTAATAACAAATAGTTATCCAAACATTCTACAAAACTATAAGCAACTATAAGCGCCCAAAAATATTGAAGTAGAATTTTTGTATCTAAAAATTCAAGATATGTTGGATACAGAAACAATGTGTTTTAAATCAATCGATACTGTCACTGAAGAAAGTGAAGCAGTTAATTATCCAACGGAATTTTTAAATTCCATAAATATGCCAGATTTGGCACCACATCATTTGCAATTAAAAATTGGTTCTCCAATTGTTTTATTGCGCAATATTCAATCGGCCAAATTGTATAATGGAACTCGCTTGGTAATTAAAAAAATATATGGCAATGTTATTGAAGCGACAGTTATAACAGAAAAATTTGTAGGAGGACATTTATTAATACAACGTATTGCTATGATACCAACAGATTCGCCAATTTCATTCAAGCGACTTCAATTCCCAATTCGATTGGCATTTTCAATTACAATAAATAAGTCACAAGGGCAAACATTCAACATATGTGGTATTGATTTGGAATCACCATGCTTCTCCCATGGCCAACTTTATGTCACATGTTCTCGCGTCGGAAAGCCATCGGGATTATACGTTTTTGCTGAAAATGGCTAAATTATGAACGTTGTTCATCGTACAGCTCTTCAATAATGTAATATTTTATTTATTTCACAAATATAAATTTCATTTAAAATAAATTAATTTGTTTTCAGATTACACTGGATGGATGTAAAATAATAACTAATTTTATTTAAGCAGCAATACAATTTAATACAAATACAAATCTTTATAAAATACGATAATTCAAACAAAATAAAAATGCATTGCAACATCAATTAAAATTTTTACATTTAAAACACAATAATTATTATTATTATTATTATTATTTTTTTTTATTCTCTGCAATCTTTTTCTGGGGCCGAAGCACTCCCAACTATTTCGCAGTTCACTTATTTACGTCCTTACCTTACGCAGTTATCTGCCAAATAGAGGACGTACGTATATAAGTCCGATTTTTGATACCATCTGCGCATTGCATAGCTGCATGCCAGCCTATACTAGCATGGAAGTGGCATGGAAGATGGGTTGGCCCATGAGTTCTGCATCCCGACAGGGGGTCATAGTTGTGTTCCATTTCATCCCAGATCGTAATCTGCAGATGAAATTTCCCTTTTGCATCCTGCCCCTATCGGGATTCGAACCCTGTACCTCCCGATCCAAGCGCCAAAGCTTTAACCACTGTCCCATTTGGTCGATCAAAATAATTATTTTTTAACTAAATGGTTTCCACTGCTTCCCTTCTCAATTTTTCTCCATTATTATGACACAGAACACTAGCAAAATTTTAAATCAAGGACAAAAAAGAACTAGCTTCCCAGCGAAGTGGGACGGGTTCCGCTATATTATAATAAAACTTTATTTTATTTTAGACAACTTTAGTACCTAAATTTTTTTTAAAGTAAATACAAAAGAAAGAAAAAATGTTTTCCGCCAAGTTGATATAAATCGATTATATCGTATATACACATATCAATAAACGAGCCAGGCAACGCCGGGTAATATCGGCTAGTTTGTGCTAAAATTTTAAGTATGTTCAACATATACTATACATAACCGCCATGCATGGGGGGATGTTTTCCAGATTGGCCATGTCTCACTATAATGCCAAGTTTAACGTCGAGTGTTGTGAAATCGTTCTCCTTTATATAAAGGAGCACTTAAGTATTTAGTATCAAAATGAAACAATATTTTTCTGCTAGGATAATAAGACAATCACCAAGTCTAGCTATTAAGACTTGAATTTTATCAGACGGATTAAGCTACCATAGTCGTAAGTTAATGAATTATCGATGTCGTCTACATAGTCGACGACAGAGACGTAAACCGCTCGTTCTTCGTGACAGTCACCCAAACCTGTCTAACCTACCTACCAAATTTTAATTAGTGATATCCTAGCAAACAGGCAAATACATTAAAATATGACTCGAATATATTTGTACAGAACGTTATGTAATTGGTACATCTGCAATTCTACATACAAATAAAGAAGCCCAAATTAATATTGTACCAAAATACATAAATATTTCATTAAACTGACGTAGAATATCATACGTATATGCCAATATATTTTTTATAGTTTCCATTAAAAATCAATCAATTTCATGAAATATATTTTACGTCTCTATAAAACATGAAATAAATTATTTATTTATACATGAATGTAATATGTATACTGTACAACACGAATTATAATCATGTACGATAAATATTTTAAATATGAACCAATTAAAATGTTCTGAATTGCATTTTCAAAATTTTATTTTGTATTTCATCAAAAGCGCAAAAAATAATAATAATAATTAATACAAAATTTATTTGGTTTGGACAGATGTAGAGTGTAAATAAATAATATATTATATATATTGTTGTTATTTATTTCATAAATTATAATTTTATATCATATAAAATTGAAAAATTTAATATTATTTAATATTATTTGTGTTCTTTCCTTAACATTATTAATAAATAATTATTACATATATATTTAAATTTGCATGCGTGTATAAATATTTAAATATGGAGGCGCCAGGTTATTATATTCAGTAGATCGTATACGAGGGCGCCAGATTCAATATTGATTATATTTTTTAACACTTACAAAAAATAATAAAATACTAAAAAAAACTACTTTTCAAATTTGAATATTTGAATTTAATTATTTAAATTTAAAATAAAAACAGGTTATTAAGTTATTAATATAGAAAATATGGAAATTAATATTACAAGCGTATATATATATACGAATCGGTGTTATGTGTATCTCTCTATATCCGTAAGGTAATAAATGGTTTACTTCATTTGTCAATAAATTTATTTTTTTAGCAGTGACATTAAAACAGTAAAGTAATGGGAACTTGTGGTTTTCTTTGCCGTTCTCTCTAAATAGGTAAACAGATGTTACGTTGATTGCACGTTTATTACTGGTTAGTGGTTTGCATTTTGGTTAAGACGCGCAATGTAAATTATGTTTGTATATAAATATGACTGTGCAAAAGTGGTGTGATATTTTTTTATCTTACTCGTAATATAACAAATTCTGATAATATATTTGTAGATTATGAGAATCATTATTCGCAATCAGTTCATCAGGAAATGTTTTACAAAATAAAATTTTACTATCTAATTATAAATGAGGCACCTTTCTCGTTTATTTAACACGAGCTGGTCTTAAAATTCGGTCTTTGGTTCTACTTCTATTTTAATTCGATGAAGTTTGCCCAACCGAACCCAATTCATTAATGGATTTCTTGGATAAGGGTAGCCTTCCCCTTTTTCTTTAAATTTATTAAACCCGAATAGTGATAATTTGGGTAGTTACTATGGGTCCACATTAAATTCTGTACTAAAATACCTAGAGATAAAGCCACCAAGCGGGAAATGTGGCCAGATAGGCCAATGTACTAACTAAGATGTGGAAACTACCCTATGTATATCAGGTGAAAATAACCTTTTTTTATTATTTTATTTCACCAAACGGCGATTTTTTGTGTAGTTATCATGGGTCCACATTCAATTTTGTGCTGAAATGCCCAGAGATTAATCTACCAAGCGGCATATAGGCCAGATAGGCCAATGTACTAACTAACATGTAGAAACTACCCTATGTCCATATCAGGTGGAAATAACATTTTTTTTATTTGTTTATTTAACCGAAAGGCGATTTTTTGTGTATAGTTACCAAGGGTCAACATTAAATTCTGTGCCGAAATACCTAGAGGTAAAGCCACCAAGCAACATATACGGTCAGATAGGCCAATGTACTAACTAAGATGCGGAAACTACCCTATGTCCATATCATGTGAAAATAACCTTTTTTTTTTTGTTTATTTAACCGAAAGACGATTTTTTGTGTAGTAATCATGGGTCCACATTCAATTTTGTGCTGAAATACCTAAAGATAAAGCCACCAAGCGGTATATACGGCCATATAGGCCAATGTACTAACTTCGACGTGGAAACTACCATATGTTCATATCAGGTGGAAATAGCCTTTTTTGTTTATTTAACCGAAAGGCGAGTTTTTGTGTAGTTATCATGGGTACACATTAAATTCTGTACTGAAATGCCTAGAGATAAAGGCACCAAGCGGCATATACGATCAGATAGGCCGATCTACTAACTAAGATGTGGAAACTACCCTATGTTCATATCAGGTGAAAATAACCTTTTTTTGTTTATTTAACCGAAAGACAATTTTTTGTGTAGTAATCATGGGTCCACATTAAATTTTGTGCTGAAATACCTAAAGATAAAGCCACCAAGCGGTATATACGGCCATATAGCCCAATGCACTAACTTCGCCGTGGATACCCTCCATATGAGGTCCATATGAGGTGGACATAATCTTTTTTTATTAGTTTATTTAACCGAAAAGCGATTATCTGCTGTAATACCTAGAGATAACGCCACTAGGCGGCATATACGGCCAGATAGGCCAATGTACTATTATCTCTAGTTCGCTATTCTGGTTAAATAAATTTAAAACAATTTTTTTAGACCAGTAATTTTTTCACATTAAAATTTTCTATATTGTTTGTTTTTCTCACGCATAAATGGATTTTTGGGAATGTGCTACATTTTTAATCTATCGCTCTAGTTTTTTGGGATGGCTACACTTATCCAAGGAAATCCACCAAAAAATTCGAGCTCGGATTAACTTCACCGACTTTCTATTTTGCTATAATCAGATACTATCAAGACTTATTGTTTAATCTCTGCAATATTTTTTAGGGTTTTTCACGTCCTACGTTAAGCCTCCTCTGCACATAATTGGCATAAGTAGGGCTACATATCTGTGGTGAAATGTTAAAGTACCTTAATTTAGAGTTTTTTGTGGTCTCATCTTAAATTGAATTTAGAGTTTTTTGTGGTTCTGTAAAATTGAAACGTTAACTGATTTGTCTGAAATGTTTACAGTAAGGATATAAAGTTAGAGAAATTGATTGGAATACTACTAAAAATGAAAGATTCTCTGTTATTTTTAATTTTTAATTAAATGCGGCGGTTTATCTTTTTTAGATGTTTTATCAAAATTAAACACAATAATGTATTTTTTTAAGATATTAGAAAAATCTGAATGAGTAGTATCGCCAATTTGGCTAAACATATATTTACATTAGGGTGGTCCTTGGTTGTATGGCGCGGAAGAAATGTAGAGATACCTAACGAAACACCCCATAGAAATGTGAGGTTATGCTAAAAAATTAAATATAAAATTTTTAGGGTCAATCGATGATGGTTTAGAGGTCGCGACTTGAGCACGAAGTTCGATAAAAACTGTGTTTTCAATTTTTCACTTTCAAACGAACAGAACAATTATTTAAAAAATTTGTTGGTCTAAATAAAAATTGTGGTGAATAGAAAATATAATTACCTTTCTAAGACATCAAAGATATCGATTAATCGGTTAACAATTAGCCAGTTTATTGCCAATTTTCGAAACGAATAAAAACCCAAATAATAAACGGTTTTTTATGGTTTTATACGGCAAACCGTATGAGTCATAAGGGCTTAACATAGTTTTTCCACTACAGGAACTTAACTTCTTGGCCATGAGTACTGTCAAATTATTGGTGCTAAGTTACCCTTTGAGGGTAAAGGAAGTGTTGTGTTTTTTTTTACAATCACCGTACTGTAAAATTAACTGTTCGTGAAAGTGCAGCTCTGATAATCCAGCAAATGTCTATTTTTTGGTTAAAAAAACGAATTCCAGTGCAAAAGGAACAACATTCCGTTGAAAAATTGGAGCAATTGCATGGTCATTTAAAGAATAAAAATAAACTTTCAAAAGTTTACCGTGAAAGAGAAATTGTCTTTAACAGTAAACTAGATGATATATGTTCAGTGAAGGGCCAGTGAAGATGACATGCGATTCCTCTTGTTACAGCGTTAGAAAGGGCGTCCCGGATATTTGACTGGAGCCAAACGAAGAAAAACGAAAATAAATTACAATAGACTCGCAAGCATTATTATCGTCATCGAACAGCTTTGAAAATATTGAGCTTTGAAAATATTGATCTGGCCATTCTAAGCGCAGAATTAGCCCCTAGATGAAGCAAATGTTTCATTACTCCTAGGAGATTGTCAGCTTTGGATAAGTGGAAAATTACCGATCGTGCAGCAATGCATTTAATCAGTGACGTTGCGGAAAGGCTTATACATTCTATTGCTGATTTGGTTTTGAATCGAGTAACACTGAGGCGTCTTCGTGAAATAAATAGAGTAGAAATAGCAGCATCAGTTAAGTCGACTCTCAAGTTTACAACAGGCGTAGTACATTGGGATGGAGAATTACTTCCGGAGTTACCTGAAACGGAGACCGTGGATCGTTCGCCGATGACTATTCCCCATATTGATTGAGAACAATTATTGGGAGTTCCCAAACTATCAAGAGCAACTGGATTGGAAATGGGGGAGGCTGTTTTCCAAAGCTTAATCGATTGAAGAGTAGCTGACGATATCATGGTGGCTTGCTTCGATACAACGTTCTCAAATACTGGAAGATTAAGTGGAGCATCTATTATTATAGAGCAGAAACTGGAACGAAGTTTATTATATCTTCCTTGTCGACATCACATATGCGAAATTACATTGCGCGCTGCAATTGAATCAAAAATGGACCATACATCAAGAGTATATGTTCGGTTATTTGTGAGATTGAGGAATGACAGAAATTCCTTGAATAAAAATAATTTCAAAGCAGGCACAGATGGTCCCAACGGAAAGCGGAATTAGCGAATTTTTGTAAAACGAATTGGCTCAGGATGGTTACAAAGAATTATTGGAAACCACTCAAATTTTTTGGGTATGATACCAAATGAAAATGTCCGTTTCCATCTGGCAGGGCCTAAGCATCATGCTCACTGGATGTTCAAAGCCATTTATGTATTGCAATTATTTATCTTTCGTGAAGAATTTAAGCAAAAAGCACGAGAACAGAGGAATTTTCAAGACATTTGAATTTTTGTCGTACGATTTTATATGATAATTTAGTTCCATTGCACTAAAGTGCTAAAGCACCACAGCTGGATTTGAACTATTTACGAGACATTATTTCTACAAAACACATAACGAAAAGTTGGCGCTGGCTGTACTAAATAAAATATATGGTCAATTGTGTATTTGTCCGACGAAAGCATCGCATGAGGGATGTAGAGGCCGAGTCTAGTAAGCCCGTCGAGTTGAAAATTGATGATGTGAAAACATTCATTACGAAACAATTAGCAGATTTTGTTACACCATACACTGGCGATTTTTTAAACGGTTCAAGATTTCCGCAAACTTCTTGAACAAAGATCCGGACATGTGGCCACAGGATGATAATTTCAAGAATGAAATGAAGATTATCAGTCAAATAAAAGTCGTAAATGATACCGCAAAACGTGGTGTTAAGTTAATATCCGATTTTAGGAAATTAGCAAGATGAAGATGACATGGAATATTTATTACCAATCATAAAGGACTACACTCAGAAGTTTTCAACATATACCAAAATATCCTTAATCGTCTATTCATTGTATAGAAAAAACATTATGAATTTATAATAAAAACAAATTTGTCTTGCATTTTAGAAATTTGGTAATAATCTCGCTATTTGTTACTCGATTGTCGCTATTTTTGATGTTTTAGAAAGGTAATTATCTCTTCTCTATGCACCGCAATTTTAATTTAGACTGAGAACAATTTATAAATAATTTTTCTGTTCGTTTGAAAAAACGAAAAAATACTAAACCACCTTCGATCGACCAAATATTTCTCCTGTTTAGGTTTTTAGCATAACCTCACATTTCTAGGGAGTATCTCGTTAAGATATTGGAATTTCCGAAAATAAGGTTCACCCTAATCTACATATACAGAGATCTGAAGGATTTAGGTATCGAGATGCAGCATGCCATTCTTTTGATGGTTCAAAATCAGGTAAATTCGCACCACCCTTGAGTTAGGGTTGTTTATAAAAATCACATGTTGTTACACTCAGCTTCACAAAATTACGACCAATTGATTTAAAATGTCCATAACTTCCATATTTGTGAAAGAAGAATAATACCTTTGTGGCGTTTGAGGGTACATTGTCGCTCTTTGAAATAAAGGTAAAATAGATACCATCAAAAACGCGTTATCTGTATATTCTTACAAATCTAGTAATCTAGTAATCCAGTCAAAAAACGTTAATTTTCAATGCGTCACTTGATTACGACCTGTGGTGAATAGTTGGTGCTTGTAGTAAGAACAGCAAAAAGTTTATTTTGCAATTAGTGTTAATTTATTAGTTTTCATTAAACTTATTATTGAAACTAATTAGTAAAGAAAAATCACTTTCAAATGGCGAAAGGCACGAACCAATATTTTAAAGGAAAAAGGATTCTCAAATCGTTCAACAGCAAAAAAAAATAGTAGGGGTAAACTGTTATTGAATCTTTCATCAATAAGATTTAACATTATGGAAACATCAGAAAAGGACCCATTAGAGAGGCTACAACGGGCGATTATTCTTTCTGTTTGTCAGTAGCAAAATTAAGACAAAAACTGGAGTCAAAGCCTTATCAAAGATTCGGCGTGTGATGTCCTTTGTATGCATCACGCAAAACAAACCATCTGAAGACTAAGAATGGTACCGAGCAGCATTTCCGGACGAAAACCAATTTAATTTGCATAATCCTGATAGACATCAGTTTTATTTTCATAACGTAGGAAAAATGGAAATATTCTGGTTCAAAAACCTTAGTAGACACGGTGGCGTAATGGTTTGGAGAGCCTTTTTTTACTACGCAACAATTGACAACGCAATCTTGGAAGAGGCATATGGCGGATATAGAAAATATGTTCCGCCAGATATTAGTGAATGAAGATGATGACGTTAATTAACTCAAACAGATAAAAGAAATCTTCAAGAAAATTTGCAACATGATCCAAAGCCAAAAGTTTCAAGAAGAATGCAAACGAATTAAATTACATAGACACCGATTAGTTTGAAAACAAAATAGTGATTTCGATTTCGATGCATCCAATTATGATGCAGCCAAAGAAGTACATTACGAAACTATTATTGCGTAAGCACACTTACAAATACTACAGGGAGAAACTCAACTGACTCTATCCTATTTATGAACCAGACGTTGGGTTGGAATGATAAACACAGAGTTTATAGAGTACACAGAGTATCGACAGACGTGACTACGACTTTTAGCCTTAGTCGCGATTTTTTCAAAAATGATGTTCGAAAACTCTACTTTTAAACGCGGCTAAAATCGCGATCGCAAATTTATTCTTATTTATAAACACAAGTAAAAGTACAACTTTTCCAAAAACAAGAAACCAACAAAACCAACTATTTCGATTCATAATGATGATTCGTAATGACGATGTATTCATAATGACGATTCATAATGATGATTTCGATTCATAATGGATGTACCATTTTTTATAACGAAATTAGAAAAAAATTAAAAATGGCCGTTTAAGCGAGGAGGATAAAGATATTCTATTAAAAATAATTACATAATATAAATCTGTAGTAGAAAATAAAAAATCAGATCCTACGCCAAACAACGAAAAAAATACTGTTGGGTCACAATATGTCGCGAATATAAAGCGGAAAGCATTACAGGAGACAGAACTTGAGAACAGCTTTAATCAGCCTATAAAAATATGAAGAGCAAGTTGAGAAAAGCTATGGCCAATTAAAAATATCAAGTGTCAGGTGTTACAAGAGGTGGCCAAGCTTCAGTTCCTTCAAAGGAAGATGATGGTCTGCTATACAATTTAATAGTGCCAACAATAACACCACCTCTAAATCGGTATGGCGATGATGTAAATAAAAAAATCAAATAATTTTTGTGAAATTCATCTAAAATATTTTACGAATTTTCTAAAGTTTTAGAACGTAACGGAAAACATAAGCGAGAGTATCCCCGATTATATAGAAGAAGAATATCTTGATGATGACGATAACTGCCTAACCGTACAACTACTTCGACCGCCCATCAGATCTTAATTAAAAACCCCAACTCCAACTCAAAGTCCTAAAGTTCGAAATATCCCAACGGTTCAGCGAAATTTACTATTAGATAATCCTCAAGCTACTACGACGTTACCGAATTCATCGACTAAAGAAAAACTTATACTTTTAAAAATGAAGCAAAAGTAAAATAAACATTCAACAGCATCCAATGATAATAAATTAAAAATAACTTGAAATTGAAAACACAAATTAATTTTGTTTATTTTAAAAGTTTTGGGTGATTTGTCTGGGAACATCAGTGTTTAAATTGCATTCCACTGGATTAGGTGCATTTGTTGGCACATTATTACTATCATTATCCTAATATTCCTCGTCATCTAAGATTTGATCCCCAAGATCAATGGCAATGTTTTGTAGCACTGCTGTGGCTATTTACCATCGATTTTCCAATCGAATTTGTGATGCTATAATTGTAGAAATGCTTAAATTATTCAAAATTATTTCTTGACATTTTAGTTTTTTCATACCTTTGGCTAAAACAGCAAACCGTCGTTTCCACGTTCCAAACATTCACTCGAGAGAAGATCAAATCGACCATAAAGCTTTATTGTAAGCTATTTTTTACCTCGTTTTGGATTTCGGTATGGTGTAATTAGGAGTGTGGTGCATCTATATCCACCATCACCAACCAATAAAGCATTTCGAAATTCTCATTGTCTAATCGCGTGCTGATTCACGCCATCTGAACTTTAATAATAATTTTTGGTAATTATGATTTTAAATTATTAAGACAGGAATACACTAACCTAGCAACAACATTTAAAATTTTGCAGTTTGCGTCACACACTGCTTATGCATTCAGCGAGAAATATCCTTTCCTATTGCGGTAAATCTCGGCATTTTCCCATTCTGGCGATATGGCATCCGTCGATGCATCCAATACACCGAGGAATTTTTTTTTTAATTGTAAAATTCCTGCTGTATTTTAGACTGATCTTCTTGTGAAGCTGGCATTTTAATAAATTTCCTCGATAGGCTTGCAAAGGCTTTCGATACTTTGTGTCTTCTTCTTCCTCTTCTTCTTCTTCTTCTTTTTCTTTCACTTCTTCTTCTTCTTCTTCTATTTCTTCTTCTACTCATTCTCCTTCTTTTTCTTCTTCTTCTTCTACTTTTTCTTTTTCTTTTTCTTCTTCGTCTTCTTCTTCTTCTTATTCGTATTTTTCTTCTTCTTCTTCTTCTTTCTCTTTTTCTTCTTCTTTTTCTTTTACTTCTTTTTCTTCTTCTTCTTTTTTTCTTCTTCTTCTTTTTCTTCTTCTTCTTTTTCTTCTTCTTCTTTTTCTTCTTTTTCTTCTTCTTCTTCTTCTTCTTCTATTTCTTCTTCTACTCATTCTTCTTCTTTGTCTTCTTTGTCTTCTTCTTCTTTTTCTTCTTTTTCTTCTTCTTCTTTTTCTTCTTCTCCTTCTTCTTCTTCTTCTTCTTCCTTTTCTTTTTCTTTCCTTCTTCTTCTTCGTCTTCTTCTTCGTCTTCTTCTTCTTCTTCTTCGTCTTCTACTTCAAATGGTTTCTGCCGACCTAATTGGAGTAACACATGCAGTAGCCTGTGTTACTCCAATTAGGTCGGCAGAAACCATTTGAGTCAAACCTGTAGCATAACAACGAAATGGTACCATTATTTTGGTTGTTAACGTGTGTTAAATCGTGTTCGACCAGCTTTCTCAAAAAGTTTAAGTTTTGTTTGGAAAAACGGAAACGTTTACGAAACTCTTATTCAGAGTGATAATTTTCGTTAAACCTTGCTTGAACACTGCGCTCTGTTTTATGTTTGCTAAAAAATCTGAGTCGTCAGACGACGATGATGATAAAAACAGAAATTCCATGACAATTTTTAAAAAATAGAATACAATATACGAGTAGATATTGATAAGCACAAAGTTCGCACTAAATCAAAAATGCTATAAATTTCTTTATTTTTAATTATAAAAACACTAGTATTGTGATGTGACCGAAATAATAGCTTTTCAACACAACCATATCCACGATTTTATTCCCGTCTACTTATTAAATCCTGGCTTCATTTTGACGCTTTAACCTGGTCTAAAAATAATAAAAGAGTGGCTTTAGTCACAGTTGCAAGATTAGCTTCGTCTGTCGATACGACTCTTAGTATGACATCGCTTCATCCCAAATTCGTTTGCCGGATTAATTAAAATTACTGTTATCTCATATAGAATTACCGAACTTTTAGAACACCCCACGTTGCTCCCGTCGCTCGCAAGTCTATAATTATTCGATCCATTTCTGCTTTGGCCAAAGGCAATCTTCTAAGTGTTTGACGAATCTGTGTCTCGATCCAGGTATCAATTCTGTGTTTTGCCATAGAAGTTCTTAAGTTATTTTCAGGTGTATCACGGAAGAAAATGGACAGATACCGTTCTACTAATCGTTGCGCTCACATTTTGCTCCTTCGTAAGATCTTTGGTACCGGGTACCGTTCTGTATAATTGACCCAATTATTTCGTTTTATTCAGCTGTATTACGACTTTTTTTATTGCTTTTGACTTGTCCCACAGATTTTTTGTTGTAAAGAAAGTATTATAATTATCCAGTCGATGTAATGTCCTTTGAAGGTCAATTAATACTCCCCTTTTCACTCATGCACACATCCACCCATTCACCTACTCACACAATTACATATAGTATAGCACCTGCACATTGCAACCACCATGTCAACCTGTACGCTGAGGTGAACGTTGCTTTGGCGCTGAATTTTGTACTTCGGTGTTTATTAACATCATCGAACGTAATCGATGACCAAAATTTGTTTTGCATCCAGCCTCTTATGATTCGAACCCAGTACATGCTGGTTCAATTGCCGAACCACTGCACCACTTTATCGGTAACCCCATTAATTTTCGGTTGACATTAGTTCACCAAAAGTGGAATGTTTTGCAAATATTTAAAAAAAATGTAATTTACGCCAAAAACGATAATAAACTTAAATATTCTAAATTAAATTTGCAATAATACCCTTCAGATAGCTTTTCTATAATTTTAGCGGAAATGATAATTTTTGATAAATAAAAAACTATTAACAAAGTTTGGACCCCTGTCCAATCTATGTAGATTGATTAATCGGGATGAGACTTTAAGCCCTTTTCACAAATTTCGGTATCCCAGGGTTTTTTTGGTCGAAATCGGTTCACCGGAAGATGCAGCTTACATTGAAAGTTTTCCGTTTTTTTCTAAATACTTTGAAAATTTTATGATTTAAGAAGAAAACGAATTTGGACTAACACATTTTAAATAAAAATTTGCAACAATACTAGCCCAGACAATTTTTATTAAATTTAAACAGAAAAAACGATTTTTAACAAAAAGCTCAACAAAAATTTCAATCCTGTACAGAGCAGTTGGATTGATTGATTAGGAAAGAACTTCACATACTTATGCTTTTCCACAAATTAAGAAATTTCAGTGATTTTTGGTCAAAATCGGTTCACCGGACGTGGGAGCTTCCATAGGAGCGTTTTTGATTTATCTAAATATTTTGAAAAGTATAAAGCGTTTAAGAATAAACGGATAAAATCAAACAGATTTTAAATTAAATTTAAATAAATATGTAATTGTTTAGATAATTTATTTAATTTTGACCGAAAAGGACGAGTTTTGATAAAAAAAAACTTTATTTTATAATAATTCGGTATATCTTCAGTTAGGCGGATTGACTATGCGGAAACAAGCTTCATAATTAATTTTTTTTTTTGAATTGGGAAATCCTTGTAGAATTTGGTGGAAATCTGTTTGCCGGAAGTGGCAGCTTCCGCAGGAGCTGTTTATTTAGTATTTTCGCAATGAAGCAACAAAGAATTGAAATATTAAAACAAAATTAACGATTAAATTTTCCAAAAATTGTTGATCTTATTGGTCTTCTGAAATCTTAAGCGGCGTATTCGAGATAGACATTCTTGGTAAAATAAAGTTGGTTATTTATTGGCAACAACATTTTTATTTACAAATTTTGTATAAGGCAAACAATTTTTGAAATAAATTAGAATTACTTTTACTAGTTAAAACTAAAGTGTGTTCTCAAATTGATAAGGTTCCACCAGTTGTAAACCTCCTAGTTAAAATATCCTTTATTTAATTACCGTAAGAAGAGACATTACGTTCAAATACTATACTCGAGAATAGGTAAATTATGTAAAAAAACATAAAAATTAAATTTAAAATTAGTTGCACTTTGTTGATTGAACGGTTCATTAAGCGCTCCAAGTCACGGTTAAAGCCCAAAGTTTTAAAAAATTACACAAATATCTATATTATACTTCTTATAAGTCAAATTAAAGACCGAAGAATCAAGGAATGAATGGATGGATAGGTTACGCATATACGATCTACACGGTTGTGTAACGAAATCCCAGTTTTCAAAATCCTGATTTTCAATATCCCGGTTTACAAAATCTCGGTTTTTAGGAAATCCCGCGGTTTGAATTTTTAAAATTTGACATGTGGGAAAATGGGACTACTAAATGATTTTTTGACAAAATTCAAAAATGAG
Organism: Nephrotoma guestfalica; assembly: GCA_963691935.1. Classification (NCBI taxonomy): domain Eukaryota; kingdom Metazoa; phylum Arthropoda; class Insecta; order Diptera; family Tipulidae; genus Nephrotoma; species Nephrotoma guestfalica. Next base: position 162,310,568 of record OY829915.1, on the reverse strand, counting down.
TTTGCGATGAAGTTCTATAAAATGGCTAATAGGGATGATACTTGGCCATTTCTTAACAGATTTTGATGAAATTCGATACGTGGCATGGGAATGGGATTCTAAAATGATTTTTCGATAAAGCGATCAATAGAGATGGAACTAGATGGGACATTTCTAAACCGATTTTGTTGAAATTCTACACCTACGATGGAAATTCATTTCTAAAATGAATTTTGATAAAGTTCTGAAATATGGTCATCACTTTGAAACTAGCCCAATTTTTAACCGAGTTAGTTGAAATTCGACATGTGGGTTCTAAATGGGATTAAAAAAATGCGTTTTTGATAAAGTTCTGGAATAAGGCGGATAGAGATGAAACCTGGCCATTTCCTAACCCATTACTCGAAAATCGACATGTGGAATCTAAATGGGATTTTAAAATGATGTTTGACAAAGTTCTGGAATATTGTCATTAGCGATGGAACTAGACCATTTCTTAATTATCTTTATAGCAGGTGTTCTTAAATATCTTTATATCTTTGGGTGAACGAACTCCCAGTTTTCAAAATCCTGGTTTTCAAAATCCCGGTTTTCAAAATCCCGGTTTTCATAATCCAGGTTTTTAGGAAATCTCGCTGTTTGGATTTTTTTTATTTGACATGTGGGAAAATGGGTTTCTTAAATGATATTTTGACAAAATTCAAAAATGAGTTTGGATAAAGTTCTATAAAATGGCTAATAGGGGTGGGATTTGGCCATTTCTAAACAGATTTTGTTGAAGTTCGATACGTGCGATGTAAATGGGATTCAAAAATGATTTTTCGATAAAGCGATGGAACTAGACCATTTCTACACGTGCGATGGAAATGGTTTTCTAAAATGATTTTTTGATAAAGTTCTGAAATATGGTCATCGCTTAGGAACTAGGCCATTTTTAACCGAGTTAGTTAAAATTCGACATGTGGGCCCTAAATGGGATTCAAAAAATGCATATTTGATAAAGTTCTGGAATAAGGCGCATAGAGATGAAACCTCGCCATTTCCTAACCCATTAGTCGAAACTCGACATGTGGGATCTAAATGGGATTTTAAAATGTTGCTTGACAAAGTTCTACAATATTGTCATTAGGGATGGAACTAGGCCATTTCTTAATTATCTTTGTAGCAGGTGTCATTAATAGATTCTATATAATCCGCTCCTACGTGCGGCAGGCAGTGCGACATGTTTGTTGAACCCAGGTCTTACGTCCCTTGAAGTTCAAATCTAAAGCCCCTCGGAGGGCGAAGCGGGGAAAGTGCAGCGACGTAAGAGTTATCGAAGTCATTAGCCGCTACATTTATTGCATTTCAAAATGTTGCATTAACAAAGTATTGCTTCACATATAATATAATATTTTAAAATATTAAATTGCTAAAAGTGATTTGACAAAAAAATGGGAGTTCAGTTTTTTCCGACTCCGACTCCGATAAAATAGCACCGACCCCACGAAATTTTTGGGCAAAATATCTTCTTTTTATGTTAAAATATTATTAGTCCGTCCGGCCCGAATTAATAAAAAATATTTTTTTCAAAATCAAGACTTTAGAACTAAAAGAAAATAAAACCGGAATTTTGAAAACAGAGATTTTAAAAACCTGGATTTTGAAAACTGGGATTTTGAAAGCCGGGATTTTGAAACCGGGATTCTGAAAACCGGGATTTCGTAGTACACCCGATCTACACACGTATAGATTACACGTAGAAATTAATGTTATTTGTACATGCATACTTCTAAAGTTGTACCGAATTTAACCCAAAACAAAATAATTGAGAAAAAAACTGTCGTCATATTAATGACGCACATTTCTTATGCTGTAAACAAGCAAAGCATGTAAAGTAATACTTGATCAATTTTACGCCGATTCATAATAATCTTTATAAATTAGCAGTGAAAAATATTAAATTTATCAGAAATTTTGTTTGTTTTCCGATAAAAAAAATCGCTCACACACATTCTATTGAATATATATAGTTGCTGTATACCACGGCGGTTTTGACCGCGACACATGACTCATTGAAAAAATATCTGATGATTTGTAAAATGTTGTTTTAACAATTTTACTTTTAAAGACACCAATTAAGAGAAATATTTTTTTTATAAACATTTTTGTGTTCACAATTCATTCGACAAAAGTATAATAAATAATTTATAAGATTCTTACCTTTATAATTTTATTCAAAGAAAAATTGACCAAGACAACACATTTCTTGTTAATAATAGGTACTAAATGCAGACAGGCCTTAAACGGAAATTACGTTGCGTTTCTTTTATTATTCTATATAATTTGATAGGTTTATTATCCTCAAAATGACGTTTGTATTTTATTAATTTCATTCAAATTTTATAAATTAATAAATATTTGTCTAGATAGGTACGAGTATGCTTACCCGAACAAAATATTATTCCCATAAATATTAAAAGAAGAAAATGTTTGGGTGGCCGGCCGCAAAACATGTATCATGTATAGAGATCATCCCAGAAGAAAAGATATAAACCACAAGATAAAATCATTTAATGATTAATTAAATCTAATGCAAAATTTAATTTAATTTGGCTGTAAATTTTAATTTAAAGCGTAAATTCACACACAATCATAATGTTTAGCTACACGCTACGAATTAATTAAAATTTTAAAGGTGATGAGCAAATTACGAATATTGTATGTTGTTATTGAAAATTGTATAATTTTTTATTAAGTTGATTGAACTAAATTTTATTATTTATTTATTTATTTGTATTGTTAAACATTATTGACGCATGAAATTTTTGATTTTATATTAAATATTTTTAAATTGTATGAAATATTGATGGCATTTAATAAATCGTTTGTTAATTTAAAAAAACGTACACGATTTGATGGTGGCAACATAATACTAACGATTTGCGGATGTTACAAATCATAAGTTGGGCCATTTAATATTTGTTATGGACTGTTCAAAATAATAGATGACTTAAAATTATTAATCATTCTTGATCCTCGTATCATATGTAAAAGAGCACATATTACGAATACCATACCAGCGGGATTCATTTTTTATTGTACAAAACAGTTAAATTATGTATATGTATATACACGGTACATATCTATAGGACTGTGCTAATCTCATTTAATCATAATGTAATGTACACATTAATCTTCAAACAAATGAGTACACATACGAATAAATACGGTTAAAAAAATTACAAAATCATTGCATTAAATAACATTTACATAAAGTTCATAACAAAGTGACTCCTTTTGCAAACAACATAATATGTGTATAAGCACGTTAAACCAAAAAGTACAGTTATTTTGAAAGTTATCTTCAGTTATGTCAACTAAATTTGACATCAACTAAAAATACATAAAAAATATAAATTTAATTTAAAATTCCCCAATAAAATAACATGATGTTTGAAATGAGAGAGAATTACCATCAGAATTATTTATTTAAAGTTCGTGGTTCGTATTTGGTCATTAAATTAAATTTAATATACGTACAACAATCTACTTTCATAAATTCTGTGATCTTCTGTACTTAATATAAAATACATAATAATACCAACAACAATAAAAATGTAAAATAACAAAAAACTTAAAAATTCATATTTAGTTTGTGGTTATAGCTCATTTTTCTGTAAAATTTCAAAATGATAAAAAAACCGAAATTCAAACCAAATAAAATTTAAAATTTTATCTTTATACAAAGTATGAACGAATGCATGAATCATATTGTGGGTATTCTTAAAAAATTTCTGGTGATACACATCGGTTTTAATTTATTTTTTTGTGTACGCTAGCGAGTGTTTCAGTGTACAAAACCCTAAGTGTCCAAGGGTATAACCGCTTTTCATTAAATAATTACAACTGAGACTTTGCTATCTATCATATGGCGAATATAGGAGTTTCCATTTTTTCTGAAGTCTTATTTCGTATTTGGCGGCATGCTTTTTTACTTCATCTTTGATGTATTCCATGTGTAAGTCCCTGTGAAGTTCTTCATTTCTTGTGTACCACAGAGGATTTACGATGCTTCGAAGATCCTTATTTTGAAACGTTCGTATCATTTTAGCGCTTGTGTGCTTAGTACATCCCAAAGAGTTAAATATCGTAGGTACATATCGGCTTCAGTATTTGCCGATTTAGCAGCAGCGTTCGATTTTACATTTTGCGGGACTTAATATTAAGCTCATCTTTTTTTTTGCAATGCTCTCTTTACTTGAGCTTGACAGCGAGTGTCATGCCAAGATATTTAGCTTTGTTTGGACATATGGATATATGGAAAGCCTTTTGATATATAAAGTTAATATGCGTGGATTTCGTCTCATTAAGCATGATTCTCCAGTGCTTAGTCCAGTTACAAACCGCATTGGTAGTTTTCTGGAGTTTGCCCATTGCATCGCGACATTACTTCCAATCGTCATGATTACTGTTAAAGGTACTAATGGTTCCTTCATCTGTTGTTGGAATATCCTTTATATATAAGAAATACAGGTTTGATCCTAAGACACTTAGGGGCGGGACACCGACAGATAGTTTCTTTAGTTTGGATTCATCCTCATATGTCACACACAAATGTCTATTGGATAAATAAGATCTTAGTATGCCATAGAATTGCCTCGGCAGATATCTATGCTGCTCGAATTTTATTACACTGTGACAGACTTTATCGAATGCTTGGGCAACGTCCAGAAATATGCTGTAGCATAATTTTTTACGGTCTAACGTGCTTTCAATAATGTTGGTGATTCTATGCACCTGTTGAATTGTGGAGTGCTTTTTCGTAAATCCAAAATGATGTGGAGCAAGTAGTTGTCGGTCCTCAATTATTAGTTTAAGTCTCTTTAGTAATAATTTTTCAGAGAGTTTTGACATAATTGGCAGCAATGAAATTGGCCTGTATGTTTGTTTATCGTTAGGTGGTTTATCAGGTTTTGCTATCATGATTACTTCTGCTACTTTACATTGCCACGGAACATATTTTAACCGAAAGCTTGCATTGATTATGTGTAATAGCTTACGAAATGATTTACCTGGTAGAGCCTTGATTATTTGGAAAGTAATCAAGTCATACCCTCGGGCTTTTTTTAACATTCAGAGTTACTGGGCGTATATCAAAATCATCTAGCTTGTGGATTGACATTTTATTTTCTTTGGCTCTTTGTCTTGGTAGTGATTGGAAGGTATTCTCGATATAGTCCGCAAACAGATCAGCCTTCTTTTCTTACCCAGGTTCCATCCTCCTTTTTATGTGGAGGCACTTGCTTTTTGGGAATTTCGAGTCCCTTCGTCGCCTTCTACCAGAATTTGTTTCATCTGCTAAACTAACTAAATATCTGTAATTGATGCGTTTTAACTGCTGAAGGAAGAAATTTCAGACTGTTACCTAAATTGTTAAGAATTGTTTTGTTCTCCAGTGTTCCAGTTATTTTCCAGGTGTTATGTGCCCGTCGTTTTTCTCTTACCAACTCTCTAACTTCCATTCCTACCAAATATGTTAAGTTTCTTCTTATTTTGTATAATGGGGGTACTTGCCAAAGCAGCATAATGAATTGTTTCATTGAGTTGTTGTAGTTCATCGTTAGAAGATGGTGAGAATTTCTAATCGGTACCTGAAGATTGATTTTTCCTCTATTACTTCACGAAAGAGATTCCAGTTTGTTTTTGAATTTATTAATCTAAGTGCACTCTCCCTTTGAATTACCATTTCACTGACTCAAGTTATGCCGGGGAGAACAATATATTGCAGAAACGGTAAGCAGTCTGTTTTTAATTTGGATCTTTGCAGTAGCGACTTGAATTGTATCTTTTTCGATATTTGATTCTAAATGGTGTTTTATATTTTCTTTTATTAGTAATGCCGAACCACCTCTTGCTCTTTCCGCTGGACAAATGGAGTGATATTAGTTTTAACCCCGTATTTTAACAAACGAAGATTTAACTAGATGGCGTTCAGATATTAAGAAAATGTCGATTTTTTCAGAATTTAAAAATATTTATATTTCATGAATATGTGGCATAATGTCATCCGCTTTCCAGATTGCTATTTTGAAAGTTATGTCCTTACTTAACATTTTTTTGTTGGATTGCGTTGAGGGATTTGCATTTCCTTCAGTTGATGAAGTATCATGTTGTTCAGACTACTTTGGTCATCTAGCTGCATTGTAACAGCTGTAATGCTGTTTATAATGTTTACCATAATTTGGTTATTTTCGGAGCCCATATGTTTGGTTGAACCCAACCAAACCTTTAACTACCTGGGCAAATAAACATCTTTGCCCTGTGTTGCTTAGTTGTGGGTTTTGATCCATCTGAATTGATATTTGAACCCTTCGAGTTTTCGTGATTTTGCGGTTGGTTTCTTCACATCTCTACCTATTGTACATTCTTGGGTAATATGATTACCTGAGCATTTTACACAGCTTGGATCTCGGTAACAATATCTTTTGGATGTTATGAAATGCCTAACATTTCTTGCAATGGGGTATGCGTGTTGTGGTTCTCCTCATTGGTTCGATTTTCACCTTCATGTGATTCCTTATATTCTATAAACGTTTTCAACATTCTCTTTCTTGTCAAATACCTGCATTAAAAGAAGGAGTCTCCTTTTAATGATAATTTGGTTTCCTTCTGGATTTTTGTTCTCTCTTTTTAACAATATGAGCAATTGTGATGCAAACCTCTTGCCATGACTGTTATAGGTCGAGACTGTTTGTTCTCGTAAGTGAACCACTGATAAGGTTCTATAAGAATCTGAATCCAGAATATTAATTTTCCAAACGTCATTGTTTATAGTGTTACCTTATAGTCTCTGTCGGTAACCGATTTTATCAGTGACTGAATTTCTGGTTTACTGGTTACACCCACAATATTTATTGGTGAGGGAGATTTTTCTTTTGGTTGCACCAAATTTGGTGTAATGTTGTTAATAGATATACTACCGTTTGGTTGATTGGCTTTGAGTAGAACATCTTGGGTTGAATCTGGACTATAGATTGTTCAGCCTCAGGTGACGATTCAGCTTTTCTTTTCATACACTTCCTGGACTGTTTTTTCTTCTTTGAGATCCAGTCCGTCTCTCATTGTAATTTATCTTCGTCAGTGGAATAGATGAGTTTCTCTGGTTCCATACTTCCTACATCGTAATCTTTTTTTGAATCCCGATTAATTTTTAGGTTTTCATTTTCTCGCTTAAGCTACACAATTTCTTCTCTTAGCTTGGCAAATAATTGTTCCATATACTCTTGTCACGCCAAGAGATCCATATGCTCCTTTTCTAGGTCAATAGTTGTTTTGTTAGATCCGCCTATTTGCAAAGTAAAATTTCTGGCGCAACACTTATTTCGTGTATTGTTTGTCTGGTACATCTTGTTATAATGTTAGAACAAGCTTCGGCTTGGTCAGCTACCGAGTTGCTTCTATTTTTATTTATCAGTGATCTTTGTAAATTTGATCTTTTGTGGAATGGATTTGATGTTTCCTGATTTACTAATGTTGATATTGGTGAACCACCTGGGGTATTATTTCCTGTTGTTAGTACCATTGCGTAGTTTTAATTGACCAATTAACTATTCTGCTTCACTACTACTATTCCCTTTGAATTGGGTACCACAACCGTTCGTTCTACAGAATATTGCCTAGTATCCATTTATATATACTTCGTAGAGGCGGTCAACCCCGTACTCCCGTTGGGACATATATGAAACTACAAGAAGTGTTCTAACCAGTCGTTAAATAAGTTTCAGGCAAAATAAAAAGTGGACTAAATTTTGGAACTTTATTGAGCTTTCATCCTGTGCTAGTTAGTTAGTAGTCGTTCGTACTTTAGAAATATCAATATCGCGCTATATGGTATCTTCATAAAATCCGAAACGAAACCGAAAAATCTCTTAATTCTGTCTCAATTGTTCTTCCAAATTTACATGGTGCGGAAGGCAACCTAGAATTTGTCTATCGAATAAAACAATGATCTGGCTTAATGTAAATACGTTCCTATATTAGCTCGGGGTCTGCTGTTTGATCTGATCCGGTTCAGTTTATGTTTTATGAAACAACACAATGCTAGATTTTAAATCAAAATTTGTGATCTACAACAAAATTTGGATCAGGTTTTCCATATAAAATTTGAACTGAACCGGATTGATGGGTGTCATGAAACACGGAAATTGTTGGAAAACTCATTTATTTCACGCAAATAGAAACAAAGTTCTTTGAAAAATTAAAAATCTTAATTAAATTGCTTATAATTTTTAGTTTACATAATTAAAAACGTCTATAGTTTATGCTGCTTTAACATGTAAAATATTAGAGATTTGAGCTTACTTATACTATTCTATTTGTTTCTTTGATTCTAATCTTTAGAATCTGTTTGTGACCGAGCCACTCCCAACACATTCGCAGTTTCTTTTTTTTTACGTCCAGCTTTACACAAAAGCCAAATCCAGGTCGTTCGACTATGCACTCCACCGAGGGTCAAAGTTGTGTTCAATTTCATCACCGATCGTAATCAGATGACCAAAAAAATTCTTTTGAAATCCTTCCACTATCGGGATCGAACCCGGTACCACACAATCCACAGGACGAAATTTTAATCACTATGCCGTCCGATTAGTATGCTATGGCAATAAAGCAAACCGTAATAACTCGTGTTATTGCGAGATCGAGTTACCATCAGCAATGTATTCGTTGGGTAAAGGAGTATATTTCAGCATTAACGGGTTTTTATACGTCAAATAATAAGAAAGATATTAATTTTGTAAAACGGGATATTTCAATTAGTTTTGTAAAGTGATACATACCAATTGCAACGTTTTACCAAAACAAAGTTAAATCACTTTGCTGCAGATAATTGTACATTTGTAAACAGTGGATGGTAATTTAAATCGTTTTAACCTATGGCCGTTTTCTTTTAATTTTAGCAAAACTATAAGTATTTCATTGAACTAAAGATATTTGAGAATGATAGAAATGGCTAAAGCAAGTTTGAGTTCTTCTTACAACAAGCCTTTCAATCAAAATGAGAATTTACAAAACAAAGCAATTCAACATTCAAACGTCAACCCAATAAGTGGGAGTACTTCAAATATACGTGAAGATGAAATCCACCAACAACTGGATTAAAGTCACCACGAACAAGTATCTCTATCTAAAATATCTTACGAAAAAAAAATTTTAGGAAGTGAAGCTCTAGATAATGAAGGCTCATCTGAATCAGAAGCAGATCCGTTCGAAAATGCTGACAGCAGCGATAAGGGCCTTGGTTATGTCTCCACCGATAATAGTTTATGAATATAATATCAAAGGTATCAATGATGTGGAGCACATGGCAGCACAACTAGAACAAAATATAATAGAAGTTGATAATGAAAATGTGACAACTTCATGGTTGACGCTTAAGAAAGATACAAGGAAGCATCGCCAAATAAAAAGACAAAAAATGTAACGAACGAATAAGTTATGACAATCAAAAATTCATATTCGAACAATACATGGAAACTTCGTAATTTCAATCTTCGCCTAGCTTTTGTATCTGAATTAATAGATATTAAATCTTAAAATACACTTAGAGATGGCAAACCTACTCTCAAAAATAGGCGGTTTTCCAAAAAAACGTGATTTGCAAAACTTGTTTAATTCGTACGCTCGGAGAAACGCCACGATTTATTAATACAGTTATTAATAAAAAATTATCTTCGACTAGAACAGTAATCTCCATGAACCTTCAAGAAAAAACTGCATCGCCAAACCAGCTTGATGAAAGTACAATTGGACAAGTCCGATCTCATATTAATTATTTCCCAGCGTACGAAAGCCACTACACCCGACATGATACGTCAAAGAAATATTTACGTGGGGATTTGACGATTAGCAAAATATATGAACTTTATACTGAAACATATGATAACCCGGTATCATTGTCAAAATACAGTGAGCTATTTCGAAAAACCAACCTAGCATTTAAAAAAAACGAAAACAGACACGTATTAAACATCGATCAGCAGAACCATCATGCAGATACCGATAATGCTTATAAAGCTAAAGAAAAGGATCAAAAAAATTTGCAAATCTGTTAATTCAACAAAAATCTACTCTTTTGACTTCCAGCAATGTTTGCCTATGCCTTTCTTTGAGATATCTGTATCATTTTTTAAGTGGCCGTTGTGAACCTATAGTCTTACTATACATGATTATGTCTCCAACGAACCATTTTGCTATATATGTGGCATGAAGAAATTGGAAAACGCGGCGGAAATAAAATGTCATCATGCACGTATAAACATTTACAGTCACTTTCACCACCTGTAAAAAATTTGATATTTTACAGTGATTCATGTCCAGGCCAAAATAAAAGCAGTTTTGTTGGAACAATGTTTCTGTGTTTTCTCCAGTGGCAAGATGATGTGGAAATTACAAACCATAAATTTTTAACAGTAGGTCATTCCCACATGGAGTGCGATACAGACCACGCTATTATCGAAAAGCAAAAAAAAAAACGATGCAATATAAAAATACACCATCCCTGCGGCTGGTACACATTCATACATTCCCTCCCAAGATGATTTTTCAACTTTTCACAACTTGAAAAATTCAAATTTATTTGGCGTACTAAGGGGGGAGAGGGGCGTCCTAACTTTAAATTCAATTTTTTTGTTCTTTGTAATTTTTGTATTTCAGAAGGCCAATTATTCTCGTGGCATAGTGTTAGATGGCTACGGAACTAAAGACTTCGGTATAGTACTATACAAAACCTCATTGGATGAAGAAGCCTCTTTTAAAACGCAGAATATCAAGAAGCGAGGTATCATTGCAATTACTAATTCAGAATTAATAAAAATGTCTAGGTTACCCTAGAAATGATACAATAATGGCTACTTGTCAAATTTAATGTAGTTATTCGGCACTAAATTGTATAATCCTTTTTCGCCAAAATGCAATTTTTGATTTGTGTGCGTATTTAATATATTTGTTTCCTTTTAGTACATTAAATGCATAGGTCTTTCTCGTTTTTGTTTTATTAAATTCTTTTGTAAGAGAATTTGGTGTTGAAGTAACCGCGGTTTAATACAGAAGTGTTTATTGACATTTATTGTGAATTTTTTAAGAACAAGGTAAGTTATGATTTTAATTTTTTAATACTGTATAATAATTTTAAGTATAATAAATGATTTGTTGAACTATTAAAAAATAATTCTAACTAAAATTTAACGATATACACTTAACAGAATAATTGCATAAAATTTAAAAAAATCTGTCCAGGGCCCGGCTATTCTCACTGAAACGGAATAAAGAACAATTGTCGAATGGATAATTGAATGTGCAAGAAAAGGATTTCTGAAACGTCGCGATGACGTTATTACGTCGGTGAAGCGGTTCTTGGATGATTATCTCAGAAATCATCCTTTTGGGGAAGAAAACCGACCTGGAAAAGGATGGTACAATCTTTTTTTGAAAGGGCATCCTTGCATAACTATCAGAGTCCCAGAATCAGTAATTATTTTCAAATTTAATTTTAAAATACGTACCTAGTTAGTTATTACAAATTTTTATTTATTTATACCGTGACGGCTGCAAGCTCTAAAGTAAGTCCTGAAAATTTACACAAATAGTTTGATCAAATGGCTAGAAAACAATTTGAAATAACAACAGCTAATTCCCATATTATCCGAACTAAATCATATTTTCAATAGAGACGAGACTAATTTTACGTTATGCCCCAAATCAAAAAACGTGTTAGCAAAAGTTGGCAGTAAAATGCCTACGAAGTTGAGCAGGGTGCCTCTAAGTCGGGCTTGATGGTAATGTTCAGCTTCTCGATAATATATTCATACAAAAGAATACCAGAAGGCATACGAAACTCAGTTCCAAAATATTGGGACGTTGGAAGAAGCGAGAGTGGTTGGATGACAAAAGAAGTGTTCCTTGAATACATTTCTAATGTAGTTTACCCGCATATTATTAAAAATAACATAAAATTGCCAGTTATTTTATTTGTGGATGCGCATGTGACGCACCTGACATACGAACTAAGTAATTTATGTAATAAACTGCAAATAATGTTAATTGCATTGTATCCTAACGCCACACGGATACTACAGCCATACGATGTAGCTGCGTTTAAGCCCCTTAAATCAGCGTGGCAAAAGATAGTCCTAAATTGGAAGCGCAAAAATGTTGATAACATCCTTACTAGAGAAAAATTTGCTCCACTATTACATCAAGCTGTAAACAAGGCAGTCAACCCGGTGACCAATAAAAATGGTTTTAAGACATGTGGGATTTATCCTTTTAACAAATATGCTGTTGACTATTGAAAATGTCTAGGCAAATCAGGCTTATATGGGGGTATACATCAGACAGTCCAAGAGTCGTTCAATCCAGTGTACCTACAATTTGCTGATATTGTTGGCTCGAAACTATTGGAACTTCGATCGATAGAAGAGAGTGAACTAATTTTGAAAACTGAGGAGTTTCGAAATCTTCACAAAATTTATAAATACTTCCACCCTCCGTCAATTTAGGAAAGCCACCGAATATTATGGGCTTCAATGAATTTATTTATCTACAAAATTTTTGAAGAATTTAACATTGAAGAGATAGAAATTACGGAACGGGCAGAATGTATAGAACAAAAGGAAAGGGAGTTCAATACAGACAGTATGACACTGATAGGAAATACGGAACAAGAAAAAGTTTCAAAAATTTCTGAATTGCGGATTGAACATCATCCGGATACGCAAAAATTCAAGAGGAGAAGAAGGAGCAAACATTAGAAATGGAAATTCAAACGGAACATCGACAACTCTTACGAATTCAAAACAGGGAAAATAAACAAAAAATAAGGGAGGAAAAACCAAATAACAAACCGAAGCGAAAAATAAAACCTAAGATTCTACTTAAAAAAATTATGCCAACTTAAAAACTTACCTTTAACGAATTTGTTCCTCTGGACAGACCAACCAAAAAGTCTGGGGTCATTACATGAAACGTGATGGTTACAATAACGTTAAAGGAAATGGTAACCGCTTCTCTATCCCAACCAAACCAGCTTAAAGAAACGCTACAGATGTTAGTACCTTTGACAGCATCTATTTCTTTGATGGATGCGGAATTCCCTGCTGCATATGAAGACAATATGAAGACATATGAAGTTGTTCTCAACATCGTGTTGTAATAATGAAACGATTACAAAAACTTTGGATTTAAGCGATATTATGATCTTCTAATCACACCAAACGAATTTGAAGAAACAGTTTTGACGGCAGCTTCTTCGAACACTACATTGGATATATTAATGCCAGTAAAAACTGAACACATTCTTTACATTTTTCGTTACAATACAATATTTGTAAGTTATCATGAAAGTTACCAGTTTCACTCTCATTAACTGTGCTTGTATTCTAAATTCTCACTGCAAGTTAATTGTTGGCAATTACCATTTGAATTACCTACACTATAGAAAGATATTTAATGTGCCGTTAGGATTTTATTATACTAAGCAGTGGATTATTTATTCTTAATGCAAATTTTCGAGTAGTTGAAACCACTTTTTAAGAATCAGATAAATAAAGTTATCAATCAAATAATTTTGATTACAATAAGAAAAAAGGGAATAAATCCATATATTTTGAACAGTAGTCAGATTGTTATTTTATAAAAGAAGCTAATTATTCTTAGCTTATTTATAAATTCTGGTTTGGAAAAACAGCAAATCTGTTTCAATTGTACTTTTCACAAAAATTATTTAACATAGTTGAAATTTTGTTATAGTGGCACAAAGGTAGCAACATTATGCATTCATTTGCAGAGAAAACACATCTTTTATGTAAGCTATTTTTTTGAAATTAAATTTAAACCTTAAAAGTGCTCTCCTGGAAAACGCAAACAATGAGTTATTACACAAATTGTTTTTCAATAAAAATTCGGCACAATGTTCTAACCAGACGAATTGATTGATCAAGATGAATACTCATACTTAAGCTTACTCTACAAATTGTTAGGTCCCAGTAAATTTTGGTTTGCCGAGTTCGACCTGAAGTGACAGCTTTCATACGAGGTTTTCATATTTTGCAAGCATTTTGAAAAGTTTATCATTTACGAAAAAACGAGTGTTAACTAGAAAATTTTAATTTAAATTTTCAACAATATATATTGAAATCTGTTTTCCAAAAATTAAGCGGAAATTAAAATTTTTTACAAAAAAGTGTTTTAATTATGACCTCGTGTGTGTTTGATATCGCGCATACTAAATGTTGTTGGTTCCCTACAGAAGTAAAACTTCATACTAAAGATTTTTCTCATTATCGGGACATCTAAGTGATTTTTGACAGAAATCGGTCCACCGGAAGTGGTAGCTACCATATTAGCTTTTTATATTTTTTTACAAAAGCATACTTTGCACAGTATATAGCATTTACGAAAAAATTTATAGATTAAGTTTCAAATAAAATTGTTCAGAATGATTTTTTAAATTTGACTGAAAATGATATTTTGATCAAAAAACCTTTTCTTTGGCAAGGCAAATCGACTGTTCAGAATCAAACGTCATACTAAAGCTATTTATATAAATTAGATCCATGCGAAATGTGATGGACATCTGTGTACCGGAGATAAAGATTCAAATTCCAACAATGGTTTACCTATTTAGTTTACTGTAATTTAAGCAGAAATAATGATTTTTTATTATTCAAAACAGTTTTTTTAAGTCGGGAAGGTTCAAATTTTCGTGTGATGTATTCGAGATCTATTTACATTTGTCGTAAAAGAAATTCGGAGAAATTCCATTTTACAAGATTGGAATATTATTTTATTTCCGCTAAAATCTGTGGTTTGTTTGCCGCCCTAATTAGTTCAAACATCAGCTTTTTGAATTTGTCGCTTTGTTTCGACGTCTTTCTTTTTACAGTTTTAAACAGTTCTGACAATTGACCGTTTAGTGAAATTTTATTTTACATAACGGAATGTTGTGGAATAAATTTGGCCATTACAATTTTTTATAAACCACATTACAATATGAGTACAAACTAGAAGTTGTGACATTACCCTTAACAGCATTTGGTTTTTTTTCTGGTGAAAATTGCGTTGATCCCAACTTTTATTTGTATTTATAAAATTCGGTTTTTCATATTTTAAGAGAAAACTAACACGAGTGGTATTAGAAGTAACATTAACCCATTGTTGGAAATTAAATAATCTTGCGATTTATTGAAACATTTCTTTGAATTGTAGATTAGATGATGATGATTTAAAGTTGGTTCCAATTATGTGAACGAATTGCACGAACAAGCTTAGAAACAAATTATTATGTAAAGCAACATTATATTAACCAATATTTAATAATCTAATGCAATCCGTTCAGTTAGCTAACCCCAATCCACTGTTTTAACATATTTAAAATGGTTATGTTTATTTAGCAACCACAAATTAATCTCCCACACCCATGAAAATGCAATACAAATTCACCGAAAATAGATTTTTTTGTTTGTTTTGTAATTTAATTTTTAATTTACGATATAAATTATGCAATACATTTAGTACATAAGCACACTTTGTTGCAATTTGCAACTTGAGCGAGGGAGATTGAAAAAAAAAACCCAACCACATATTTTTGTTTTTGTTGAAATGCATTAAATATTAAATTAAATAATTTTAATTTTATTTTTCAATCAATATTTTTTTTTCCAACTACAAAAATAAAATTATATAAGCACATGTAATATAATAAAACAAAATTTAAATTAATATTATCAATAATAATAAAAGAAAACCACAAATAAACGTGATTTATTTGAATAAAATGTATAATAAAAACCAAAAATATTATAATATTATATGATTAAAATAATAATGGTGTATGCAGATAATGTATAAATGAATATGAAGGTACATGCATATAAGGATAAAATTATGTTAAACCGCCAACCATGTACTTACCATGCAGTACACTATGGTTGCGCATTCTCACCCATACTCCAAGTTTTCATGCACAAACAAAAAATATTAATTCAAAATTAATATTCAAGTGCAAATTATCAAATATAGTCTCATACACGCATTAGTTATTTTAACCACCTATAATTATCACTAATTTTAAATAAAATAATTAAATTATATTTTTTTATGTATCCACCAACATTAATCAATATTTTAATTTATGCATTGTCATCTGATTTTTTTTTGCTTGTTGCACTTATTAATTATACAAATTTTTAATTAGTACCGTTTCACAAAGGTACACTAGCCAATTTTACAATGTGGTTATAATTAATAATTAATTATGCATTATTATTTCAACTCCATATAATTTAACGAATCGCTTTTACACCAATACCTGATAATATAATTTAAAGCTAATTCTTTGCGATGACATTGCAGCTTTGTATCAACCTATCCTCTCAACTCTTTAGCAAATCACATACTAGTATAAGATCGATGGTATTTTGTTTTTATATTTATTTATGTTTATGTGGAAGTAATAATTAATCATTTTAATTATTCAAGTTTATTTATTTATTTCACTGGCGCTACATATAATTTTGGGGATTTGGCCACATCAACGATGTTACATTGTCAAATGTATTTTCAGATTAATAGTTGATAAAAGTTCTTTGAACGCCAGCCACGTGCCATGCGAGGCATACTGGAAAGCCGTTAACATGCGGTCATTCAAAGTTGTACAAAAAGTTGTACAAAGTTGTTGTATTATCTCTCTTTGATGTGCACCCCCCATTATTTAACGACGTTCCGTATATTCTTTACACTTTGTTAGACATTTTATAATTTTCGTACAAATTATTTCAATCTGAAATATCGATATTCTTATCAAATTGATTTATATTATTTATTTGTAATTGAAAGGCAATATGCTTCTGCTATACATTTGCGGTTGCTGACTTACAGGATAAACTGATTTTACCAACTAATATCTAATCTATCATGTGATATGTAAAGTCTTGTTATTTTAAAAAATCTTTAAAAAAACTTAATTAATTTTAGCGTAAGATTATTGACCAATTATAAATTAAACTAAATATGTTTAGGTTGATTCAACAACAAATAATTAATATTGATTAATTTTTTATTGAATGCCACTACCCATTCATTGATAATATATAAATTATGATAAAATAAAAAACATTTATTTATTTGAATTAATTATATTTTTATTTTAACAATTAATATTTTCTACATATTGTACTAAAAAAAAAATTTAATATTTAAATGCGATTTAATTTTCAATTAATTCTATGGTCATCAACAACCAAATTGGATCGTTTCTCCCGAAATTAACGTATCTTATCGATGACTGAGAAGCTGTTATAATAAAGGTATAATCCAGTGGTCAGTAACTCCCGAAGCTCACACGTAGATGACGCAGTAATGAAAAACTAATTTGATTTAAAAAAACTATTCAAATGATCTGTTTAAAAAAAAACAAGTATACATACGAATTGACTTAACACAGTTTTTTGAAGGAAGAAAATATCGTTCAAATAAAGCAATGGCCTGGTAAGTGTTGACAAAACAAAATCGTTTAGATCGTAAAGTTGAGTTGCGTGAGATGTCAGGCGCACCTCGTTCGGCGCCACACCAACGGAACACGAAGAGTTCCAAGTTGGGCGCCTCTGAAACGAAACACAGAGAGTTCGATTAACAGAAGCGGCATCAGCTGTCTACGCGATTATATGTAGCTCCGGCTAGAGGTAGGCGTGAGGTTTCCAGACACAATGCCATGCTTGAATAAACCGCAGAAAACGAAAATTAAAAGAAAGAAAATTAAAATGGGAAAAAACCGAAATTAATGGACCGAAACTTGACGAAAGGATGGAAAAAATAAAAGAAAATAATATAACGGAACACCAACACGAGCAGAAATGCAATGCCAGACAGACAATGCAGACAGATCCCCCACACAAGCAAGAAAATAAATCCAAATGCAAATAAATCGCTCAATTAATTAATAATTAGAAATTTTCCTAATAAATGTATATAAATGCAATCTTATATAATATCATTTAATTTTGTGAAAGGAAAAAAATTGTACCTGTGCCTGACCATGTTTTAGTCACCCTTGGGGTTGCAGCGTCCTTGTACCGATCGTTGCGGCGACTTCACCGTTTAATTTGGGCTCACCACGTTTTTGGTTACTCTTGAGGGTTGCGGTGTTATTGTACCGTTTAGTTGCGAGGCCCCTTGATGACTACCCCGTTGCCGGATACTGCTGCTCAGATAATTGAGGTGTGCCACTTCAGGCTACCCGTAAATTTTGCGATGTCCTTATTTGCCATTCGTTACGGGGTTCCCTTTTAACTACCTCGTTGTAGGATACTGCTGCTTGGTATTTGAGGTGAGCCATGTCGAGCCACCCTTAAATTTTGTGGTGTTTTCCCATCGACAAATAATAACTAGCCGTGGTTACACATTTAATAAATTTGTTTTGCTGTCAAAATGTTCAACAGAATTTGCTTACTTGACAAAAAAAAATTTTAGTTTTAAAATACGGACTTAAAAAAAGCCGACTCCCTTTGGTAAAATTCAAAACTTGCCTTTTATGACCAAAAGCATAACTCGACTACTTTAATCAAAAATATCACTCGACTGACTCAAAAAATTTCGAACACCAAAAAAATTTTGCAAAATATTTTTTTAATTTTAAAGAGTTTCGTTTTTGTTTTAGGTGGCCTCTCTTCCTCTTTTCCAGTGTATATCAATCGCATCAAACAAAACGAAAAACGGATAATAAAAAACATTTTCAAATGTTGTATTCAGTCCAGCACATGCACATAACATATACAGTGCTGGGAAAAAAAACTGGTCAAACATATTTTATTGCAAATTGGAGTTTTTTTTTTGCTAAAATTACAAAACTTTTGACAGCAATTGGCTTATTGTTTCATTTTAAATACATGTATGACGTAATTTTTTGAAAAAAAATATTTACCTGCAATTTAGGGGCACACCCCCGAAAAGTGCCAAAATATTCAAAATACGTTGATTGCAGTTAAAGTAATGGAATAAATTAAGCACCTATTACCTACCTTTAATTTTTGTTTTGTTTTTATTGATTTATAGATGTTCTATCCTGTTACACCGCCTTTTGTTTTAATTACACCAGTACAACCCCGCAACTGATGTGCAAAAAAATAGGTCAAGCAATTATTTTATTTTACGCCTGCTGTTCTTGGCCGTCGTTAGGGTGCAGATATTTTATTGCCTTTATTTAGTGCATATTTTGTAAGATTAAGTTATTCTGTAAGGGATCCTAGTCAAATAAAGAATAAAGTACAATTTTAGTTTAAAAATGTGAAAAGTTAGTGAGCAGTGTAAAAGAAATATGTTGATTGTAGCGCGAGAAAATTTGACCACGCTAAGAAAGAAAGGCTCTGGAAGAACCAGAAAGACAACGTCAGTGGAAGATCGTTTCATAATATTACAGTGTCGTCGGAACCGTTTTAAAACTTCATCGGATATAACACGGGATGTTGAGCAAGCAACGGGAAAACAAATTTCAGCCAGCTTAGTGAGAAAAGAACTTGTTAAGGCTGGTTTGAGAGCACTTAAACCAGCCCACAAGCATGAGTTCACATTACTAGTGAAAAAAAAAACGTTTCATATGGATTCAGGAACATGTTTCTTGGAATTTATAGATGTGGAATGATGTGATTTTCTCCGATGAATCAAAATTCAAGCTGCATGTTGGAGATGGAAGGACTCTCGTAAGAAGAAAACCGGGCGAGAGGTCGACGAATGTCTTTTGAGACTTCCACCGAAAAATGAAGGAGTTATACGTTTCTACGAAACAAAATCTTGATACGATGAGTTGGAGTCGAATCAAAACGCGGGACGACACATATCCAAAAGAAGTCTCATGTAGCCTGGACTAAAATACCACGACACAAAAAAATTCAAAAAAATGAATCGATTTGTACCAGAAATGTACCGCGTCAAATCGATCATTTTAATAAGCGTATTATGCCTTTCATACTCGGATATCCCTTACATGAAACGTACCGTTTGACCTTTAAATAGATAAAAAAATTACGAAATAATTTAAATAAACTAAAAACCAAACATAAATAAACTAACAAAATAAATTAATAAGTGAATGATTTGAATAAATAATTAAATTAAATATATTCACAAATTGCAAGATTTAATAAATTAAATAGATAATAAAGTACAGACATTATTAAATAATGACGTCAATAAATGGATTTTATCCAACCAGTACGGGCATGATTTCTCCAACAAGTGTTGCCTCAAAGAAAATTGTATAACTAAATGATAACTGATGGTTTTAGAACAAACAAAATAAACTAAGTCAAAAACAATCATTTATTAAAATTATCAATAAAAAGTTACTAAACCAAAAAAAGTCACTCACCTCAAATTCAATCACGAATCGATTTGGTATGTTGAGATACAAACCTCTCCTCATGCAAGGTGATCAAATATAATAACAAACAATCCTTAAATACATTTTTTTTAAATATTAAGGACAAAGCTGTAACTAAAAAGGACGAACATATATAACTAGCCTACGACAGGTTAAAAACATCCTGTCGCAACTTTTTTTTTACTCGTCATAACCAGGAATTGAGCGAATAACAGAGCAAACGTTCTACTTCCTCCTTCCTACTACTGTCTAGTCCTCTACGAGGACGGCAAAATTATTATTCCCTCAAGTTGTTCAACAAAAACATAAAACAGAAGAAAATAAAAAAAAAACTAATTAATTTGAATTTAAACCACAAAGCCCACAGCAACGGATAATATCTTTCACAATCAGATACCTAAGTGGAAATAGAGAAAATCCTCCAACCGATGGTCTGAGCAAAAAAACAACAAATCAAAAAAAATTAAAGGTCCAATCGGGGGAGAGGGGGAGCTTTGGCGTGCGCATTCGGGCAAATTCAAACAACGCCACGCGATGGTTTCGCCCAAAGGAACGGAACTAATAAAACAAAACAAAAATTGAAATAAACTGTATAAAAGATTAAGCAGAATAAAAATTTACTGAAAAGATCACCACTGAAAAGAAAAAAAAGTTACGTTAGCTTGATTGTGGAGGAACACTACTTTTCGTTGTTTTGCAACCATTTTATTTTCATTTAATTGTTTTTTCATTTGTTGCAGGGTTTGTAGACATAATACCATGCTTGAATAATAGAACTATCTGTGTTTCGTTACATAGGCGCCCAACTTGGGAATCCGTGTTTTGTTGGAGTGCTGTCAAACGAGGTGTTCCGTTACAACCGTACAACCCGGTAAAGAGCTTTAACTCTCACAGTTCAGAGTATTTACTAATTTGCATGAACATTTGTCCATGAGGGAGCTCAAAAAGCATGCGTCGAAGACTCAAAGAACTAGTTGAAGCTTCTTAGCAGAGATCCACCACTACACTCCTGAATCAAATCGTCAATCAGCTGAGTAATCGCAGCTGATGAAAGTCCGAAGCGACTCAAATCTCAAATATGGGCCGTAACGGCTTTTGCCTCCGTATTTTTTGATGCGCAAGATAATTTATTCGTCGACTTTCTGAAAGAGGATAGACCGTCAACAGCGAATAATAGAAAAGTTTAAACGGTCCCAAATGCAATATAAAATAGTGTTCTTTCGTCCAGACAAAACAAAATTTTAGCTACGATGGCAAAATTGGACTAATAGCTTCCCCAATAACATAGTCTAAGACATTGAAATGTTAGAGAAGCGTTAAAATGAATGTATCACTCTTGAAGGAAACTATGTTGACAAATATAGTAGGGACTTTGGGACTTATTTCCCGACGAGTTATAATATTTGAGTTTTAATAT
Organism: Nephrotoma guestfalica; assembly: GCA_963691935.1. Classification (NCBI taxonomy): domain Eukaryota; kingdom Metazoa; phylum Arthropoda; class Insecta; order Diptera; family Tipulidae; genus Nephrotoma; species Nephrotoma guestfalica. The sequence continues at coordinate 162,288,759 of OY829915.1, read as the reverse complement.
TTTAAAACTCAAATACCCATAAAAACAATGAAATAAAAATCCATTTAAATATTTAATTTCCTTCCTTACTCTTCTGCCATCTGATGGGTCATAAAAGATATTGCAATTTAGTGCTATATACTTAACCTAGATACTTCAATTAGTAGTTTGCCCTCGATTAATTGATTGATGGAACTGAAAGACCAAGTAAGGGATACGTGTCCCCGGGTAACTGGGCTTATTCTTATACAGCCTGTTCATGTATAAAACAAGAGGAAAGGATAGGAAAGATTATTTATGACGGAACGACCCGGTTTCAGGGACCTAGCGATCGTACGGCATTGTTTTGTGCTAATCAGTTCTACATACACAGTACAGTTCTAATCTACTAGAAGAAAGGATATGGGTTCTTATTCATTACTTTTTTAAATCAGTAACCTTAAAATTTTTAAAACTTTTCAGGTTGCTTCGTGACATTTTTCAAGACCTTCTCATTGACAGACAACACCTATATATTATAAATAAATAAATATTTACCTACAAGGGTCAAAACGGTGGATTTATGAAATAAAGCGCTAATAACAAAATTATTGTTTTCTGTTAGACCTTACAAATAATATGCGTTATGATTGGGAACAAGAAAAATTGTAACCGGTTCCAGCGCCACAAGATAATCTTGAATACTGAGGTGTTCAGTAAAGTTTACGTCATTCTTCAAGATTTTTTCAACAAATATATACTACTAACAGAAATATGCATATTGAAGATGTGGGTATTTCTTCTGAGAGATCCGTAACCAATTTTAGTGGCCGTATTGTTCCAAATAAACTCTTCCTTCTTGCTTTCTATTTCCTAGAATTGAAACTTTTGAGGTGAATACGTCTTTAAATTTTCTTTGATTGAGGGGGGCAATTCAAAAAACTACATCCAAAGTTTAATTACACCACTTGGCACTCGATAGCTAAAGGATCAAAGAATTAGTTACGTTGAATTGGGACTGTGACGTATCGCTTGCGGTGGAGAGGGAAGCACCGCCATTTTAATTTTTGCTATTTGTATTGAACTATGTATTTTCTTAACCGATTATGACGGAATTGGGTACATTGAATGGAATTGGGATTCTTAAATGATTTTTGGAAGAAATTCTGGAATATGGCCACCTGGGGCGGAACTCGGTAATTTCATAACCTATTATGATGGGATTGCGTATGTTGGTTGGAAATGGTATGGATTCTCAAATGATTTTTGGAAGTAGTTCTCTAATATGGCCTGCTGGGGCGGAACTCGGTAATTTCTTAAGCGATTATGATAGGGTTCGATATATTGGTCGGAATTGAGATTCTTAAATAATTTTTGGAAGAAATTCTGGAATATGGCCTTCAATTTGCTAACCGATTATGATGAGATTGGATATGTTGGTCGGAAATGAGATTATTGAATGATTTGTGGAAGATTTTTGGAATATGGTCACCTGGGACAGAACTCAACCATTCCATAACCGATTATGATGGTATTAGGTTTGTTGGATGGAAATGGGTTTATTAAATAATTTTTGGAGGATGTTCTGGAATATGGCCTGCTGGGAAATAATTAACCGATTGTGCTGGGAGTATGCATGCTGGACTGAAACGAGATTATTAAATTATTTTTGGAAGAAGTTCTGATTGGATTAGGTATGTTGGGTGGCAATGGGATTCTTAATTGATTTTTGGAAGAAGTTCTGGATTATGACACCTTTAGCGGAACTTCAAAATTATATATGCATTAAATTATACGCGTATTCACGTCATATGTCCATACACGTGGTACAGATACCAATTTTTTCGGTTACGACTGTTGCTCAGTTCAAAATATTTATTACAAAGTTTCCCGTCTGGTTTCTCTTGACTGGATGGCAGTTCGATATTTTTTGCATTGTTCATTAATATTTTAACTTCGGAGATCCATTGCAACGGTGTGTCCGTTTCCATCGTTAGGTTGTATGTGCTTTTGTTTCCATAATTAGCGGTTTGATACCATTGTCATTGAATTCGTTTATCTCCGAGTATATCTATACATCGCTACTGTATTTTGAAGTGGTGAACAATTTTTGTTAGTTCTTAATAAGATATTGCGGATAAATATCGACAATGTTGTTATTGATATTCAATTGGAGTACTCTTAATGCTTTTAATATATCATATTCCAATTTTGGTATCTCTTAATATGAAACAGTCTTTTCGTTCTGACGCTTATGAATTGTGTTTTTAAACATTCTTCTTGAACAGATTAAGGAATCGACCCTCATTGGTGTTAGTTTCTCTTCAACCGGCCAATATAGGTTCATTGGGTTGATCTGTTTCGAATTGTTTTTCGGTTGATAATTTAATTTCGTTTGGATAATTTAAGTTAGTTTCTCGAGTTTCCCGATATAATCTCATTTAAGTCGAATTTACTAAGGATCACGCGAAGCTTCCCCTAAATTCTAAATTTAGCGAACTTGTAAATAGCCAAAATATAGATATCTTGAGCCTGGAAGAATGCTGCCATTGCATCATTCTCAATGAATGCATTTAGTGCATGCTGTATCTGGTTATATTGTGGCATTTGTGCCAGTCATTTCACGTACACATACAAATTGTGCTACTTTGTTGTCAACACCTCAACGAGTCTACAAGATTTTTTTCATTTCATGGAATATTCGGGGGTTTTCCAGGTTACCATTGTATATTGTTGGCTTTCTCTTCTGAAACTGATTATACGTGCAGCGTATGTGCAGCTAAATTTTTTGTTTCCATCGAAAGATGGGGTTGATTCGGGATCCTGCATAAACCAGTTGTAATCCGCTCATCCTCATCGTGTTGTTTGACCAAATTTCTTTAACTGATCTGAGATAGCAACTAGTTGAGCTGCAATTTGTTCATTTTATATTTTTATATCGAGATCTTTTGAACCAATATTCCTGTTTACAATATAAACTATGATAGATTTCCTTCTAGTCATACAATTGGAATGGTTAATCTACGACTATTTTGGCTATTACTGATTTATTATAATGCAACTAAATTTGAGTCAATCATATTTCGCAAAATTTTTCCAATATATAGAAAAACCTTGAATATGAAACCTCGTCCCGGAAAATGAAAGCGCCTTTAGCTTGAGTTTTACGAGCAAACAGTTAATAGTGGACCACGTATCGATTGAGTTGAATATTTTGCGTGTAGCTAGGTTACATTAAAAGTTTTATTGTACTACCTTCAAATTATAGTATCGAATATTCCAAAAATTTGCGAACTCCTCTAATGTACATAAGCGAGCAGCTGTAGGTTTATTAGGCTAAATAAGTATCTGTTAATTTTAGTACTATTACGTCGATAACTCGTGATGCTTTGGTGATGAAAGAGAACGCTATGACAGAACTCATGGGCCGCTCAAATTTCATGTCAGTATGTTTAATGCAATGCGCAGACCTATAAATCGGACATTCAGCCGTACGTTCTCGATTTGGCTTATGCGTGAGGTGTTAAAAACGAACTGCGAAAGATTTGGAGTGATTTTTTTTTCAGAACAGATTGCTAATATTAATAAACAAAAACAATTTTTTATGCATCAAACTGATAACGATGAATTTTGCTGTGCAATTTATAATGGTAATTGTCAAAATATTTTTCATTAAATTTTGAAAAATCTTGAACATGTGCAAATAAATTTTATATCATATCTATTAAATTTGTCATTTAAAGTAATTAATCGGTTTCAACAAATAAATTAAAGAAGTCGCATGATAACGAATCACATTGAAACAAGAAAGTTGAATCCTGAACTGTGTCTACTTACATATATATAAACTGGAAACCCAAACGATCAAATAACTTCAACAACAATTTTACTTGTGTTTTATAAAAAAAAATGTTAATTCACTCTTACGCTAATTACCAAATTATATATATATTCTTAATAACATATTATTATGTACATTTTAGATGTTAAAACCGCACGTCTCACATACAGAATGACTAAGCAATATATTCCGTGTACCAAACCACTAAGTATCACGAAGCACAAGTACAAAAAATTAAAAATTTAGCTATATCTAATTTACCATAAAATCTGTAATTAAGTCATCAAACCATTTTAAATTTCTCCACTCTTAAAAAAACAAAATTTAACCATTAATTTACATTTGAACTGGCCATTAACCAACCTTAAAGAATATTATTGAAATAGGAAAAAAAATTTGTTGTGTAATCATGTGACGCAAAACGTTAATACCTTTAATGATCAGCGACACACCAACAAATCACATCAAAAGTCGTTTAGATTTTGCTATACAATCGAGCCGCACATGTACGAGAATGCTAACGAATTTACTTTTGAATACAGTAGAAAATGACTTTAGGCATTCAACAAACAAACAAATATACTTTTTGTTGTTTAATTTAATTACAATTAAAATTAACTTAGTTCTAATGAAAAATTAAACATTATATTTTGTGTGTGTGTGTGTGTGTGTGTGTGTGTATGTGTGCGTTTGAAGCGAGTACCTCCTCATAAATGTTCACACGACAATTTATTTCATTTTTCACGGAAAAACTTAGGTAATTAGTGTTTCCATAATAATTCACCTTCCACCTTTTGAGTACCTTTATATCCCTTTTCCCTTTATTGAAATTGTTTTTGTTTATTTTTTGAGCCAAGGTACACATTCGAATCGGTAATTAGAAGAAAAAACAATAACAATTTTTAATTACAGTATACAAATCAAATTTAACTCACAACGTTAGGGAAGTTTCGATATGTGTATAGCTGGGGTACGAAAAGTTCTTAGGTTTCTTCAACTTTCTTGTATATTGTTATTATTAATTCATCAACTAAAAATAATAATTCAAACCAACAATAAGAAATTTAAAATATAGAATTTTATTTTTGTGTATTATTGTTAATGAGATTTTAATGATATATAATCATTGTAACAACTACTAATTCCATTACTACTGTTATTACATCAATAGCAAAGCTCAAAATTGTTGGTGCGCTGAAACAAAATCAGTTTGTGATGTGTGGATTGTCAATAATCATGAAATTTGGATTTAATCTTTCATATGAATTTGGAAGTAGAATATTTCATTGAACTCTGTCGTTGCGTCATTATAAGAGTATTTTGATTATGATGTAATTTATATAAAGTTTCCTCTGTGAGATAGTCTCTCAAAAATAGTCCAATAAAATAAGCTATCCGTCTGTTGTATAATTTCCTATAATTTAATAAGAATTTTATTATATTTTAAAGACGGCTTTACAGTTACGAGATCAATTTAGTTTAATGTTAAATTATTTTAAGTATATAATACGCAAGTAATAAGTGGCCTGCTTTACACAGTAGCAAGAGAGAGAGAGAAAGAGTTTGCAAGATATCGATATTGTACGTTTAAAAAAATTAGGCGGCCTCATGTTGCCCATCACCGAGCAAAACTATTAAAATTCTTTATAAATGCCGCATGAAATGGCTCATTGTCGATCAAGTGTCGACACATCCTGATAACAATGCTTCAAAATTTGTAAAAATTTGTGAAAAACTAAACTGCATCGTAAATTGATCACATCTTTCAAAACAAAATTTATCAGAATGCAATCCAAATGAATCTACAACAGTCACAACTTTTAGTGAGGCCAAAAATGTCCGTTTGACTGAAAAAAGGCGTTTTCTAACATTATATTACAAAAAATCGTGTTCAGTTTGTACGAATGTGCGGAATAAATTATAAATATATTCCACACATTGGTGAGCAAAATTGCGCATGATTTCGAAACAGATTACGATGAACATAAATTTGAAGAAAGTCTAATTCTCGGTTCGCTTATTAACAGTTGCGACCATGAACTTATGTGGATTACAAAATGAAATTTGGCACGGGAATTTGTTTGCCCAAATCATGGAATGATATACAGTGGTGTTCAATGAGGTAGCACAACAGTACGAATATTTTTCATTAATTTTAAAATTTTAAAAAATTCGTATTCGTAAAACATTAGGTCCTCATTCAAAAACTTATTATTACAATTAAAAATTGTAAATAAATACTGTGATAAGCAGGGTCACGCAAGTCATTGCAAGGTTGAAGAAAGGAAGATTGCCCACCGATTTAGATCTGAAGGAAAATCGGTATCAGAAAAAGCACGAATCTTTGGTCTAAAACCGCAGACACTAGTCGAAAATCGAGACTACATTAGTAGAACCAGTAAATAAGAGGATGCTTTAATCGTAAGAGCAGCCAAAAAGTATCATTTTATGATGTCTAAGGAAATAATACAGGACCTTAACTTAAACTGTTCGGATGTCACTATTCGTTATCTAAAAAATGTGGAAGTCCGGATAAGTTTTGCCAAAACGCACTTGGCCACTAGGGATCCCGAAAAGTGGACGAAAATGATTTTGATGGATGAAACAAAGATTAACTGGTTCAGTTCTGATGGCCGGCATTATGTGTGGCGACCATCGAATATATGTTTGTTGCCGCATTACACCAAAAAACCGTCAAGCATGGTGGCGTATCCATTATGGTGTGGGGTACTTTCTCTTGGTATGGTAATTTATTGGATTAATGAAAAAATGAGTGCAGACGTTTATGTCCAAATAATGAATTAGGTAATGTTCGGATATGCTGAAGATGCCATTCCAAAAAGGCTGGTGTTTTTAGCAATATTACGACCCGGAGAACACCTCTCTATAAAAGCAAAGGAATGGTTTGTGAACGTAGTGCAATAGCCGGCTCAGTCACTTGACCTATACCGTATCGAAAATTTCTGGAACCATTTACAGAAAGCCATTGGAAACACGAAATACCGAAATTATCGACGGAAGAATTATGGACTGCAATTAAATCATAATGGGAATAAAATCCGGTTCACAAATGTCGGAAGCTGGTTGACTCTATGGACCACAAAGACTGAAATTTGTGATGGAAATGAATTGTGCTATTTTAATGAACAAGTGTTTTATTAACTAAAATGTTTGATAATTTATTATAATGTTCCTGTTGTGTTCCTAAATAAAATAAAAATATAAGAAATTGATTTCTCTAATTAAATAATATTTTACATCAAAATTACCAACTGTGCTATTTCATTGAACACCATTGTATTTAGAAATCGTTTGAATAACTAGAAACACGAGCGTCATTAGGTTGCTTTCATCTACTTTGCATTAATTTTACTCGAAGATGAATGAGCGCTTAACAACGTTGAAAATTTGAAATAAAAAAATTTGATCGTTCTGCAATTATGTTAGATCGAAATAGTAATGCACATGGTCGGATGAAGCTGTTGCAAATGCAGATCTTATCGGACCGTCCTTGGTTGAATAAAAAGCGTGTTTTATCCACATGACCACGTATCAGCTAAATTTGGATGAAAAGGAAAAACAATGAAAGATGCATTTAATGGAGTAATATCAGTTCTAGTGATTGCAAACCCGGTTTTCGATTAACCGGTTAACCGATTACTCGTTCCGTTTTCAATCACCGAAAACCCGGTTTTATTTGAAAAAGAAACCGGGTTTGAAATATTTTCTTATATTTATAGGAGATGTCTCTGTATGTATTTTCGGCCTATTTTTTCGGTCTTCGCCCAGTTTTTAATTCGATATTCGTACAAATTATACTTTTTTGGTTGGTTTGTTTGACATTTTGACATTTCTACATTTCGTATGATTTTTGAATCAAAATAATTTAATATTTCAAAATAGGTATAGAACATGAAAAATAAATTTTTTTAAGTATATAGAAAATACAAGAATATGGGTTCATTTTCTACGAGAAAAACTGGAAGTTATGCTAAATGCAAGAAATGAGGAAACCAAATTAAATGTTGTGGTGGATCTACTAGTACGCTTCATTCCCATTTACGAGCGATTCACAATATAAATGTAGCAAAACGGAAGATAAGTGCCCCACTTATGAAATCTACTTCAAATTTCTCTGATTCAGGTTCATCCCACAAAATTACAGAATTCTTTGGCAAAAATAAGCAAGATTTTTTTTGTCCGTCATTTTATCTTGGCAAGAGATGGTGTACCATTTTCTGTATTTTGCACCTCAATTGATCTCAGGGTATTGCTTATGAATAATGCTGCAAGAATTAAAAGGAAACAAGAACCGAATTGTTTAACAAGAAAATGAATAAAATTAGATTTCGTTTAACTTTTGATGAGTGGACTTCTAAAGAAACCATCGATTCTCAAATAAAAATGTACATTCGAATGAAAAAATATGTAATTAAGGCTTGGTCCGTATTCACATTAGCGCTCCGAAAGGTGTATTGAGCTAATTAAAAATAAATTAAACGAGTTCTCTATATCGCTTGAAAAGCACATTGTAAGTATATCCATCGATAGAGCATCGGTTATGAAAAGACTTGGGAGGTTGATTGAGCCAGAACATCAACTTTGCCTTGCTCATGGCATTCAACTAGCAGTGCTGGGCGTGCTTTACATAAATAGAAATTCTTAATTAGGTATCATTGGCGTTGACGAGTAATCCGAAACTATCCAAAATCAATGTGAGGATGATATAAATAATAATTTAGATACCATAAGCAAAATAGGAGGGAAATAATTAGAATTAATCTTAGATTCTAAAATGCGATGGAGTAGCCTGTTGACAAAGCTCGAACGGGCAGCTCATTTTGTGAAAATGATTGGATATGATTGGTGGAGATTATTAATGCACTTGAGCCAATAAAGCTAACCGTAGATAGTGGCTTTGTGCCGAAGAGATGCAAATCTTCTTACTGCGAACGCTGCTGTTATATTTATGTTATAAAGACTGCAGAATATAAATAGTATTCTTTTAAATGAAATTAAATCGAAACTAGAATTACGAATTATTGAAAGGCGAACAGCTGTTCTTCAGTGTTTACATATTGGTTCCTACGATATCAATAACGCAAGTTCCAAATTAAATTAAAAAACGCCTATAACTGCGATTTTCAAATTATTGACAAAATTAACCGATTCAGGAAAAAACATACAGCCCTCAGATAACTATTCTGAGGAAGCTATCTTAGAAGCACCGTCAGACGATAACCAACAACAACTTCAACTAACTATGGAACAGATGGGGCAAAATGCAATTGAAAAAGGAATAGGAGCTCCATCGTCTCTTTAAGACGAGAATTCGAACACAATTTAAAGATACCGGCACCAGAGGAGAGAGTTTGGAATTTATTTATAAATTCTTATTGACGATTCCGCCAACCAGCGTAGAAACTAAAATAGTTTTTTCTTCTTGAGGAAAAATCTGTACTAAAATTAGGTCACGCCTTGCTGATAACACAATTGATAGTCTCTTCTTTTTAAGAGCCTATTTTAGCTAAAAGTAAAATTATTAGTTACTGAATTTTTGTATTAAAATCTGATACACATGTTGATTTGAATGGAATTTATATTATATTTTTATAATTATCTTATTATTTATGAATTTGTTTATTTTATTACGAATAGCTTAAACTAAAAATCAAATTTTCATAAGTTGCAAGGATATTTTAAATATTCATTAATTTACCCGGAAACCGGTTTTTGAAATGATCAAAATTTAGGACCGATTTTGCAATCACTAAATTCAGGTCTAATAAAATAATAAAACGATAAACTTAAGAATAATTTGTCAGCGAGGATGGATACGCATAAAAAGTTAAAATTCTTTATGAAAAAATTTAAAAAAAAATTCAAACTCAATAGATGTTCACAAAAAATTACAATAAAATCAACTAAGTTTTAAAGGGGAATGTCTTTTAGACTGCGGTCCAATTCAAGACTTATTTCAAATAAGTCAACTTATTTGACTTATTCAAGATGGCGTTGTGAAATAGTTCATATGCCGATTCAATTAAAAACCGGACTTATTAATATTAACCTAACCTTTTTTTAATTGACCGTTCGTGTGTTTATTAATTTGCCGTGGTCGACGACTACCAACCACCTTCGAGTGGCATCTTTTTATCACTGCTGATTTTAAACCTCTTCGTGTTGTAGATTCACTTCTGACTGATAATTGACTTCGATTCGAAACGGGTTAAATTTCAAAAACATCTAGTATCTCTCATCAAACTTTTTTACAACAATGTGCCCATAGACTTCTGGAGCCAAACTCACTGCAATTTTATATGAAAGTAAATTTGTTGTACCACGGAAGTAGCAAATTCAACTAATTTTCAACTTGAAAAAGGCTATAAAAAGTACATGGTGACTGGGATACAAACAACAAAAAAGAAAGAGACAACACAATTGTTCAAATGTCATATACAATTTGTTGGTAAACAAACATTTTGTGTACCAAAAAAATTTTTAAAATTTATTAGATATTGATATCAAATCACTCAGTTTATGAACAAAATATTTTTGTTTGATTTGCATAAAATTATTAATTTTCTCTATATCTGGTAAAAAAAAATGGAAATGTCCAAAAAAAAGTATTGCAACGTAATTGAAAACTGCTAGAACTGTCTGAACAGCTGGTTTTCCTCAATTTTTGTACAACATTTTTCATATATTGTATGCACTAGCCTTCTTCATTTGGATTCGATTTCCAGGCTCTAGAAAAGTTGGAAAACCCCAGTGCAAAATACCACTTGCAGATTTAATGCAATTAACTTTTCGAGCATTTATATTTGCTAGGTAGTTTCTCAAGATAGTCCAAAACAAGTTATACATGTCTAAACTAATAATTCATATAGAAATAAATTTAAAAATAATTTAAATGAAGAAGCTTAATAAATTAAACGCTTAAAAGCTTAAAACGATTAAGCAGTAAGAACAGCAAGTGCGTAACGATAATTTTCAAACTATTGCTCTTCATTAAGACGCTCGATATGCATACCTGGTAGTCCTAACAAAACCAGCGAAACTTTGTTTTAACTAATATTGTAAAATCATATGTAAGGTATGAAAACATAAGCATTTTAATTAAATTATAAAAAATGTGTTAATTTTTTGCTTTAATAAATAAAACTAATTGTTTTAAATGTTATTTCACTATTTTTCATTTGAATTAAATTTTATTCACGATTTTGAAATTTCTAAAATGTTATATTCATCCTGATTGTGCAAGAGAAATTTGCAGTTGTCAGATCTTTTTCTTCATGCTAATCAGCGAATTTTTTTAATGGCAAAATTCTAACCCATATACAAATACATATATGTGACGCATACAAATGTTTTTCGCACACTACGATGATTTTATGGATTCGACAATATTAAAATGAAGCACTTTATTCATGAGAATTGATATAATTCATAATTTTTCTAATTAGTGATAAATCGCGAGATTACTAAAAGTAAAGAAGTTTTCCTCACTAAATTTGATGGGGCCACACTAAAAAATGAAGGGGTGTTATTGTTGTGGTCTACACCCGAATTTCTTTTACGACATCTCGAATTCACCACACTTAATTCCATATAGGCAATCCGCTGGTTTAGAAATGCTAAATTTTGGTGAAATAAAGTTAGTTATCATCGCCATTCCCAGTTAAATTTAAACTACGATCTGAACAAATTTTAATTAAAATTTTATTACATTCTTTCCATTTTTAACCGGTTTTTTGAAAATGCTATTTACTTTTTAAAATAGTAGCAACAAACATTAAAACTTCTATGGAAGCTGCCATTTTTGATTGATAAATTTTTGAAATATCCTAAGTGTTTAGTTTTATTACGATCATTCTATCCGTATAAGATGTACAGGGACCAAATTTTAACTCAAAAACAGGTCATTTTCGCTAAAAAAACATTTGAAAGCTTGTATTGTTGCAAAATAAATAAGAACCTGTTAGTTCATAAGCCATTTCCTCATAAATGATAAATAGTTTTCAAAGTATAAGCGAAAATCTAAAAATTATCCTATTGAAGCTGTTACTTCCCGATAAACGAAAAAGCTCCTATAAAAGCTGTCAATTTGGTAGACCGATTTCATCCAAAACTCACTGGTATTTCCTAAATTTGCGAAAAATATGAAGAATGATGTTTCTTCTTGATCAGTCAATCGTTTGGGCTGTACAGGGTTTACACTTTAATTTTTAAAAACTTATCTGGACATGTATTTGCAAAAAACGAAAAAGCTCCTATGGAAGCTGCTACTTCTGGTGAATTAATTTTGACCAAAAATCACTGGGATCTCCCAATTTTTGAAGAAATTCATCTTTAAAGTTTCACCCTGATCGGATAAACCATCTGGACTGTAGAGTAGACACACACATTTAGTCTGTATGCACATACGCATACCCAGAGATTTTTTTAAAATTATTTTTTGTTACTTCGGCGATATAGCGAATGGTTGATCTGCAAAATTTTACTATGTGAAAGAAAGTAATATAGTGAGTGTGTTTGACAGATATTTTAGTTAATTATATTTGCTGATGTAGACAATGCTTGTAGACAATTAAACAATTGGCATCGATAATGTAGACAATGCAGCAAATATGTCGTCAATGTCGAAAATTATTGTTTCTCTTAGCAACCAGCAATGGAACCTGATTATAAGAACCTTTTCAAGGCGAAGAGAAAATTTGCAACATTTGAACTTAGTGTTTGTGTAGTATAGCGACGAACATTTATTATACATGTGGTTTCAACAAGATGGCGCTACATGCCACACAGCTCGCGATTCTATGGCCATTTTGAGGGAAAACTTCGGAGAACAAGAAATGGCCCGGTAAGTTGGGCACCAAGATCATGCGATTTGACGCCTTTAGACTATTTTTTGTGGGGCTACGTCAAGTCTAAAGTCTACAGAAATAAGCCAGCAACTATTCCAGTTTTGGAAGACAACATTTCCGAAGAAATTCGGGCTATTCCGGCCGAAATGCTCGAAAAAGTTGCCCAAAATTGGACTTTCCGAATGGACCACCTAAGACGCAGCCGCGGTCAACATTTAAATGAAATTATCTTCAAAAAGTAAATGTCATGGACCAATCTAACGTTTCAAATAAAGAACCGATGAGATTTTGCAAATTTTATGCGTTTTTTTTTAAAAAAAAGTTCTCAAGCTCTTAAAAAATCACCCGTTATAATATGTGTTATCAATTATACTCGAAAAACGGAAAAAACAACAAAGGAAATTGCTAATATGCTTTGGCTGTTTTAGGACAGGCCCTTCTGATATAAGTAGAACTTTAAACACAGTTTAAGACTGGTTTTTAGACCAAACACAGAGCTTTACCAAAATGAACATAAACATCACCCGGTAATAAAAACTTAGGCTATCTTATAATCCTTATAAACTCAAAAGTTTGACCGAATATTTGCAGGATATTTCAAGCAATATAACTGGAGTGAAGGAAATTGGAATTTACAAATCTCAACCAAATGTAAATTTCAATTGGCCAGTCAATCAGTTGTTCCCATATCGGTTACTCCAATAGCGGATTTAATCGGTAGGCTGTATTTCACAAATGATCAAGGTTCGCTACTGCTGCATGGGCTGATATAAACATGAATTTGGAGGAAAATGCATTTCCAAAAATTCACCGGAAAACCTTATTTAACGGACTCACTGATCCTAGACGGTAACAAGCAGAAATGTTCTGAGTAATTTGTACAGATCCACAAGATCCGTTTAATCACGTGAACGATGATTATTTCAGCTGATGCACAACGAATGAACATAAACAAGTTTTAGTTGACAGTGGTACTATCAAAACTTCATTTAGATCAAGTAAAGGTTCTCGCATGGGAAATAACAAAAATTCTAAACAGATCTAAACCGACACATTAATTTATATAATGAAGTTGTTATTTTCTACTAAATTTTATAACAAAAATTGTTGTGCACGACATTTTTAACTTCAATTACCGGGTCAGTTGGCAGATGGTAGTTATACTCTAACAGTTTCAAAAAATACCCAATACTGATATCGGTGGCAAACAAATATAATTGCTCTGGTATGAGAATAGAGTTATCTATTTATCCTGAATGTGTAGTATGTGTAGTTAAAGTTGGCTATTGACTAAAATAGATTACATGATGAATGAAAAAACTTGAAATATATAGTAATATCTTGAATTGGAAATTTAGATCTGGAAAACTATGAGTGGCAACGTTGAACTACTTGGTACCACAAGCAGAAAAAAAGGAATATTCTACTTTCTCTACAAATTATCTAGAGTATCTAGATTGTCGACGTTGTCTACACAAAAATCAATTTTCTACACTACTCTAACACCAACAACATAACAATTGTGAAATACGTGTAAACGTATACAACACTGCTCATGTTACAAAATTATATTACTTGTCCTCACCACTGCTGGGAGCTCCAGATTAAGTTTTGTGACTGAAGTGGTATTTAACTAACACTCCAAATAACTGTTTTTCTATTTAAATTTATAGGGATATTTGAGTTGGCTTAAGAGTTCTTAATATATTTAGTCAAAACACAAAAGTCTATATAAATTGTTCCCTCCCCTGGGCGAAGAGTTTCCCTACTGTTTTTTATAACTAACATGAACCACAACTTATATTTCGTATATCTTGTGGATGTGTTTTGATCTCTAGAGATATGTTTTGGAACAAATAATTCGTATTAAAATTGTTCCTAATACTAAATTTTCAATAACGATTTTCTTGCTTTGGAGCTTATTATTATTTTTATTAATTTTTATGTTGCCTCAACTGTTTTACCCTAGGTGTGTTTATGAGCTTTGCGGTTATCTTAATTGATTATATAGAATTATTATACAACTAGAGTTTTTCTATAGTTATTTTTTTAAACTTTTATTAACCCTATTATAAATCAATATTGATTAGTGAATTGGGAAATAAGTTAACTGTCAATTATTTAAAATTATCAATAAATTAAAATTTACATTGATTTCTGCTTTAGACGGACAGGTACCATTTTGATACGCACCTACACTTATAAACACTTAGCATACTTCTAGCGAACACTTTACTCTCCTATAAACAGGCATGCAAAGATTCTGATTATTTTTTACTCGTGAAACTTATGTATAAATAGTTGGCCCGAAATTTCCATCCCGAAAAGGTTTTTTTTCATAAAGTGTGTGTCTTAGCTAATTCACATAAAAATAATTCCATCCCGAAAATTTTATTGTTAAATTAAAGAAAAAGTCAGCCCGAGATAATTATAAAATTATACAACAGTTTGCATTAAAAAAGATTCACTTTAATATATTAATAAATTAAATCTACATGAAACATCAATGAAAAAATTAAAAATACTTTATTGATCATCCCGAAAACGATTTTCTATACATTCTTCCGTTGAAAATTTGTTCATTACTAAATTTCCTTATGACGAACTCAGAGATGACCCCCTCTCTTGGTATATGAAGTTAGTTGTGCCAAACTGCATAGAACATATATTCAGACGCCCGTTCGAAAATCACGAGGATTAATGATGAATATTGACCAATCCCGTAAACAATTTTCTATAAATTCTTCCGTTGACAATATGTTCAATACGAAATTCCTTTGTGGCGAACTCAGATATGACCCCTTTCCTTGGCATATGAAGTTAGGTATGCCAATTTGCATAGAACATATCGGTCATTAAGTAAAACAACGTCATATCTCAAAAATAGCATTTTTGAGTTATTTATACATTTAGAACACACGTTGTATGTACTTTTAACTGGAAGAACGTCGTATCTGTAACTAATAGTGCTAGCCGTCAGAGGCAGTAGTGTCGTTATTGTACCTTTGTGTTTTATATTTTTTGTTTATGGTAATACTGTACTATTTCAGTTGTGAGGTTAAGTTTGTCTGGATAACACGTTATTGGAGTGATTAATAGTGTCATATTGTGTATTTGGTCTTTATTATTTTAAAAGTAAGTCTTGGTTTTATATGAATATCGTATTATTTAGGGTTATTTCGTTTTACATGGGATATTGTCTATTATTGTTGTACGTGTTATTTATATATATGACGTTCTTTCATTGAAAACTTCGCTTTAAAAATGTTGTATTTTGACTTAAGACGTTATTACTATATAAACATACACCAGGTCTATTTAGTGGTTCTAAACTAAATAGCATTATGACGCTTTTGCTGCAAAAATTATAATTATGATTACAAATTATTTATAGTTATTTAATTTTATGACACTCTTGTTACAATTATTTGTATCACATTTTTATATAATCTTTGTAATATTCAAATTTTAGCTTGTTATAATAATGTTTTCCCGCGGAAAACTCATATGTGTATTAGCAATGAAAAACCAACA
This sequence comes from Nephrotoma guestfalica, assembly GCA_963691935.1. Classification (NCBI taxonomy): domain Eukaryota; kingdom Metazoa; phylum Arthropoda; class Insecta; order Diptera; family Tipulidae; genus Nephrotoma; species Nephrotoma guestfalica. The sequence continues at coordinate 162,272,559 of OY829915.1, read as the reverse complement.
ACAGTTGGCTGATGTGATGATGGATCCGTCTTTGAGGGAAGAGGCTAAAACTATACATGATGGTGAAAATGTACGTCAAACCGCTGCTTCAGACAACAAACAATGCCTACCTATAATACCAACGCAAGATCCTTCGGAAGAATCAGGTAAGCATTTTTTAGATAAATTTGATCTTTTAGTAGAAATTGTTGTTTATTTTGTCATTGAAGCAGAAAATTTGCACAACCAGAATGAGGTCAATTGCCTTCGACCAAGTGCTTCATGTTCCTAATCGTCATCATCCTCAAGAGCTTCATCATCTGAAAGCAGTGAGTCATCTTCAGAAGATTGTGATGATATTATCAATGATGTGTTATACAATCCGAAAAATGATGAAGAAAGTAATGAAAGCAGTTCTGAGGAGTGCACTGAAGATCTAAATATTCCATCTACGTCTACGCAGGATATTCCTATTTTGGTGAGCCCTCTCAAAAAAGGTGTTAAACGAAACAGAGACCCGGACAAGTGGAAAAGAAACCATGCAAAAACATTGCGAAATAGTGGTGAAGCATACGAAACTCACACTAGAAATAAACGAATCCGAAAGCCAAGGGAAATGAAAAATCCGTGCGGATTGAAATGTAAATTGCTGTGTTCCATTAAATTTAGTCAAGCGGAAAGACTGCAGCTCTTCTCAGCATATTGGCTATTAGGTGAGATTGATAAACAAAGACAGTTTATAAACAATTCAATGGCGGCTATTACTCGAGAGTACCGATACGTTCGTGAAGGCGGTACACGTAAACCACGTCAGAAAAATAATGCGTTCTATTTCAATAAGAATGGTGAAAAAATTCGGGTATGTAAGGTATTTTTTAATAATACTTTAGATATTAACGATCGCACAGTTCCTACTGTGCAAGAGAAACGAAATAAGGTGGCTGATGTTGTACTCGAGCCGGATCAACGTGGGAAACATGGGAAGCACCATACTCTGGATCCAGTCATACGAGATGGAATTCGACAACATATCAACGCGATTCCAAAAATTGAGAGCCACTACACTAGAGCAAACACAACCCGAACGTTTATAGATGGCAGTCGTTCTTTGGCGGAAATTCACAGAGATTATGTAGCAAACTTCAAAGCGGCAAATAAACCCTATAGCAGCTATGCCATATTTCACCGGCTCTTTAAAGAGGAATTTAACATTTCCTTCTTTATACCTAAAAAGGATCTCTGCGAAACTTGCGTTGCCTACGAAAACGCTGCTCAGGAAGAAAAAAACTGTTTGAAGGAAAAATACGATCATCATTTGGTTGAAAAGAACTTATCTCGAGAGGAAACGAGACGTGATAAAAGCAACACCAACTTTCACGGTACTATAGCAGTGTACGATCTCCAAGCAGGCATGCAAATACCGAAAGACGACGTTTCGGTGTTTTACTATAAATCCAAGTTAAACGTACTAAATTTTACAATTTATGATTTACAAAATAATAGCTATGTTTAGGATGAATCCAATGGCCATCGAGGTGTCAACGAATTAGGTACTTGTGTTTTGAAGTGCTTACAGAAGAAAGCAACCATGGCTGATGCTGAAGTTATATTCTATTCGGACAATTGCGCAGGCCAACAAAAAATAAATTTATGTTGGCATTGTATTTATATGCGGTACGTCATCTGGGCATAAAATCGATCACCCATAAATATCTGGTAAAGGGACATACACAAAACGAGGGTGACTCAGCCCATTCGCTTATCGAAAGACAAGTGAAGCGTCAATTAAGAAGTGGGCCAATGTATACACCTGATGCATTTATTGCCTCCATTCGAGCTGCGAAAAAGCAAGGAGAACCTTTCAATGTGACTGAGTTATGCCACGAAGATTTTATTGACATAAAGGAACTCGCTTCCATCTTGGGATCTATGAATTTAAAGAATGTGAAGCTTCATGATGTCAAGTTAATCAGATTTGTGCGAGAATCTCCCAACTCGGTATATTACAAACATTCGTATAGTGACGAATTTCAAGAAGCCACTATTCTAACCAGAAAAAACAACTAAAAGACACAAACATAATTTTGAAACCTGCATTTACCACCAAACCTGGTCTGGCAGCAAACAAAAAAACAGATCTCATGGATTTAATAAATAAAAATCATATTCCAAAGTATTACTTTAACTTCTACAATAACTTATAAAATAATAATTAAATTGTTATAGTAAAAATTATGTATTATTATTTTAATTATTATTTTAAAAACTATACTGAAATGTGATGTATACTGAACTGTATACTATACTGAAATGTGATGTAAAAGGCTGAATTGTTACAAAATAAAAATTTATTTTCTTATAAAAATGTGTATTATTATCAATTTTTCTAAAAAAAATGATATTGTTTCTTGTCAAGAACGTCGTATTTGAATTTAGGTCTTATACCAAAATCATTTTTTGTAGTAATAATGTCATAAGCCTAAATAGATTATCTTTTCTTGATTCAAAAGCCTTTTCTCTAGTTTGTTCAACCAAGTTAGTTATCAATTGTTTAAGACTATTAATTATTCCACCAAACCATACCAATTATATTGTTGTAAAGTAATTGGTACCCGAATGTCAATAAGTCAAAACATTAAATTGTATTATTTCAAAACGAGTTTTTTTGAGTTGTGACGTTGTTTTATTTAATGAGCGATATATTAAGACGCTCGTTCAAAAATCACGAGGATTAAAGGTGAATATTGATCAATCAGAAGAATGTATAGAAAATTGTTTACGGGATTGATCAATTTTCATCATAAATCCTCGTGATTTTCAAACGAGCGTCTGAATATATGTTCTATGCAGATTGGTACAACTAACTTCACAAGCCAAGAGAGGGGGTCATATCTGAGTTCGCTACAAGGAAATTTAGTAATGAACATATTTTGAACGGAAGAACTAATCGAAAATTGTTTTGGGATTGATCAATATTCACCATTAATCCTCGTGATTTTCGAACGGGCGTCTGAATATATGTTCTATACAGATTGGCACCACTAACTTCATATACAAAGGGAAGGGGCATCTCTGAGTTCGTCACAAGGAAATTTGGTAATGAACAAATTTTCAACGGAAGAATGTATTGAATATTGTTTTCGAGATAATCAATAAAGTATCTTTAATTTGTTCATTGATACTTCATATAGATTAAATTTATTAATATATTAAATTAAATATTTTAATGCAAACTGTTGTATAATTTTATAATTATCTCGAGCTGATTTTTTCTTTAACTTAACAATAATATTTTCGGGATGGAATTATTTTTATGTGATTTAGCTAAGACACCCACTTTATGAAATAAACCTTTTCGAGATGGAAATTTCGGGCCAACTTCTTATATATATACATGTGAAACTTTACCAATATCTTCAAATGAATTAAACAAATTGATTTTAAAAAAAATGCCATTTCCGCTTCCTACAAGGTGAACCGATTTTTTACAAATTTCATTCCATGTTCACAATGAGAAAAGGTCTAAAGTTTTGGTTTGCGAAGTTTTGTTAAAGTTCATCAATAGAGAATAGTAGATCTTCTAAAATCTTAATGTTGAACGATTTCATGATGCTTTTAACGAAAGTAGCAGCAATAAATAAATTATTAGTAGTTTATTAATGCTTTTAACATAATTGGTAGGTGTTTAGTTATAAAATTATCTTTAAACTTATAACTTATTTGAAAAGTTTAAAACCACTCATTTAGAATTCCATTTGCATTTCGTAATTTTGTAGTTTCTAATAGTTAAGAAGAAATTTTCTATGAATGCACATCCAATGTTACAACTACTTTGTATGCAATTAATTCAATTTAAAAGTTTTTCTTTCCATTTGATTTTTTTTTATTTTATTTTTCATTTTATTTAAGAAGACCATAAATTAATCTTCAACTTTAATTTTACAATTTACATATAATTTTCTTCTTCAATTTCATTTTGATTACAATATTCATTCGGTTTATGTTGTTTCTGTATTCTTATTTCTTGTGCTGTTTGATCGAAATAAAATTGTACTCGTAGTATGTATTAATGTAGCTCGTTCGTTCGCTATGTTTATAATATGCAAACGAAAAATAATAAAAGAAATAAATAAGAAAAATAACGACACATTAAAAGAAACATGAAAATAATAAAACGAAAAAAATAAAAATAAAAAATCAGATTGTTAATTCCAGTAGCTACTGAAATCACATTTACATGAAAATAAAAAAGCACACACAGAACAGAAAAAAAAAACAGGAAATGATCTCATGATCATCATCGAAAACAAAACAAAACTGAAAAATCGTTCAAGAGATAAAAAGAAACATAAATTTTATGCTGGAGTGTTGTGCGCGGAGGAAAAAAGTTACGTTTTAAAGTTGAAATATGAACTTCTTAAGATTTTTAAACGAAAACGGGATTAAATAATTGTATGTGGTGTGCCGGTGTGGTGTGTGATTTTGGTAGAAACAAATTAAATTACCTGCTGTGAAATCACTAAAAATCACCTTTAAATAAAATTAATTTAATTTTTTTTTCTTGGCTTCAGATTATTTTCTTACGATAAAATTAATTTTTTTGTGCTGCTCTTTTTAATATGTGAAATGCCAATGAACCAATGTTAATGGTTTAAGCTGCGTTAATTGAGATATGCTTAATGTAATCAGGTGAACTATTGGTTTATGGAATCACGTAATTAATTGGTTGAGAAAAATTTTTTAAAGTCGTAGAATTTTATTATATTCCGACAGCAACGCCCACTGGGACGCGAACTTAATTAACACAAAATGCATAAATGTCAGTAAACTTTTATAACTACTTTGAGTTGCTTGGCTATGCTTTGGAGTGAAAGGAATGAACTATAATACGTTTCTCACTGAAAATCGTTTTTTTATTGTAAAGCTAGTGAATGTACTACATTTTTGGTTTGTCGGTTTTCTGCATACACATAAAAAGCAGTTGGTTTCCGACTCTGGAGCATGCTACATTTAATTGCCCATGATAAAGCATTCGTTTTCTAAATTCAACCCGCATACTTTAAAATGTTATTCTTGCGTTTTATCGATAGTAATAGCGAACGCAAGGCGTATGGAAAATTGAATTCGCTTTCGAACACCATATGTGTCGGAATGTAATGGAATTCGTAGAAGTAATAGGTCTTCAACTTTATGAGGTCCAATCAGAATTGTTGCTTCAATTAAATTATTCATCAATTTGTTTAACTACTATTCGTGTACCATTGCATAACTTTGGCTGTTTGAGGTTGCAGAGTAATATAGTTTGCAGTCCAATTTCAAATTCAGAATGTGTGACGGTAATCCTGGAACATTAAGAAATTTCGTTGGAAAATTTACTATTTCACTTTGGTCCATCTCGGAGTCAATAGAATTTTTGTTACCGTTTTATCTGCGATTCTGTTTAGAATGATGTTGTTCTGAATTTACGATGTTGCAGAAATTATTTGGGATGGTGATTTTTCCTGTTTCTGGATTTGTACAGTGCCGTTACTGATTTCGTGTAATTGTCTTGAAAATATAGCAAGTGTTGGATCGTTTTGAAGTTGAACTCTCATACTCGTTGTTTAATGTATTTTTATTACTGTGCTCTTAAAATTTGAATATTTTAAGCAGGCGGCAAATGGATCCTTTTTATATCACAAGCCTTTCATTGTTGTTATAATGCTTCCAATCACTCCTTCTGAGCTATTGTACACTTATCCTACACAATAATTTTGCTCGCTCGAAGAACCTTTCCCATTCCTGATGATTTAGAAATGATACATATTGATTTTCCATTTCAGTTCCATTTGAAGCGTCCATAAAATATAATCCACTGCATCGGTTAGCCACAGTCTGTTTGATGTTATCAAATGCAATCTTTTGTTCTGGAAGGAGTTTGGGTGTATTTTCTTGGTCGAACAGCTGTAAGACATTTCTGACGTATTATTGCTCTCTGAGCAGTTCTCTCTCGAATGTTGAATTGATGGACCTATTCGGTGCTATCATTCCCAATTGTGCTAACAACTTGCCACACATTGCAAGACGAATATCTACAATGACGTTTAGCGCTTCTTTGTATATTTCTTCTGTGAAATCCAAGTAATGATTATTTGTTTATTGACACATTCTCTGCTGAATATCTTTTACCATATAGTTCACGGTTCCAAGTGTAATAAGTTGGAATGTCTGCATACATCACAGTTCCGGCAAAATCAGCTGTTTGAAATAATTGAGACAATGCTGTTATTGTTGAATTCGCTGGATTTTTTGCTCTGTCTTGTATGTTTCGTGAATGTATTGCTCTTCAAGATGAACATCAAGGTGAAAAACGGTTGGACCCCTCTCGTGAATTTGAAATTCTAAAATACGCCACACAGCTTCATTGCCGCTAATACAACTGACGATTCGGTTTTGTGAGATTTTATCTAAATTAATTCTTGTTGATACTCCAAACACGGCCATATTTCTGCTTTTGTTGGCGTATTTACAAACGTATTTTATAGATTTGACAGAATTGCAATATTCAACGTTAATAAGTGTTTTAAAAGTTTTCGATAAAAGTTGCGGATATGAAACTGCCCAACGATTATCAACTTCAATGATATTTCCATTGCCTTCTGTATTTTAACAACTCTCAATAATACCGTTTGGAGCATCTTCCATCGATCATACATTATCTTATTCCTGGTCACAAATTCAAACAAATCATTATCAGTCGTGGGATCTGGGATATGGCTATCTGCATCATTTCTCCGAAAACGTGTAGTGAAGTGATGAAATTAATTATTGTCTTCAGATCTTGTTTAAAAACTCGTGCTGTTATATGTTGTGGCGATCACTAGAAGATTGTCTTGGGAGTAGTATTTGTTTTCCTGAGTTGCTTATATTTTTGCTTATCGCTTCTCTCATATATATATATATATATATATATATATATATATATATATATATATATATATATATATATATATATATATATATATATATATATATATATATATATATATAATGGGTTATCCAATTCGAGGTTGATAAAGTAGAAATCTGTATACCGACATCTGTCAAAGATAAACGTCAAGTACGCTGTCATGTATTTAGTTGACATTCTGCCATTTAATATGGAGCATTTAACATACGCAAATTGGGTGTTGGAAAAACAGGCCGTCGATGCTGATTTTTCGAACAAAATTTTCTTCAGTGATGAAGCTCATTTCGCGATTGGCTGATGTCAATTGGCCTCCAAGATCCTGTGATTTAACGCCTTTGGATTTCTTTTTGTGGGGCTATGCGAAAGATCGTGTTTGCGCAAACAATCCTCAAACTCTTGACGAATTGAAAACTAATATTTGTAAGGTAATGGCCGAGATACCGCCCGAAATGTGCCGAAAAGTCATTGAAAATTACCGCAAAAGAATCAAGGCCTGTAAGAAGTCCCGTGGAGGATATTTGAATGATATCTTGTTTAACTAAAAATGGCAAGGATCAATCTGTAAAATGAAATAAAAATTACAATACATTCCGAATATTTTGTGTGTTTTTTTAAGTTTACTTTATCAAGCTTGAATTGGATAACCCTATATATATATATATATATATATATATATATATATATATATATATATATATATATATATATATATATTTCTATATATATATATATATATATATATATATATATATATATATATATATATATATATATATATATATATATATATATATATATATATATATATATATATATATATATATATATATATATATATATATATATATATATATATATATTCTTCTGATCTCAGTTTCTTTTGATGTATCCTGTAAGGAATAACAGTCGTCCCAACTCTATTTTCGCGTACTTGTCGACGATGTACTGATGGAAGGGCTCACGAAATTTCAGAATATGGTTAACTTCATTTTCACGTACCATAATCCGATAAGAATATTAATTCATTGAACTAAATTTTTTGACTCTGCATATGTGCAGATGCACTTGTGACAGAATTAATCATTTTGATGTTAACATGATAACCATCTTGACCATTTAGAAACATAAATGAATATTGCAATGGATCGTAGCATCTATGAGTAACAGCAATTTTTTGTAGCTGCTCATTTCTGTGCTAAAAAACGTATCGCGGATGAAATTCTTTTCCAACCATGGAAATTGCTACTTCATCAATTGCTGATACGTTATATCGTCTGACATGCTCACTTGCTGGTGTTTGATCAGGACGAATAATAATTCTATGTCTGTCTGATGGCATGAGATTAATCGTATTTTTGAGCATCCGAATTAAATTATCGTTGTCTCGTAACATTTTTCGCAACGACTCAACAGCATGCCTTCTGAATCCAGTAGAGATTTGAGAGCAAGCATTCAAGTGGCCATTTTAATCTCCCGTGGAAAAGATTTGGAGAAATTTATAATCATTGCTATGGTAGAAGGAAGCAAAGAGACAGCTTTGTTGTAAATATATCTGTGAATTTTAAAGATCGGCAAAAACTGCTCCGCTATATCGTTAGCGCCGAATAAAGCCATCTGAATTGTAATTTCTTATGTTTTTGAGGAAATGTTTTGAATCATCAGTAATTCCATTAAACTAACTTTTTAGTGGTTCTTTTGGCTGCTCAAGTCCAGGTAGCTTCACTTCCTCGTGCGAGGCATTACGGATGATTAATGAATGTGACTCGCATTTTCAAAACAAAACAAATTAACTAAATACAATATTCAGTATGAAATCAGCTCACCATTTTTTTTTTGAAAACATATAATCAAATCACAGTTGGAAAACAATCAGTTGGTTAGGTTAGGTTATTTATTTTAGATCTTTTTTATTATTTAATCTGAGCAATCTGTTCTGGAGCCGAAGATCGCGTTCTTACCGTACTTTTCACGTTCTTACCTTACGCAGTCACCCGCCAAATCGAGGACGTACGGTTATAGATCCGATATTATCACAAACAAAATTAAATCTGCACATTGTAAATATCCATGCCAACCTATACTGAGAGTCACAGAATGTAATTTGTTGATGAAAATTTCTCTGTCATACTCCTATCGGCGTTCGAACCCGGTACCTCCTAATACAAACGAGAAAGCTTTAACTACTATGCCGTTTGGTCGGTATTTTATAGTTCTTAATTTTATCGCCAGATTCACTTTATTGCTAGATAGCAGCACAAACAGTTAAGGAATTATATATTTTTATTTAAACCTCGCAAAATGTTTGGATTTTCTCGTTCCCGTGGAAACTTCGGTATGAAAAGTATATATAAAAGCACTGTTATATAGAAATGCAACGTTGTTTAACAATTTGAAGTCAGTCCATCGACTACTGTTCGAGTTTTGCGGACACAAACATACGGAAGCTGAAATTTATATTATGTAGATTTTAACCCTCGCTCACTACCACTGGGTAAGATCGACCTCAAGCGTAAAATATAGAAAAAAACATAGAAAACGAATTGTGACTAACTTTATACTTTATGTAATCTAACCTCAATTTTTGCTTGCAATTGTCGAAATACTATTTAGTTAGTTTTAGACTTTCGAAGGAGACGGTTGATTTATTTAAAAAAGTGTCTGGGTGTTTTTAACCCACGAAAGTGTTTGTGTTAAATTTTTTGTCGAAAATTTGGGTCAAATAAACCCACGTTAGTAAAATGGTAATGGTATTTATTTGAAATATTTTTCGCTATTTTTACGAGATGGCTAATTTGAGATATTTAAGATGAACGATTATGAGCTGCAACAAAATAGATTACGCGCAATCCTAACGGAAATGGAGAGCGATGACGATGAAGATGTTAATCAACAAACGGACAACAGCAAAATTGAAGATTTGGAAATTATGAGTGAACATAACGCAGAGAATTATCTAGATGAGGATTCCGACAGCATCAAGCGCGTTGAGAATATTGATAATGTTTTAATGGGAAAAGACGGTTCTTTATGGAGAAAGACACATTTTAAAACAGCACGGGTAAATTCAGTAAATATCTTCCAAACTTCACCAACACAATTTTCAAGCTGTGTAATATTCTTTAGTTTCATTAATTTTATAATAGAATATACGAATATATTCATAAAACAACAGCAACCGAAATACAAAGACGATAAAAATGCCACTACAACCGACTATACAGAAATAAATGCATTGTTTGGGCTATTATACCTCACGGGATTGCGCAAATCGTCGCATGTGCACGTGAGAGATTTGTAGTCTACCTTAGTTGCAATCAGTTCGACAATATCGAGACTCGTTTGGCCCGCCGCGAGGTTGATAAACTTGCATCTATTCGCGAAATATTTCAAATCTTCAATCAGAACTGTCTGTAAAACAAGAATGTGGGGTGTTTCATAACAGTACATGAGAATTAAGAAGGTTTTGGTGGAAGATGTAGTTTTAGGTCATATATTTCGAGTAAATCTGCCAAATATGGCATTAAAATATTTTCGGTTGTAGATTCGGTATCATTTTATGCTTCGCAATTAGAAGTATATTGTGGGAAACAACCGCCACGTCAATTTAATTTGTGCAATAAACCTGACCAAATAGTATTACGATTAACAAAGCATTTACAACAAGCGAGTGGAAATTTAACAGTTGATAACTGGTTTACCAGTCATTATTTGGCACAAAAGTTTCTTCACAATAAGACAACGATAGTGGGAACTTTAAGAAAAAATAAAAGGACCTCCTTCATTTTCTATTACGAAAAACCGTTAAATTAACTCAACCATATTTGGGTACCAAAAATACACCTCCATACTATCATGTGTCGAAAAAAAAAATTAAAGCGTCTTATTACTATCAACCATGCATCGGACTGGTGAAATAACGGAGACGGCTGACCGACTACAAGAGATCATTTCCTTCTAAAACAACACGAAGGGCGGAGTAGATACAACAGACCAATTATGTAGCACATATATTGTTATACACGAACTTCTAATAGATGGCCTATGATAAAATTTTACAGCCAATTAAACTTGGCAGGAACAAACAGCCGAATCGTGTTACTTTCGACAAACGATCCCCATATTCAGTACAAATCCCGAAAATTGTTTTTGAAAGATTTGGCTGTCAGCCTTATTCAGCCGCAAATAAATAAACGAAGCAAACTAACTAATTTGAACGAAAATCTCAAGTTCGGTATTATGAATTTCACGAAAATACAATACGTTGAACCTCCAACAAAGAAACCCAAAATTGATAAGTCTAGTCGATGTCAGCTTAGTAAACCAACGCAAAACCGGAAAACCAAAGCCGTGTGCTACAAATGTTCTAAATTTATTTGCGGAAGTCATCATATTAACATGCGCTCGTTTTGTGGAAGTTGTAACGTTGGTGATACTAAATTAAAGTTGTAACGAAATATAGTCCTACTTCAAAGGTAATTATTTCAGAAATATTACTCTATATCGAAAAAAGCATTAATAAATATTTTTCATGCTTTCAGCTTTTCAACAAAATTAATTTTAATTTTCTCGGACAATGGAGTTTACTAAAAATTAAAATTAGTTTTAGTTTAATAAAATTAAAATAAAATATTAATTTTTTTTGTGTTGTGTCACAAACGCTTATGCTTTTCAGTTTAAATGGTTTAAGTTGAACTTTCAAAAAATTTCATTCATTTTTGGCAGATTTAACAATGGGTTAATTTAACCCAGCGCTAGTAATAATGATCCTTCAAATAGCGATAGTCAGCGAGGGTTAAGTGAGTTGGTATTTTTCAAAATCATTTCATTACTTAGATTCACTGCTTTATTGCACCAAATAACCAAATTATCTTGGTTTGGAATGTTTCATGATACTTTTAAATTCTTTACACATCCTATATGAATTTGAATACATTTAAAAATTGATGGTGACACGACAAGTGACGCGACAGGTGACACGACAATTAATGGTGATACAATGACAAATATTAAAGGTGACGTCATGAACTGTATTCTTTTAGTATTTCAAAATACCATTCCGTAAACTATTCCACATGATATCTTGATATATCTTGGCTGATTCGATCCAGATTAATTTTCGTAGAAAACATTCTTAACGGAGTGGACTTGCTTATCATACTTCTTCTATACCAGTCTAAATTAATGAAGATTGGTTGTAATTATCACCTATATTACTATTATTGTCTCTGATTTATAAAGAAACCGACCAAATAGCACAGTGGTTAAAGCTTTGGCGTTTGGTTCGGGAGGAACCGGGTTCGAATCCCGATAGGGGCAGGATGCAGATTACGATTTGGGATGAAATAGAACACATCTATGATCCCCTGTCGGAGTGCAAAATTCATGGGCCGACCCATCTTCCATGCCAGTATAGGCTGTCATGGAGCTATGAAATGTGCAGATGGTAACAAAATCGGACCTACATCCGTACGTCCTCGATTTGGCAGACAATTGCATAAGGTAAGGACGTAAATATGCGAACTGCGAAAGAGTTGGGAGTGCTTCGGCTCCAGAAAAAGATTGCAAAGAATAAAAAAAAATGATTTATAAAGAAGCAATATGAAGCTTAATTCGAAAGAGTTTCAAAATACGTAAATAACCAATAGCATGACTAAATAAAAATCAGGTACATATTATAACAATACACGTGCCATATTTCAATTCAATGATGTTAAGTGTTGGTTGCAACAATATATTCCCAAGCTTTTGCACCTTTAAAGTCATGCTTTTAACAATGCATTTCCGCTGAAAATCTCACAAATGATTATATTATGAATTATACACTTCGAATTCTGCTAGGTTAGTGGAAGATATTCCTATTTTATAACAGAAAAATTGAAATTAGAGGCCACAGTAAAAACTCACTATAATTGATTTACCTATAGTAACACAAATAGCACCTCCATTCCTCATGTTGAAAACTTAATACGTATTGCCTACAATTTACAAAATTTAATCTATAAATATTTTCACAAAAACAATCCTGAATGGGCCTCAATATGGAGCAATCATTTTATGCAAATTAGAAAAACTAAACAGAAAATTCAATGCACTGAAATCTCAGCATTTGGATCAAGTTTTCCATATAAAATTTAAACTGATCAGTATCAATGAGTATCATGAAATGCAGCAAACACTTCAAATTGTTATTCGCACAAAATTCGTTTTAAAATTTTATGTTACGTCATATTTTTTTTTGCTGTTTTACATTATAGCGGCGTCAAAGTAAATATTTTTTAAATTTATTTATAATGAAATGTTTAATTTTTAAGATGTTTTGCCTACGCCTTTGATCATTCTAACAAGATCATCCTTTCCTAGTTTCTCACATTACACGTTGTGATTATTTTTATGTAAGAGTAGGCGAGACAACAGTCGTAGCATTAAAAAAATGCGTGTAATGAAATGTCATATACAAATGCAACAAATAGTTAATATGTTACTAGAAAGAGAAATCCATTCTCACATTCATGTCTCTGTCTGACTACTACTCTTTATATACAAGAAAGATGTGACGTATATTATAATCACAAATTCATTGTATTTTAGCTTTCATTGACTGCCTTCTTTACTCGTCGAGTGTATTCGTATATTTTTCCCCATTTTCTTGTACTATGAAATCGTAAATTCAAAGCCGAAGAATAATAGTTTTATGTGTGCACGTGTGTATTTCGTGTTTTTGTTTTGTTTTTAATTCGTTTTCTCCTTTTAAAAATTGAAATGACCCAGTAAAATATGAAAACAAAATGTGTTTTGGTTTCGATGTGTGCGTAATTAAAAAACATATCACATTTTTTTGCGTCGAACGGGATTATTTGTACGCGTAGAGTAAAATTTATTTGACCTACATATACATTTGCAGTTAATTGATTATCAATGGGATGATGTCGTTTTTGTTTGTTATGTAATACGCCACCATTTTTATCAATTTGGATGTAGCGCTCTAATTAAAAACAATATGGATATACACTAAGCTTTATAATTATTTTTATAACTTATTGATTTATTTATTGTTTTGTTTTTTTTTCTAATTAATTGTATTTAACATTTATAATTATTATAATTTATTAATAATATTAATTACTGTTAATTAAATTTTAATTTTATCACGATCACCTGATTTCCAACAAATTTATATTTTTTATGCGAGTACACTACAAGCGGAACTACGAATAGGACATTTAAACACTAAAGTTTTGCCAAATGATGAATAAATTGAATCGTTTTGCGTCAGGGTTGACGAAATGCTTCGCTGAACCTGCTAATTTTATAATGAGCGTTTTATAATTAAAAGTTATGTATTAACAAAGAGGGAGACCTACCACATATGAAACATAGGCCTCTGAGATCGTGAGTACACAATAAAGAAACGTTTGAATTGAATAATGACAATATATTTAACAGTGAACATTGTAGTTTCTTAGAATGGTTTTCATTTTAGATTTTTTGTTTAAACATGCGGTACGTAAACCTCTCTGTGCGAAATGATTGTGATTTCGATTTATTGTGCTATTAAAATAAGTTTATGTTACAAATTGTCTGTTGATTTAATTTAAGAAAACCAAAATGATCCGAAAAATGAATTTTACTTGCCCATCACTATAACGTAAACATTACATACATTGTATTGACGATTTTTCGTTATATTTTATATATAAGTAGAAGCCCCCTGTAGAAGCCCTAAATTAAAAATATTTTGCTGCCGGACTTAAAATATCTTCTGTACATAGACTTTACGCTGCTAGAACGTGTCGCATTTTTTGCAGGTATCCACTTTCGGCTTTCTGAATTTAATATTCATAAGAGGCCATTGATTTTCTCGTTATACAATTGATACATATTCGTCAACGTAAGATCGGCATTGAGTTGAGTGACTCTCATAAGCTGGAAACATGTTAATATGATTCTAAATTTCATATAATTTTTCATCGCTTAATTTATTTATAGGCGTAATTTTCCCTCTTTTATTGCAAACACTTTTTGGTTCTGATAGCAGCTTTTTCTGGTTCACAACGGTCTTAAAAAACGAGTTGTTTCTATTTGATTTTTTAGCCAATGTCTTGGTTTTATTGTTATTAACAAACTATTAAAATTTTCAGCTTGTTGTTCTAACGATATTTTGTTGGCATATTTCTGGCGACAATCTTCAATTCTAAGTAATTGACACTCTTTAACAATTCTATTATTTTCCGTGAATTAAGGTTTGCCGCTTTCTGGATTACCTTGTTTTCTTCTTATTAGTTGCTGCCTCTTCCACCTGCATTAACGTGTTTTCAATTTGATTCCCCAATGCCTCAATCACTTCTAGTTTACTTGTTTTAACAGACGAATTTACGGCTGGTAGTTGGGATCTTTATCGCTGTCGTCAAATCTATCATCATATAAACTCTCATGTTCACGCAAAAATTGATAAATCTAATTAATACACAGATTTTTAAACTACATTGCTGTCCGGATGGCTCATCGGCATTAATGTTAGACCCATATATAGTTTATGCAATTATCTAAATTTAATTTTAATTTTAATTTTTAAATTTTAAAAATAGTAATTTTATTAAAAAGCTAAATCGACAATAATACTTTTCCACAAACAAAAATTAATTTAAATAATTTCTGAAGAAAAGCTGAGCTCTTGTTTGAACCCTTAAATTAGTCATTTTTCTTAACCCAAGAGTGACTTTAGCCTAAAATGGTAAATTTTTGGTTACATAGGTTTTCGCAGTTTCGAATCGAAATATTTTTGAAATAAAATTTTATTTTCAGTTTAGCCGTATTACCAAATGTTACTAAATAAATACTTTTGCAGGTTAGCTGTCAGATGAAAAAAAGAGATGTGAAAATATGAAATTTTTTAAGTTCACAGTAATTTCAAAATTTTTGAAGTTTGGTCACTGCATTCTGATGACCGAAATTTTTAATTTAAAAAATTCAATGTTTCATTAGTTCGAAACCGAACTTCTAACGTCTTGGTAACCTCACCCCGATGTAGAAAGAATATCTGGCCACCCAAAATAACCTAAAATTGCATATAGAAGTCGCACGTATGTATCAAATACAATAACAATCGAGGTTACGAAGGGGTTGATAATTGCGTAGCAAAGCATAATAATTCGCTAAGGCACTGCGATTATACTTCATATAAGTATTTTCAATATTTTTGTAGTTTTGTCACTACATTCTAATGCGACGACCGTATAGGGTAAGCATAGTAGTCATGAGCCCTTCGACAATTATGAGCCTTAACGATTAAAATTTCTCAATTACTAATTCTTTTTGTTTTAATGGGGAATGATAATGAATACCGTCATCTTTGCTTTTGTGTTTGGAACGCATTTTCTACTTTTGCTGTTAAGATATTTTGGTTTATTTTTAGTGTTTCAATTAAATTACGGTGTAATAGTTAATGACTTGTACAGTGCAATCCTGGCTAATTATGACGAAAATATTGAGCGGCTCATTACTGGGTATTTAAAATTCAATTTCTCCAATAACGGGCCTGGTGGGGCTCATTATTGGAGATCCGAAATTTTTAGTCATTCCTGCTATGAGCTGGCTTATTATTGGTTATTAAATAAATAATTTTATCCCAGCAATGAGCCATATTAAGTTTTTAATTTATATGTAGATCCAAGTTAGTAATTTAGATTTTATCTAAGGTAACCGCATTTAATTTGACTAGATATAGCTTAAAAATTTTACTTTCAGCAAAGTCAGTAGTAATGGCTCCGATAAGACGTAATTATAATGTAGGGGATGTGGAAGTGGCACTCGAGGAACGCTTCAAAACCGGATTCAACGTCGTTCTGTTAAAAGTACTATGGGACCATCACCCGTTTTAACTGAAGCGAAGAAAATAAATTCGATAAAGGAAGGCGTCGTTAAAGAATTTCTGGAAGCATATCCCCGGGAAAATTTGTTCAAAAACAAATATCCGGGAAGTAAATGGTACTATGGCTTTCTAAAGAGACACTCAGAAGATTCAATTAGAACTCCGAAAGCGGTTACCTGCTCAAGTGCATGTGTATCTGAAAAGATATAAGAGGTTGGTTTCATAATATTGAAGAACACTTTAGGGTAAAGGGGTTAATTAACGATATTCTTAAAGACCCCAGTCGGGTCTTCAATGAAGACGAAATTGGATTTTTGTTGTGCCCGAAAGGTGGAACTGTTTTAGCTCCTAAAGGTGCCAATAACGTACATGGAACATATAAAAGTCGAGACAAGGAGACCGTCACTGTTATGTTCTGCTTTTCTACTGATACTTTCGTAGTTCCCCCTATGATTGTATTCCATTACAAAAGAGTTCCGAAAAATGCCATAGATTCGATTCCAGAGCGAATCAAGTATACGAAACCCGATTCATGTTGAATGACCTCGGAAACCTTTTTGTTTTATATTAAAGAAGTTTTTTATCCTGTTTTGAGCACGAAGAACGCGAAGTTTCCAGTTCTTCTTTACGTCGACGGCCATAAGAAGCACCTAACTTACCTCATAGCAAGTGAGACGCATATAAGATCAATAAACATTTCAGAATTCAGTCAAATCGTAGGATGTTCTAAACTAAACCAGCTAAAAGCATTTGAACAGAGTAGCTGCACTCACTCAGATAATTTTCTGCTACTACATAAATTGTATAACACTTTAAAAGAGAATTCCGGGTCAACATTGGTGAGTAACTAAATTATTTTATCACGGAATAACAATTACAATTAGAATAATTTAATTAGTAGGGCAACGATCTTGAAAATGGAAATGGAACTGAAAATATTCTAGAACCAGAACAACAAAATGTTGCGCTATGTGATTTGGAACTAGTGCAAAAATTTAGTGTTTTTGAAACAGAGGAGGTGCAACAGTTTAATTTAGATGTATCTACCTAAGAAGAAAATATGAAATCAATTTTATTGTCTTCTAATATAGATTACACAATCGGATATACAAATAATCGATACATCGGATATCTCAATCCTAATTTTAGAAAACGACAAGGATAATTCTGAAATCACTAGTTTTTTCAAAGTAATCAAAACACCAGCAAGAAAAGAAATCAAACATACAGAAAGAAGCTCCTACATTGTCACATGAATTCCATTTCAGAAAGCTTTCGAATCCAAAATTAATGAGAAGGCTGCCATAGAACAGTGCAAAAGAGATAAAAGGCACAAATAAATAGAAACAAGATATTAAAAGAAAAAAAAAATGATCGTAAACGGAAACCTCACAAAACTTCTAGAACTTTACAAAATAAACAAGAGCTTTCTGCGTCGCGAACTCCGAAATTAATTGACAATATAAAAAAAAACAAAATTTGAATAATATTTCTATTAAAATGCTTCACGTTGGTATACACAATGGAAGTTTTTTTTACTAGGTATTTTAGAAAAAACCGGGAATAAATTTGCCGTTTCGCCGGGAAAAGAAGAAGCAAATAAGGTGATGAAACCTCATATGCGCAACATTTCTAGTAACCCATTAGTAGACGCTGGTGATAACCACAAAAGCTTAGAACAAGAAGAAGCCTACATTTCTGCTTGTAGAAATATATTGTCAGGACTGTGCTTTTCATGTGCTCGGAACTTGTGCTAAACTGAAGTAGGGATTTCATGCTCTGCATGTAACTTCTCTCAACTTAATCTATAGTCTCTTTTCTAATTTTAGCTGTTAACATTTTGAAAAATTACAAGTGTTCGTGCAATATTTTAAGTTTAATTTACTAAAATGAATTTAAAGTTTGTACTGTTTATTTATATTTTATTTTATTTGTTGTTTTAAATTTTTATATATTTTTAAAAATACGAGTACGAAGTTGAGAAATAAAATTCTGTTCAACATTAGGTCATAGGTACCTATATTAATTTTTTTTAATTACACTAATTTTGATGGGGGCACAAGACTGGGTAGTTTACCCTATGTTTCATTAGTTTGAAACCAAACGTAAAAATTCTTAATAACCTCACCTCGATGTAAAAACATTATCTATATCTATCACCCGGAATAACTAAATAGTTCATAAAATAAACAACAATTGTTTCTAAATCGATATCTACCAACTTATGAATTTATAAAAATTAATTTTCTCTGTACTATAGCGATCTTTCAATTTTCTAGATACAATTTTAAAGAAAGAGCATGGAGAACTGATAAAAGCTATTGAAACACGTGCATTATCTGGGACGACACCTAGCCCTGTAGTCGATGATGACATTAATCCATTCCATACGGATGAAGAAGAATTAGAAAAAGAAAATATTGGATGTTGAACCGGAATAAAAGACCAAGAAAG
Source organism: Nephrotoma guestfalica (assembly GCA_963691935.1). NCBI lineage: Eukaryota > Metazoa > Arthropoda > Insecta > Diptera > Tipulidae > Nephrotoma > Nephrotoma guestfalica. Next base: position 162,253,309 of record OY829915.1, on the reverse strand, counting down.
AAAAGGAAAGCCCAACACTCACCAAAAATGGCAGTTAATTTACCATCAAGATCAAAAGAGGTTTCTAGAAACTAGTTAATCATCAAGAAACAAGTAGCTCTAGAACAACAATCAGCTAAACCAAAATAAAAATCATTCTCAACTATACAATCGATTATGAAATCGATTACGGTAGCCGAGTAAAAACTCGTATCTCTAAACAATGGCGTCTGGAAAATTAATGTTGCAGACTCTGTAACCTATAGAGCTTTAGCTACAAAGCTTAGTTCTGAGGGAGATCAGTGGTTTATCTATGAGGATAAGAATGGTCGCCCAATCAAAGCTATGGCTAGAGGTCTTCACCCAACCTGCGCAAAAGAGGAAATTATTGAGGATCTCAAGCAAAAGGGTTATCAAATAGAAAATGATGTAAACATCATTAAGAAAGAAAAACCAAAACCGAACAAGAAGTTCAAATTCACTATTTATGCTATCTTTTAATAACATACAAAAAGTGGAAGATGTGTATAATATCAAGGCTATACTTAACAAGAGAGTTAAAATAGAACCATTGAAAATAAATAGCGGATTAATACCGAAGTGCAAAAATGTCAAGGTTTTAATCATACGCAGAAATGTGCCGGAAAGCACCATGCCCAAGTATGCCCGGTTAGTAAAAATATTGCTGCAAAATGTGTCAATTGCAGTAAGCGACATCCCTTTGAAATAGCTTAGGAGCTACAAATAATAAGAAATAAAACGCGAAAACAAAATCCAGGAATATCGGTAAAAAATTATCAAACTTCCACCAAAGAGGAACCTAAACCTCATGCTAGTAGAACGGGAGAACCAAAAGTTTACTCGCAAGTAGTTATGATAAATACAAAAAAATCTCCATGACTTAACTCTGCATTACTGACCTCTGAAAAATCGAATTATAAATAATTGTCACTAACTTCATACCTATATGTATTTTAACCTTAAATATTTTCTTATATTTTGACGTACATTTCAGCTGTCTCGTGTCATTCGAAGTGTGAAGAATAGCTAATTTAAAAATTGATTGGGTGTTATACACCCAGGCCAGTAATCGTGATTTATTTTTATGGGTGCTTTACACCAAGATTAGTAACGGTGAAATATTTTTTTTTAATTAAATATATAATTGTTGGTTGGTTTAGACCCACGTTTACACACACAGGTGATTATTTTTTCCATATTTTATCGATAACTTTATTCATTACACATATATTACATAAACGAGTAGAATGTGCAGTTACAAACTAGAGCAAGAAAGGCTACGCGCCATCCTAGCAGAAATGGTTAGTGAGGTGGAGTCGGTTGGTGGTGATAAAGAAAATGAAGACGAGCAGGAATTGAATTCTAATATCGAAAATCAGGTTGAAAACCCAAATGCTGATTCATATATTGGAAAAGATGATACAGTTTAAAATAAAATACATTTTGTTCAAAGACGAACAGTATTGGGAAATTTATTTAGAGTAGTACCAAGTCTGGCAGACCGCTCCAAAAATGCGAAATCTCCAGAACAGAGTTGGAACCTATTTAAAAAAAACATGCAAAATATGCACGGCTTACAAATACTATCAAGGTAAATCGTCACACACTCATGTTCGAGATCTATCGGCACAAGATGGCATCGGGTTGGAAATATTTCCCGCAAGAATGAGCCACGGTCGGTTTCAATTTCTGATGCAATGCATTCGTTTTGATAACGTAGAAACTCGTGAAGAACGGCGTAAGTTTGATAAATTGGCACCCATTTGAGAAATTTTTGAAATATTCAGCACTAATATTCAGCACTCGTAATTGTGAAGAAAACTATAATTTTGGATGTTACGTGCCAGTTGACGAAAAGTTAGAGAGCTTTCGAGGGCGGTGCGGCTTCCGACAATATATCCAAAATAAGCCAGCTAAATACGGCATCAAAATATTTTCGGCTGTTGGTTCCACTACCTTTTATACGTCGAAATTAGAAGTCTATTGCAATAAACCGCCACAAATTGTAGAACGCATAACCAAACACCTCCGGGCTGGTCGAAATATTATGACCGATAATTGGTTTACGTCCTATCCATTAGCTGAGGAATTGTTGAAAAAGAAAACAACCTTGGTCGGTACCATCCGAAAAAACAAACGAATATTGCCACCCGTATTTACTGTTGGTAAAAAGCGCGAAATCAAATCCACAATATTCCACAGGGATAGTAATACTATCAGTGGGCCAAAAACTTGCTGGAAATAATTGAGTTTTATAATAAAACAAAAAGTGTGGTTGACATAACCGATCAATTGTGCGCAACATACAATGTTGCTAGAAATTCTCGCCGCTGGCCATTGGTTGTATTTTGCAGCCTACTTAATTTAGCCAGTATAAATGCTCGTATAATATTATTATCGGCTGATAGATCCACCACTACATTACAAGAAAAAACCTTTATTTATAAAGATCTGGCAAAGACTCTCGTGCAGCCCCAAATCGATCAGCGTAGCACGCCTGGTTCATTGAGTTCTAATATAAATGGCGTTTGTGCAAAATTTGCCACTAAACTTCTTTCAAATGAAATGCAACAAGAACCAACAACCTCGAAAACCTGCCGTGAAAAATCCGAGCCGTCACTAAAGAAACGGAAAACGGAAAAGTGTAGTCGATGCCAGTTATGTGGCTATAAAGCAGATCGGAAAACCAAAACCACTTGCGACCGATGTAATAAATACATTTGTGTTAGCCACACAAATGTTCTTTGCACAGTGTGCTATAAAATAATGGGCAAAACAGCTGCAGAAAGACCTTCATCTTGTGACGAAACGTGATTTTGCTGCCGAAAAACAAGGTAAATTGCTTAATTTCAATCGAATATAATTCAAAAAATATGCTCCCAGTGGATTAAATTGATGTACTAACTAATTTTTGTTTATTATTTCAGCTTTTCAAAAATATAGGAACTTCCGGTCCGAGACCATTACCTTTTTATCTATTTTGTTACTCATTTATTATATAATTTTATAAAAAAATAATGAATTTATGAAGTGAACTGATTTTTTTTTATCTTAAAGAATTTTTCTTCAATTTTGTTAAGATAATAAATTTTATAATTTTGAGGATTTATCAAAAAGTTTGAATTTAAAGTTGTGGGTGAATTACACCCACGGTCAGTAGTGCTGTAATAAAACCTGGGGTTAGTAATGAAAGGTTACTAGCAGGACAAATAGTAAAAGCTCTCCCTGAAAACGGACTACATAAACTACTCCAAATACTTAATAAACACATTGTAACACAATATTTTTTTTTGCGAAACAATAAACAAGTGTTATAATGTGTTTATTCAGTGTTGATGTGTTAAACAAGCAACTTAATCAAGTTCCAAATCAATGGAAAGAGGCAGAAGTAATTATGACACCTAAACCAAACAAGCCACTTAATAGTACAAATTTCTATTGGCCGATTTCCTTACTCCCAATAATTTCAAAATTATTCAAGAAACTATTCCTAAAGAGACTCAAACCAATAATAGTAGAAACAAATCTTACTCCTCCACATCAATTCAGAGAAAACCAGTCAACAATAGAACACGTACACCGAATTACAAACATAATTGAAGACATACTTGAAGAAAGGATAATTTGTTCTAGCGTCTTTTTGGATGTAGTACAGGCCTTTGACAGAGTATTGCATAAAGGCTTGGAATATAAATTACAAAGAGACTTACCAAAGCAGTTTTATGAAATTCAAAAATCTTATTCATTTATTCATTTTATTTACAATAAGAAGAAAATTTGTAGGTTACACACACTACTTTTTGAGCTATAAGCTCATTCGTGTAGATGTGTGTAAGCCTTTTATGTTATTACAAAATGACGTTTTGTTTAAAATTTTAAATTTGATATTCTTTTCTTTGATGCTGGGTGTTCTTACTAGGCATATTAATGAACAGCTGTCTTCTGGGTATTTTAAACAAACTGATTTATGACAATCTTGCGTCTCCCAAGCTTTAGAGTTATGATGCCTGATTTTGTAGTGGCTTTTAAACTTAATTCCATTATAAAATAACCAATGGACCGATATACCATAAAAAATTAAATTAAATTAATTTAAAATAAAATATGGAAAAATCCGAGGACAAAAAACTATCAATGCTTATTCGACAGAAAAGTCAAATCAGCAAGGACAATATCAGCAGGAGTACCACAAGGTAGCGTTCTGGGACCAACTTTATATGTTCAATACACCTCGGAGCTGCCAACGATAGAGGAGACCAACATAGCGACGTTTGCTTCTGATACGGAAGATGGCCGTTGCTTATAGCATAGAAGAATCTACAAGCAAACTGCAAAGAGATACTAATATTGTCAGTACCTGAACCAAGAGATGGCGAATAATACTTAATGAAACAAAGTCTGTTCACGTAGTCTTTACCAACAAGAAGGTCAACAGGCAAAATAGATAGGCATAACCCTAGACACGAAACTAGAAACGGTATTCAGCTCTGGAGCTGTACAAAGAAAACCAACGTCAATATCATCCAGTCATTCCACAGCAAAGTCCTTCGTGGAAAAGTTAATGCACCGTGGTACATAAGAATTGACAACCTTCATAGAAATCTGAAGATGGATTTCGCCAGTGAAGAAATAATCAAACACGCGAGAAAACACATGCAACGTATTAGTCTACACCAATGATCTGCTAGATGCTATAAGGATCGACTAAAAATATCATAAAATTGTAAAGGGGACTAGAACCCTCCAAACAAGAATATTAATTATGAAAGACAAATTACTAGATGATTTGTAAATCAGTTGTAATAAATAAATATATAAAAAAACTTCCCTAGATTTGTTTGAATGCTTTAATGAAACTTTACGTTGGAATCTTTAAACTGAGTTCTTATCTTTGTTTGTTTCTAAACATTAAGCTTTCGTCTCTGCCGTTGTTAATTTCTTAAATAAACACGAAAAAATCTTCTAATATGATCGTTAAACAATATAATTATAGTTTAAATTATTGGGATGAAACCATAAAATCTTATAATTTGTCTTTTATCGATTATCATTATAAATTTGGCTTGGTAATTCAACTATATGTCTTATTTAGTAACATCTAAGCTCATTAAATAGAGCAATTTTCATTTTTATAATAAAACTTTCATGTAATTAATGAAATTATTAGTTGTCAAGCGAATCAAAAACATCTTAATTTAAATATGCCTTAAAAAATTGTAAACACAAATACCCAAATCCCCTATATAAAATTATAATTTATTTATGAAACGTTATGCATTGTACACTTTCATAATCTGTTACTGATCTGTAAAATATAAGCATAACAGTTTCATCACATTTTTTTGTTGTTTAAAATTCGTTTACGACAACCTATAAAGTGGTTATGTTATAAATGGCAGAGAACCTTTAGGTACGCGTGTATCATTCATCTCATTAAACTATTATGTCAAGCATGTATGTTATAAATGCATGTATTTATATATTATGTATTGTGTGGTGGTACCAAAGAAATTTATCTATCTCGCGCGCATTTATATTCAAATAACATTAAATTGTTGATATTTAAAACACTTTGTGAAACCCACGTAAAATATAAACGAAACCATGCATAACACACTAATGATTACATCAACAACAAAAAAAAACAAACTACAATAATATTACGATCGTCTCACTAAATCATTTTTAAACATTATTATTATTATTTTTTTATTTAACTTGTTTAAACATAATAAATATTTGGTTAGTGTTATTTTAATTTAAAAAATAATTATTGTACCTATCAACAGACCAACAGTCTAAATATCGCGCATAAATGTTGTAGTAAAAAAATTAAATAATTATTAAATTGTAGTCCGTACAGAGTTTTTTCAGCAATTCAATTTAAATTTCATTGCAATTATTTTTTTTTGGCAATAAACACTTTATTTATTTAATTCTTAATGCTTCTCTTTCTTTTTTTTTATTTTACAAATTAGGTTTTGTTTCTACCAATGAATTATAAATTTGTAAGACAATAAATTGGGATCGTACTTCCAAAATATTACTATACGTACATACGTACATACTCGTATAGATGATTATTATGTATTTTCAAATGCAAATTAGTAGTAAGTTTTTTTTTGCAACGGAAATTCAATTGAAATTATTTTCACGATTTGTTGTGTATTTATGATATGAATTTATAGCGGTGGATAATATGTTTTAAACTTGGCGCACACTTAACAATAACTTGTAAATTATACCATTATAATGCAGACGATTGGTATGAAATTGAAAATATTCCCATGCATTAATACGGGCTTGGTTAACTTGGGGTGCACGCTGAGATGCACTGTCATAGAACCGAACAAAGTTTGTTTTAAACAGTCAACCTCAAAAACAGATTCGTAAATCGATTTGTTTAATATCCATGTTGTATGTAACATATCTCTGCTTTTATCTTATTTTACGTTTGTGCTTAGAGGAAAATATAAGAGCGCCCAAGTAGTGTACATTATTTTCTGCTGCGAGGCTAATCTATTTTGCTTTTCAAAACTACGATTGGAATAAGAAGTGTACTATTTCAAAGGTTTGATAACGGAGATGAACACCCAGTTGCGTTTAAGTCGCATAAATTCAATAAGACCTAGAAAAATTACAGTATCACGGAATTGGAATGCTTTTCGGCGGTGATGACTATTAAAAGGTTAATACCTGATATCGAAGGATTTCCATCCACCGTCATCACAGACCATTCGAGATTGTGTTGGTTAATGGAGCAGAAGGATCTGAATTGCAGGCATTCGACTTCAAAATCGAATACAGAAAGGGCTCATTAAACACCATTCCATATAGTTTGTCTACACTCAGAAATGTTACTACCAAATACTTAGTAAAATTAATTTGGTTGTTTTAACCCTATGAATCATGATTTATTTGTAATAAAGAGAAAAAATTATATTGATTTTATTTATTTTGTTAGAAGTCGAATAATACCATTTCCGCCGAAAAAAAAAATATTTTTGGGCCAGATTGAGATTCTGAGCCTCCTAAAATTTGTTCAGAAAACGGAACACTTTTTATAAATGGTTGTAAAAAACTTCTGAATTCTATATTTGATTTTAAATTCATTTATTTTTATCACAGAACATTTCAGAATGACTTCATATAATATTTAATATTTTTTTAAATAAATAAACAAAAATAATAATTAAATTTAATAATTTTAATTAAAAATTCCATTTTTATGGCTTTTTATGGAATTCAGAGTAACAGTTTCGGTCCCGGTTGAGACATAAATGTACATTACATTTCTCACATAAGAAATGTGTTTTCAAGGAACAATTAGGTTGCTTGCATCTGGTACCTTCACTTTTTTAGTCATGAACAGGTAAATGCGACATTTCGTCATATTGCACGTCTTTCAGCGGTCGTTTCTCGCATTTCCGAATTTTACAACAATAAGATTGGATTGCAACGGATTCATTCGAGGGTCTTCCACGTTTACGACTTATCGTTGACTCATGTTCAATTAACAATTTTGCTAATTGCAATCGAAAATTTATTCTGATTTTTTCAAAAAATTTCGTTCAGCACTGGCTTTATATTGTATCCAGCTACTTTTTACACCCAAATCCACAAAATGAAATATGACACGGAGTGTCCATTTACCAGACTGAATAAATATTCTATAATAGCTCATTAGTTGATCTAAAAGACCAACTCCACCCATATAATTATTATAGAGCTGTACAATTTGTGGTTGCTGGACAGTAATGCATATTTTTTTTTTATTGTCCCATCGACCGTTTTCCTTCTGCTCTCCAATACCCACATAGTTAGATATTAAGTGAACTTGTTTATTATCTTGCCACTTGACAATGACAATCTTACCATCCCTACTAATGAGTTCATCACTCGTGCCGCGTCCTTTTGATCTCCTGAATTTATCATCAAAAAAGTGTGGGCCACGTAAACGATTTAAGCGAACGATTCCTATGGTATTAATTTCCTTTTGTTGCAGAATTTCAGTAAGTTGATATGATGAAAAATAATTATCATAAAACAGCTTATGGCCTGGATTTGTTATCACTCCTTCGATTAGAAGGATAGACCACGGAATATCCGAATCCAAAATTTCTTTGATTTTTCTCCGATATTCCAGTTCCGGAACACCATTTGGGCCACATAGTAAAAATACTGTTATGCCCCAGGGATATGGTTTGCCCTTAATATACTGTTTCACAGATAATTTTCCTTTAAATGGTACAATTTGTTCATCGATCGACAAATGTTCGAACAATTTACGCTGTAGACATTTTCTACGGAAAGCTTCGATTATAGGCCGGATTTTATAAAATGTATCGTCATTTTTTCGTGGTTCTTCATTGTCGATGAAATGCAGATTATTTCTTAGCTGACTGAAGCGTTCGTGAGTCATCGCGTTTAACACGGTGTCTATTCCTACATTTGAATTCCAGTACATACGCGTACGTGGGAATTTTAGACTGCCCATTAAAATGTGAATACCAAATAATTTTATTAATTCACGGCCACTAGTATTCTTGTAACCAGCAGCATTTTTTTGAGCAGCATACAAATTCGTATAAAATGCTGCTTTTTCAAAAAAATCATTGTTGAAATATTCCGTAAAGTCACGTTGCTCACTTTCATGTGCAAAATTAATTTCATTCGTTTCAAAAGATTTAGTCCCTCTTCTCCAGGAAATGTCCGTTCTTTTTGTGTGCGTTATTTGGGCAGACTTCATCATATCAATAAATTCTATCTCCACGTTTTCAAATACAGGATTTTCTGACGTTGCCAAAACTGTAATTGGTGCTTCAGCCATATCATTTTCTATCGGTTCTTCTTGATCATAGTTGTCATCTTGTTCGACTTGAGCTTCACATATATTAGACACGCCGTCAGTCTAAAGCAAAATTAATGAATAATAAAAAGCGTACCTTTAGAAGTTGTAATTTTTTCCGTATTAACATCGACTAAATTATCTTCAAGTTGGATCGCGCTTTGACTAATATCATCGTTCAATAATTCTTCGACTTCATCATCCCTGGATGAAAATTCCGAATCGCTCCCATTTAATATTTCGGTCAATTCGGTTAAAGTATAAACTTGTTTATCTTTCTTTATTTTGGCACTGGTACTCATTTTTATCAACCTGAAATATTTGGTAACCTTTAGAACAAAATGTACCAATTTCGGAACATTTTACATTATGTACCGAAATCGGAACATAACTCTTGAAATGTTCCGATTTCGGAACAACAATTTTTGCGAGGAATCTAATTTTATTTATCGATTTATTTGTAAGTTTTTTACCATTAATACATAAAACAATACTTACTAAATAAATATATCCGATTTAAAACAATTTTCTTTGTTTGTACTGAAAAATACGTTAAAAATTAAACTCACTTATCGAACTATGACAGAAAGACGTGTTGTCTGGTCGAATTTCCGCGCAAATCTGTCAAAATTGCGAAAATATAAAAAGCCGAATCATGTAAACCGATGAGAGGAAGAAGGAAATGAGAGAAATATATACAAAAAACGAGTGTACGATTACATATGCATCAGATATTGTGTCTCAAACATTTGGTTCTGTTTTCGGAACGTCATGATTAAAAGGGTTAACACAAAATTCTGAGCTATTTATAAACCAAATCTCTTGTTTATCCGTTTTGGTGTCAGCAGGGTGTTTTTGTGTTTGTTTGGCTTATTCTTATATTTATAAGTTTTCAATCTTGAACATTTTTCATGATTTTCTCAAGCTACTTGTTTTGAGCACATTTATGAAAAAATCCAATAAAATTATATAGGAGTGGGGAGGAATTTTAGAACATCTTAAAATTCTAGTCACATTCGATACACAGGGGTCCAACCAGACCCCATACAAAATAAATACTAAAATAAGTAAATAACTAAATTTGTGAGAACAGAAAATCTCGCTGCTTAATTATCTCTCTGGTGTTCCCGTTATTTATTCGTTTTCGAAATTTGTGTTGTGTATTATAGCACTTGCAGTGACATAGTCTTTTCGAATTTTGAGCAGAAAACAGTGTGGAAACGTATTTTTCTCTGAATTTTTGGTGTGCTTGATATTCTATTTTGTCTCGGTAAGTTTTAATGTTTTATTTTCCGTTTGCTAATTCAACAAAAAGTGGCCGACAAATTTGTTTCAATAAAAATGGAAGAGTTTGGAGAAGGAATGAACGAAGTGGACAAAGTTTACCAAAACTTTGATCCTATACGATCAATGAGCGGGTTGCGGTCGCCTTAGCTAACGATCTTGAACGAGAACGAACAACAGAGGAAGAAGAAGACATTGACCATTTTGCTTGCGACGATGATAGCGACGAAGATGTCGACTATATATTAAATGAAGATAGCGTTTCAGACATAGAAATAGATCAGGAAAGAATGATGGTACAAAATGGAGCAGAGCGTCACCACCAATTGGTCGAACGCGTATCCATAATGTTATGAGATTTAGTGGAGGGCGTACTTCTTCAAATTCGGTACCAATTGAAATATAAATTGCTGCAAAAAGTTTCTAACACCTAGCATCGTGTTTATCATACTAAAGGAAACAAATCGGTATGCTAATGATTCAATTAATCAATGGAACCCTAGGCATCCAACCAAGAATAAAAAGGTATGAAAGGAGTTCACGGAAATTGAATTAAATGCATTTATTGGGATATTGCTAGCCGCTGGGGTAAGCCACAATAATATGCAACATAGCTCTTTTCTGTGGAAAACGATGAACCTACCCATTTTTAGAGCAACCATGTCGTATCGCCGCTTTGTTGCTCTATGGCGGTATATACGGTTTGATGACAACCGCACCCGCAATTTTCGAGCACAATCCGATCAAGCTGAGCCTATTAGAGACGAGTGGAATTTTTTAATTGAAAATTTGGAAAGAGATTATCGGCCTCATAGTGATATTACCATTGATGAGCAATTGATCCCATATCGTGGAAAGACGAAGTTTATCCAATACATACCGTCCAAGCCTGCGAGGTATGGCAATAAAGTATGGTGGGCATGTGATGCAAAAATGCACTATTCATTACAAGGGAATATTTATACGGGTAAAGTTGAAGGTGCAAAACGGGCTGTTAACCAAGTAGAGAATGAAATGTTGCGTTTGGCGTAGAGATATTCAAACTCGGGAAGAATAATCGTAGCCGATAATTTTTTTACTTCTCTACCTGGATGTAAGCGCCTCATAGACATCGGTATAGGTTCCGTAGATACGCTGCGAAGCAACAAAATATGCATTCCACCTGAAATGAAAAAAAATTCCAGATGGGCGATTCATTCGTCAATAGTCGGGTATCATGAAAATAATGTAGAAATATGCTCCTATGTCCCAAAGAAAAATAAAGCGGTGATACTTTTATCAACACTACATTACGACAACAATGTAATCGGCGACCAAAAAACCCAAAGGAAATTATTTATTATAATAAAACCAAAAGTGGCGTCGATGCAATGGATCAAATGCTATGTCAGTTCACCACTAAAAGACGAACTATAAGATAAACTTTGGCGTGCTTTTATAATATAATTGACATTATGGCTTTGGCGAGTTATATCATCTGCAAGTTAACCATTACAAAAACAAAGATGCACGCAGGAAATTTGGGTCGTGCCGATCGGCAATAGAGACATTTCTTGGTGGCCCATTACAGTTAAGAGATATTACTTAAAAATACATGTATGACAATAAATTAATAATATGTATTATACTATTTTTACAGCCAACAATACCAGTTGTGTCAACAACAAAAGGAGCCGATGTTCTTCAAAATAAACGTGGCTGCCAATTATGCCATGAATATGATGGAGTCCGTCGCAAAACTCGATTCTACTGTATGAAATGTTCGAATAGTATGCCTGCAACACTCCAAATGTTATGATAGGTGTTTTCAAACGTATAAATGAACAGGAACTTTAGAAAAAAAGGTTACAATTATTATACATATATACAATTTTTTTTACACGTGATATTTCTATAAACAATTTCTGATTTGCCGGGGTCCGAGTGGACCCTTGTGTATCGAATATGAAAGAAAAATGTGTGGTTCACACAAGGGTTAATTTAAAAATTTGGTAATTTCTTACTTGGTTCCTACAAAAAGTGGATGAAATTTGAGTAAATGGCCTCGTTGTTTTTCTATCACTAGACAAGTCGTAAACATTATATGTATGCCATTAAAAATAATATTTTGTCCGAAAAGCCGAAAAAATCTTAAATAAATTAATCACCAATTTTGTTACATTTACTAAGAAAATTTGGTAGAATTAACAAGTCATTAGTAAAATAATTGTTCCCTAATAGCTGAGCACTGTTACCAATTTTTTCCCACTTCTATCCAATAAAATAACCATATGTTTTTGGCTATATTAACTAAGTTAAAAATTAAATAACCACGATTTGGTTATTTAAAATTAAAATTTTATTCAACCAAGATCTTTTGGCAAAATAGACTAAGATTTTTGTTTCTTTTGACAAAAGTTTTTCTCTGAGTGTAAAGTTTTCGTAGTAGCTTTAGATCAAGACCGGGCGTATCAAAGCTTTGGAACAAAATTCGGACACAGCCTCAAACTATAAAGTTGAAGATGGGAAAATGTATATAAATATCCATATATAGTGGCATAGAAAAGGAGTTACGAACATGAAAACTGGTTGTGCTCGTGTCTCTGATGATTATACTCCACCTGATGATCATACTCATAGTCCACATGCAGCTGCTCATCAGGGTATTGAAAAACAGTTCAAATGCTAAAGAGGAACTTTTATTGGCCTTCCATGGTTCGCTAGATTAGAGATTTTGTAAATGCACGCGAAATATGCAAGGGTACAGCGGCTTTGAATTATACCACGAGACCTGAGTTGGGTAATAGTTTTGAAGTGTTACAGCTGTGGCATCGCTTGTATTTAGACTTTCTTGGTCCTCACCCAAGAACCAGAAACAGTCACACCAACATCTTTATTTTACTGGATCAGTATAATTGGTTTTTCATGTTGTTTCCCTTGCGTTCTGCCGCTGGCGGAAAGGTTATTGAATTACTTGAAAACAAACCTTTTCATGTTTTTGGAGTCCCAGAGAGTATTTTAACAGATAATGGTTCCCAGGTTGAATCGCAAATAAATAAAGATCAAATGCAAAAATACGGAACAAAACACGAATTTACTGCTAAATATGCCACTCAGGCCAATGCGGAAGAACGAGTTAATCGGTCGGTGTTATCAGCAGCCAGATCATACGTTAAAGATGATCCCCAAACGTGTGACCAGCAACTAGACGAAGTTACCGGGGCCTTACAAGACGTAGTGCATTCCAGCACAAGCTATTCACCGCACATTTTCGTTGTCGGGCAACACGAAATCCTACATGGGTCCACCTACGCACTATTGCAAAATTTAAATTATCTTGGCGATATTCAAGCTTATGTTCCAAACAACGCAAACCGATTATCGCTATCTCAAAGGATTGTGTGAAGCCACTTGAGAAGAGAACACCAACAGAATAAACATTCAACATCGGTCAAAAGGTATTTATTAGGAATTTTGTACAGAGTAACGCAATTAAAAATTTCTCTAGCAAGTTAGCGTACAAATTTATACCCGGTATAGTGTTGAGGAAAAATGGAAATGTTTCTTATGAGATTGGAAATGATGGTGGTAAAACTTTGGGTGTGGGTCTTCCCCATGAATGTGACAGTCGAAGTCTGTTACATATACGTTTCAAAAAGTCAACAAGTCAAATGACTGTTCGATATAAAATATACTTTGTCAACAATATTTTAGGACTCACTATATTTATATTGTTAGATTTCGGAATTTTGAAGCAATGCATAACTCTTCTTTGTAATTGAGATAAACTTCATTAATGTATTATGTTTGTGTTATGTTGTGTATGTAATGTTGTTAATTAGCTTTCTGGTTTTTATGGCCTTATTATGGCCTGAATATAAATTAAAAAAATCTATCTTACGGTCATAATCAGTTGTATAGTGTCCTCCGTGGAATTCACAGCTTAATAAAAAGTATTAAAATAAAAACTAATTGTGCAATATTTAAAATTAATAGAGTTCGGCACAATAATAGTGAACTCGTGTTTGTGTGAACAAGTGTTGTAAAAACTATAAATAAAATTCGTGATAATATTACGTGATATTATGCGCGGTGATCTTTGAATATTTGCAGATCAAGGGTATAAACATTTTCAATTTATAGATGCGGGCTAAGATAAAAGAAGCGTGATCTTACGGTGTATATCCCGTTAAAATAGTTGAAAGTAATTCGATTACGCCTTAGCACGTGTATAAGAAAACGCAAGATTCCAAGTTTCCACGGCAATTGTTTTATAAAGACAACTAGACTCTATACAATTTTCCAAGACGCTGTGAAGTATTAGTAAAAATATGCATCCGATATTCGTTAAACAGCAACAGGTACCTATTAAGTTTGTATACAAATAATTCAGCAAGGACGTTTAAGTTACGCCTTAGGCATGGAACAAAGCTACTTTAGTTTATTGTATGTACAAAGTCGAAAAAAATTGATATGAGACGCAAATAATTACGTATATGATTCCTGCACAAAAGTTCATCGTTTTTAGAAGTAAGTTTTGCATCATAACAAAAACGTTATAGTCTGCATCAAAATATGTAACCAATTACATTTAAATCAAATTGATGCATCGTAAGACTAATTGCGAAGCTGGTGTACATTGAAACTGTTACGATAAAAATTACATCGTAAAGTGAGTTGATTGCAAGATTTAAATTTGCTTTGAAATAAAATCGAACAATTTTTTTTTTGTTTCGAGCAAATTTGTAGATTTTTCTCCCGATTAACATCTACGTATTATAATACAACCTGTTGAATTATATTTTATACTTTACCATATTTTAAAATCTCTAATAAAAAAATCAGATGTCTCGCCAAACTGTACTGCTGATCATACTATAAATCTATGGAAATACTTTGACCTTATATGCAGAATATCAACACAATATCTTAGCGAATTATTTTAAATTCGCTAAACAATAGTTGACTTTGGATTATATTGAAATTTCCTTTTGATGTAATTATTGTACCTGTTTTAGATGTCACTGCATCGCAAATAGATTCGATCCAAGCTTCGTACCATAATGTGATAAACGATTCCTTCGTATAAGTCAGACTTTTCCTTCGTATAAGTCGAGATGCAAGGATTATATCGAAAAACGCCGCAAAATTTCTGAGTGTGTACTAAGTTGTAAAAATGCTGTCGAACAATTAATCGAGTTCCATTACAAAGACCTTGCTTTGTATTCAGAATTCTTAATATAATTATGATACTATCATTAACAGTTGAAATTGAAGTTGTTCAATTTATGAAGCGGCATCCCAGCTGGCGTTGCGTCATTTAAGAATTATGTTCGGTATAGTTCAGAATTTCTTCATCATTTGCATCATCATTTGCATCATCAATCAATGCTATAATATGTGACGGAGCTAACCGCAAAACGTGTCAACACTTCTTCGTTGATCAAGCCCACATTTGCATTTTTTGGACATAAAATTGCCATTTCGGTAAAAGCTGGCGAAAAGCCAGGATTGAAAAGCTTTTGTCATCAACTGGCGACAGAGTTCATCAAAGATGTATGTTATTGTAGAGCCTTTGCAAATAAGGTTGCTCGGAATTTCAATTAAGTCGTCGCCAAGACCATGATTGTTGGTTAAAGTTCCATCGCCTAATTTAAGTAACTAATGGCTGTATTGTGGGTCCACTGAACGTACGTTATTCTGATGACTAAAAAACTTGGACAACATTAGAACAAATCCTGCATCCAAAGCAAACTTAATTTGAAAGTGGTTTCGAACGCTGGTAATATTTCGTGTCGCAATTTAATAGTAGCCAAAGTTTCAACGAGCAACCCAATGTAAAATTATAAATAGTACAAGTAACCTTCGAATAACACGGTACTTTTACTACACGGTTTCGCAATAACACGGTCGATAAAATGCATCATACATTTTAAATAACACGGTACTTCTTTAACTCGCTTGTACTTTAACACGGGAAAATTTCCTCATTTAACACGCTAACGAATGAATTTCAGTCCCACGCAACGACTACTCTCATTTTTCTTTCTTTTTTCGTATTATATGTAAATATGTAGTATACATATATTTTTTAAATCTCCATTCATCAAAACGGACATTTATCTTAAAAAATGCCAAGTCTGCTCCTGGATTTAAGGTCGCGAAAAATAATATAACCGCACTTCTGTGCAGTAATGCATCGGGAGTTTTCATTATCAAACCAATGGTTATTTATCGGGGATTGAATCCTCGAGCCATGAAAAACAATGACAAATCCAGTTTACCCGCTTTTTGGCGGGTCAATAAAAAGGCCTGGGATACAGCTGCGTTGTGTACTGATTATTTACAAAACTGCTTCATGCCTCAAGTAGAGAGTGATGAATATGAAACGAAAAAATCTCATTTTCAAGCTTTTGTTAATTTTGGATAACGCACCAGGACATCCAAAAGAGTGGGGCCATCCAAACATAGAAATAGTTTATTTACCACTCAATATTACATCAATGATACAACCACAAGATCAGGGTGTTATTGCATCATAACTTTATTACATTCGTCGTACGTTTCCACACAATATGTATCAACTGGAATCTGATACGAATATGTGGGTGCCTGATTTTCTCGAAGCATCTGAAAGAGAAGGCAACGAGAGAAGAAGCAACTTTGTTCGCTCGGAGAATATTGAATTTGAAACAATTCGTTTTGAGGAAGTTTCTAGTGGCGATGATGAACACCCGGTCCATAGTCATCGATGAGATAGAATTTTATCAGACTCCGTTGAATAAATTTAGATCAATTTAGATGTTTATTTTTATTGGGATCACTTTTATGAAAGTAAGACTGATATTATAATTTAGTGTAATTTTTATTTAATTCGTGAAAAGAAACTCTATTAAAGTTATGAATTTTTGAATAAAAATACGAATTTTAATTAAAATAAAACCTTTAAGAAAAACGAAACTTTTATTTTTATTAACGTGTTACACATTATTTTCAGAAGAAAAATATTTTTGGAACATAACCTAATGTTTTGCAGGAAGCTCTAGTCTTAGATAACATGGTTTTCGTCATTACGGAGGGTTGCCTGAACTACTTTCGGCGGTATTTTATCGAGCCGTCGTTAAACCGATGGAACTACGGAACCTCACCTCATATCCGTTGCGACCAAGGTCAGTATACCGTCTCCAGATCAGTTTAACAAGGTAAACATTATTCTTCTATTTTTTGATTTATTTGAACAAGACATCCATTATTTATGTGATTTACATTAGGTGGGCGGCTTTATTACGAATAGATCAACAGAAAATCCGTACACGACGGTTAAACGAATTTTATTGGAACATTTAGCACCCTCAGCAGAGAGACTGCTGGCGAGTAATGGCGACCGTTGAAAGAATGAAACGTTCGTTGTGGAATCTACATTTAACTGATCTTATGAAAATTGCGATTTCGGCAAACTACGAAACTGTACTCATCGAGCAAGAGAAGGTACATTGATGTAAATACGTCACAGCAACATCGTTAATCAGCTCTCACTCAATTCACTAAACATCATATTCCGGGTACGAGCAAACCTTTTGAAAGCGGTCCTTATACAGAAACAACAGTAAATAAGTTACTCCAACTTAAATGGCAGCCACGTTATCCTATACGACAAAATAAACCACATGAGTTTTCTCATCGAAGTGGTAGTTTACCTTTCGGTGCTCCCTGTTCGACATTTTTCAACGTCCATTTTTGTGAATTTAGAATCATGCGATCTAGTTTTATCGGCCGCCATGGCTCGGCAGTAAATACCAACGAAGCAAAATAACTCAAAGTCGATTTTGGATTTAACGTTCGTTCACACACGCTTCCATCTAGTTTAAGCAGATGAGAATCGCCCGATTATTTTCACCGATTTTCTAGGTAGATTTGGCATATTTGTAATTTTCGTGCGGCTACACAGTTGTAAATCAATGTTACGACGATTCACCTTGATACGCCTACAACGATATATTATGCGATCAACAACGTATATAACTCTATGCTAAAGAAGTTTCCTTCCCTAATAGCAGAACCAAATTACAAGTTACGAAGTTACCGGTACGATATTCCGTGGTCCATCATATCGTCCAGACAATTATTCTACCTGCCATAAAGAGCAGCATTCACCATCGGCATCTCCATTCTCTTGTCCATTACATATGATAAAGAAGAAAGATAAACGTTGGAGACCGTGCGGTGACTCGGCAATTAAATACGGTTACGAAGCCGGATCCCTATCCGATACCTTCTCCAAAATTGACCTTGCCAAGGCTTATCATTAAATTTCCATCGTTTCTGAAGACATTAAAAAACGGCAATTACTACACCATTTGGCCTCCTTGAGTTCAACCGAATGCCATTTGGACTATGCAATGCCAGCGCATTCCTTTCAGTGACTTATAGACATCTTGTATATTGACGACATTCTTGTGGCATCATAAACGCAAGAACGTCACGGACGACATTTGAAAACAATTTCCCACCGACTAGTTATGAATTCTGTCAATCGGGTCCCTAACCTCATAAAACAGTGCCGGGTCATCTGCAAATACCCTAAATTTTCCTTTTACTAATGTTATTTATGAATAATAAAAATAACATCGGGCCGAGAATTTTCTTTAAGTAATTACAAAATAAAAAGTTTTCTTAAAATATTTTAAACACTCAGAAAATGGAGTAGATCGTTTTTTAATCTGAACTACACAATTGAGAAAGTTGGCTTGCCTCACTGATAAAGATTTGTGCTTAATGCGGTTTCATAAGTTTCGTCGAGAAAAATTTCCAGTTGTTCTGATGTATTGAATATTTGATTCGTAAGTAACAAATGAAGACCTTATCGGAGTGAGTGGCCATAAAAAGTGTCTCAGTTTAAAAATATATAAATGCGATTTTGTTTCCGACGAGCTCAGATATCACTCAAGGGCTTGATGTTTAATAAAAAATTTAGATCTGCTATTTGATTTTCGGAAATACCATATAACGGGTGTTTTTTTAGGAGGTTTGTTTTTCCGATAGATGTCGTTTTATTTTATGACAGTTGTTTTGACAGCTCAAAGTGGCATTTCTACTCAGTATTGTTTGGCAAATCATTATGAATAGGTTAACTCCAGAACAACGTTTTCAAATCGTGGAAATTTATTTTCAAAATCAGTGTTCAATTAAAAATGTTTATAGAGCACTTCGTGAATTTTATGGTGCACATAATCGTCCGTCAGAGACCACCATAAAGAACGTAATTACCAAATTTCGGTCTACATTCACTCTTTTGGATGCCAAGCCACCGACAAGAATGAGAAGAGTTCGTACAGAAGAAAATATTGCTGTCGTTGAGGCCAGTGTCGAAGAAAACGACAATTTATCGATTCGTCGTCGTGCTCAGCAAATTGGACTTTGTCCATCGACTTTATGGAAAATTTTACGTAAAGATTTGGGTTTGGTGCCATACAAAATTCAATTGGTGCAAGAATTAAAGCCACACGACCATCGTTTGCGCCGTGAATTCAGTGATTGGTCGTTAAATCAATTGAACGAAGATCCATTTTTTTACCGTAAAATTCTCTTCAGTGATGAGGCGCATTTTTGGTTAAATGGATACGTCAACAAACAAAATTGTCGCATTTGGAGCAAAGATAATCCACACGCCGTTCTAGAATTACCAATGCATCCTGATAAATGTACTGTTTGGTGCGGTCTATGGGCTGGTGGGATCATCGGTCCATATTTCTTTAAAAATGAGGAAGGACGACGCGTTACCGTGAATGGAAATCGATACAGAACCATGTTAAATGAGTTTTTGTTGTCAAATCTTGAAGATATGGATATGAATGAAATGTGGTTTCAACAAGATGGTGCCACTTGCCATACAGCACGTGAAACAATCGACTTATTGAAAGAAACTTTCAACGACAACATTATTTCGAGAAATGGTCCGGTGAATTGGCCTCCGCGTTCGTGCGATTTGACGCCACTCGATTACTTTTTGTGGGGATACGTG
Organism: Nephrotoma guestfalica; assembly: GCA_963691935.1. NCBI lineage: Eukaryota > Metazoa > Arthropoda > Insecta > Diptera > Tipulidae > Nephrotoma > Nephrotoma guestfalica. The sequence goes on along the minus strand of OY829915.1, from coordinate 162,233,177 downwards.
AAGTCATTGGTTTATGTGGATAAACCTCAATCGATTGACGCTTTGGAAACCAATATTCAACGTGTCATTGCTGACATACGCCCTCAAATGCTTGAAAAAGTGCTGGAAAATTGGACCTCCAGAATGACATTTGTGAAAAATAGTTGTGGTAGCCATATGCCAGAAATTGTGTTTAAATATTAAATGCCAAAAAATTATCTACCAAATAAAAAAAAATTTTGGTCATTTCATAATTTTATATGTGTTTTATTCAAAAAAAAAATCGGCAACCTCTTAAAAAAACACCCTTTATATATATATATATATATATATATATATATATATATATATATATATATATATATATATATATGCGCTGACGAAACCGGATAAATCGGAAGAGACTGTCTAGGGTGAGAAACTACACCAGTTTAAATTTTATTTCAATTTATCCTGTTATGTGTTGGAGGATTAGTAAAACAAAAATGCCTGAAAATTTCATTCATGATGCAAGCAAGATCAATTAATTGCCAACATAATTCCAATGAAATATTGCAAGCTTTAGAAATTGTAACCAGTACAGAAAACAGTATTTTTGTGAAAGGTAATAGAAAAGATAGCATATTGTGTAATTGACAAATTTTTGTTTAAAAAACCAAATTTAACGTAATACAAAAATTGACTGGAGATTTATGTGTACTTTAGGTTGAATTAAATTCCAATCACTTAACCTTGGATAGCTTTGATTTGTGAGTTTTAATTATCCACTCACCAACAAGCCTCCGGAAACAAACTCAATTTACGACTGTCATTTGGAGATACGCACTGTTCTGTTAAGTATGTTTTGACTAGGTTCCAAGTAGTTTATTATTTTAATTTAGAGATTATAACAATAAATTCAAACTAAGTCAAATAAGTTATCTTTCTTCACTTTAAAAAATACCATTACAATTATACATTAAAATTATTCAACTTACAACTTTGGCAACTTACAAACAATTCCACCCAGTCAAATAATCTACACGTGTAAAGTTAATAATAGAAAACATCAATTTGTTATGTACTAAATATTAAAATTTTGGAAGTCCGCAAAAAGAAATTTCAAAATGATGTGATTACTTCAGTTAATAATCTTTTATTATAAAAGTGCAAACTGAATTAAATTAGGTCACGTAAATTAATGTTTAAGCCTTCAACTTCATGCAAGAGATTATGAGTTTTATTATCCTTAAATTTCGTAAGTGGGTCTTCAGTTAAATAATATTCATAATTTAGTCGCCCAACTTAAATTAAAACTAAAAAAAATATTTAATATATGAAATGCAATCACCAGTCTTCAGATTTTCTCGCACCCCCAATACCATTGCTATCACGCGATCTTATTTCTTAAGATGCCTACATCTAAAAACAATTTTGACCAAAACCATAAAAAATTAAATAAATAAATTCACAATTCAACGCGAAACTAACGATACACGTAACGTTCGGATAATTTTATTTTTCGCTTTATTACAAAATTTCATTCATTTCTGTAAATTTAATGTTCTAAATCCATAAAACTCAATTTTATGCCAAATTAATCATATAATTTTGACCGATTCGCTAAATCATTTTGGTTTTTTTTCGTATTTTAATATTTTTTTAGTTTTGCTTACCTTATAACCGAAACCCCAAAAAAAAAATGATGACAAAACAAATAAAAAGAATATTAACAGAAATATTAAAAAGAATAAGACGCAAACCGACAGAAACACGGTTGAATGATTATTTATTTTTAAATTAAAAAACCGTTAATAAATTATAGAGATATAAAATATTTTTTTTTTGTTTTGGTTTTTCGTACATTTCTTGTGATAAATATCTTCCAATTTTCTTACCTGTGCGCTTTCTTAAAATAAATCCGCGAAAAAGAAATTTACAGTATCGTAAAAATACTCTTCAATTAATTTCGCTGTCATCCTAATAAATTTATTTGCAAACAAAAATACGATGTTGTTGTTGTTGTTCGTTTTTAACTATTTCATTCATATAATGGTGTTATAATAAAAATAAATTAAATTTTATAATTGCTTGAATAAATTTTGTTAATAATACTTGGTAATAAAATAAGCGAAGATTGTCATAATATTTTTAATTGAAATTTTAGATTTTTGGCAAATTGTGGGATCGTACACATAGTAAAGCGGCAATTAGCCTAGTGGAATATATATTAATTTAAATATACATATCGATGTCTTAATGTGAATAGGGCGTAACATCAATTTTTTTAAAATTCGTTTTTTGTTTTAATACGGCGCCTCTGGTTGTTTTATATAGGGTTTTCCATTAGGAATGATATGATTTTTAAGTGACGTTTCGCCATTTGTAATATGTCATGATCTGTAATTTTTTGTTTCATTGTATTCAGTAATGTTTACAATTTCATCATGGTGAGATATACGCAAGAACAACGTTTACAAATTGCAATTACAAACGATAACGATTTTTTTAAGAAAATCATCTTCTCCGATGAGGCTCACTTTCATCTGATTGGTGCGGTAAATAAACCAAACTGTCCATTCTGGTGCGAAGTAAACCCACAAAATATTCATGAAAAACCATTACATCCACCTAAATTGACAGTTTCTTGTGGTTTTTGGTCTAGTGGAATCATCGATCTGGAGCTACAAGACGGGGCTACGTGCCACACAGCAAGTACAACAATTTAATTATTGCGAGAATAGTTTGGATCATATCACTCTTATTCGAAAACCCTATATAATAAAACAAAACAACAGAATCGTCCTCCAATTGGAAATCGTAGTTTTCCCGCTTTTGTTTTAAGTCGTAACATCATGAATGTAAACGTCAAAACAAAAGTCGTAACATAAACAGTTTCGTAGAATTTTAAACCGTGAAGTCATGGTTTCTGGTGGTAGCTACATTCTGGTGGTAGATATATTGCTAAATAATGTTGAAAAATTGTCTTAATTGGTTAATTTCTTAGTTAAAAATTAAATTAAAATATTATTAAATTTACCTAAACTATGTAAAATAATGTCGAAAATAAATTTAAATATTAATACGACCTATTTTTCGTTTGCATTCGTTTATTACGTCATATTATTTTTATACAATTTATTATCAAAATGCAATTTCAATCTAAATGTAGTTACAAAAGCCGAAAGTAATAATACTAGATCTAGCCAAAACTCATTACGCAGAAAATAGTGCGAGGTCTGAAAACAAGCAAAAACAAAAAACATTGTGAAATGCGAAAACCTGTATTCTTATACTGTTACATCTGAACAAATTATAAAACGATATGGCCAAAAATGTTGAGTATGATATTGAAGCTTCTGAAACGATGATCAACGTTCAAGTACGTACACATATTAATATGGGGCTTGAGACAACCATGAACGAAACAGTACTAGTAATTGAACCTTTCGATAATATTTATGTACGTAATGGTATTCAGATAAATAACGCAGACAATGCTCCTAATAATGTTATTCAATCAAATACTGAAGCCAAAACTGCTAGCGATATAAAGAGGAATTCAAAACCGAACCATTATAATTACAAAAACCATGTATCGCAACAAAATCGTAAGAAGGGATCTGCATACCAAGGCTACGAACGTTCTAGAACTAAGCAGATTAAATATGAAATAGAAAGGTCAGATCGAAAACTTGAAGTAACATGTTCATTGAATTACTGCCTATAAAAGTAGGCTGAGAAAATAGATTACTACGACAATAAGAGAACAAATTTTGACAGAGTTTGTTCAAAGAGGAATCCAAAAAACGGTTATACACTGAAGGCTCGTCTCGAAGAAGAGAACCACCCAGCAACTTTTTAAAAACCAAAATCGGCGATATGTTGTAGGTACGTCAAAAAATTTTCCTCAGTACAAGATAGATAGTAATAGCTTGAAAATATTTCAACAATAGGTCGCAAGAAGCAAATCACTAAATAATCAAAACCGTGTAATTAAATTAAGTAGTTTTAAATAAGTACCTATTTGCATTGATATAAGCACCAATTATTATTTTATAAATTTCATTTTTACTAAAATATTAAGTTTTTTCACTCTCCTGTAAAATTTTGAAAATGCGACTTACGCCCTATTCACAATAAGCCATCGATATGGCGATATATATATATATATATATATATATATATATATATATATTTATATATATATATATATAACTATATATATATATATTTATTTATATATATATATATATATATATATATATATATAAATATATATATATATATATATATATATATATATATATATATATATATATATATATATATATATATATATATATATATATATATATATATATATATATATATATATATATATAATGATTCGGTGAAGGAATCCGAGGCGATGATTTACTTGGTTATTTAAAAATTCTTAGTTTTAGTTGGAGCTTTTGTGGACAAGACGACTTCAGTGATAGTAGCGTAAAACTAATCGAGACTGAGGCTAACAACCAGACACTTACTGCTTTTATCTAGGGTCACGAATAAGTACGCAGCAAGTTCAATCGGTAAGCATGGATTGAAGATTGTTTCAATGAAAAAGCCATATTTTGCACGAAAAATCGCTATTCCTACTTTGTGATTTTATACGACAAATGTAATTGAAATACGATTTATCTCTGCTAAGTTATATATTGTCTAGTAAAACGTGGGCCATTTTTTGGAAGTATGTTCAATATATGCAACGATTTTAATAGGTTTCAAAAAGTGTTAACGTATTACCAAATGAAGAAGTTTATCAATTTTTTTCTGAATATATAATAAGTCAGAAAATCAATTAAGATTGTATAGGAGCCTTCAATCAATCGTTAGTTTTATAAGTAAAAGTTTGTCGTTTTTGATATGCCGAAATTACTGAATTCGTGTAAAGTATTCGGATTTCACGGTGGGAAATAAAGAAAAGCTTTTATGATAGCCACTAATTAAATTAAATACTTCAACATAATTTCAAACAGCATAATCACATGTAAACTAAAGGCACCAGAATTATATTTCGTGGTTTGAATAACACCGGATGCAGACTGAGAGATATACTCAATTATTTACGAAAGTGTCCTTTTATGATATGATATTTACATTACAAAGTTCAAATTGTACATATTTTGGGATTATTAACGGCGGTACAGAGAAAAATAAATTAAGGGGTGACTATTCGGTCAACACCCGACTTAATTTTACAACAAATGCACATACACCTCGAATACACTAAATATAATTTTTAAATCGAAAAATTAAATGTTTCGGATTTTTTAATAAATACAAAGAATATTGATTTTTTATTAAACAAGATGACAAATTTCCTTCGGATGTTGCCACTTGTAGAAAAAGCTTAAGTTTGAATTTTCATCCCAATCACCGGTCTAAGGTGCATAGGACCAAATTTTCGTCAAAAAACAGTTTTTGGCCAAAAACGTAGTTTTGGAAGAATGATCCTTATTAGTATTGTTGAAATTTTATTTAGATTGTTTTGGTTTATGATTCCTTTTCTCGTAAATGATACTTTTTCAAAATATTTGCAAAAAGCGAAAAGGCTGCTACTTTCTGTAGAACGATTTGAATTATGATCTTCTAATTTATCAGTTTATAAGTAACACGATCTACTACGGGTTTTACTACATACAAGCAAGTAATATCGGTGCGCAACAAAATTTCCGTTTTTTTTTAAATGTAAAATCAAATCTCAATAGAGGTGTAAAAAATGGTTTATTCAATGTATTGTCCTTCCCTATCTACACGATTTTGTCATCTCTCTGGCAATACATGAATACCACGACGATAAAACGACGCTACTTTGGACCGAAACCATTCATCTAACCAATTTTGCAATTTTAAAAAATGGCCAAGTGCAGTCCTGCCACCTCGTGTCCAAGGTTTAGATTGATGAGTTGTTATCGATAGCCTTGTCAATTGACAGTTTCGCCCTGTGTCAGCAGCCCATAGTACACGATTCCTTTCTGGTCCCACTAAACGCAGAGTATTGTCTTCTTTCCGAAGCAATTTGGCCGTGCTGTCAATGTTAATACTTTGCCAGATGAAAGCCACGTTTTTTGCATTTGAGATTGTCAAACAAGATCTACTTCACATCTTTCGTAACAATTCGATGCAGAAAGCTCTTTCTTTCATGCCGTGAAATCAAAATTTTGCAAGTGGTACTTCGATTTTCCATCTGTCTTTTAGTCAACTCATAACGGTTGGAAATACCTTGGTGAGCCGTGTTTAATGCCTCCGTAAGTTGATCTTGAGTTTACGTATCATATTTACCCAACATTGCTTGCAGCTCGGTGTCTTCAAATGTGTTTGGTCTTCCGGCGTCTTGTCCTCATTGTCGAATTCGCCACTTCGAAAGCGATTAAAGCAATCTCACAGGTATAATGCATATTTACCGTAGGCCTCCTCAAGCAAATAACGTGCTTCAGCTGCATTTTTTTTCAAGTTAAAGCAGAAAAGAAAGCTTCCCGCAAATACTGTTTGTTTGGCACAAAACTCAACATTTTCGTTCTTAGAAAAAATATTTTTGCGATGTGATATGTGCGCTGGTATTACAATTGGTTATCGTTTACAACTGTCCACGCTATGAACAATACACAACTTCTGACATAAATGACAACTGTATGTGTCGCTAGCACCATCTTTGTTCGAAACCCAGAAATTTAGTTCCGCACTTGATAAGAATATTTACTTATTTAAATAAAATTGTTGTTGTTGTCAATGGGAAAATTGTTGTTGTCAACAAGCGTTTAACAGAAAATTCAATATAAATAATACAGTAAACCCTCCAAGAATACGATTAATTGGTTCCGTGTTCTTTGAAACCTTGATGTACGAGACTGCAAAAAACGGGAGTGTAAAAATAAAAAAAACGTTCCGTTGTTTTTTTTGTTCTGTTATACAAAAAACAAAATAAAAGATAATCAACGAAAATCATGTAATTCGAGGGAAGGTATCCGTGTTCTTCAAATGCCGTGTTCTTGGAGGGTTGCCTGTATAACAAACCATCAGAAGCTATTAAAATATTCTTAGAGTAATTATTTTTGCAAAATAAAACTGTTATTTGCAAAACAATTATTGTTGTCAATATGCGTTTAAAACAAAATTCAGTATAGCTAATATACTAGGAAGCTTCAAAAGTTAAACATTCACTTTTACACTTCAATCAAAATATTCAAAACATATTTCTCTCTCTAGCTTTCACATTCCATGAAAGAATTTTGCAACCTGCACGATTGTAATTCAACCATCTTGAAGCACGTTCTTCCAGTTCTGACATCCTAATATACGAAAATCTTGTTTGAAGTGTTTGAATCTCGTTAGGTCTTCCCTTACGATGTACATCGTCTGGTGATTGATGGGACGCTTTTCACATCATTCGTTTTGTGGACGCGGATTTTTCAACGTGACCCAGCCCACTAACTCGGTTCGATTTGATGAATCCGCTAATATTTTAGACTCCAATCGGGTGCCTTCATAGTTCGGTCAAAACCGAATGATCTTTTTCTAAATATCTAATTTTCCACAAAATATCTACTAGCCTATCTACAAATGAGGTAAAGGTCAAACTCTCACGTCCGAAAGTAAGCATTCCATAATTATAAATAACGTTTGGAAACTACGGAAGCTAAAGAGCCACTTTTGGGCGGAATTAAAATTGATGATCTTAATATGCATGCATTTAATATAAAATTGAATATAAATAATACTTGGAAGCTTTCGAAGTTAAACTGTCAATTTTAAACTTAATTTCAACAACCAAATTTCTAGAGTTTGAGTTAAACAAAATAAGATGTTGGTGTTGTCAATATGGCAAACAGAAAATTTATATAAATAATTTTTGGGAACTTCAGAAGCTAAAAATTCACTTTTACCCTTAATTGCAATGAAATTATTTATTATGCCTAAACAAATCGTTGTTGTTGTCGATATGGAGAAAATAAAATTGTTGTTATCAATATGCGTTTAATACAAAACTCATTATAGATTATAGAGTAGACTTAGAAACTGCAGAAGTTTAATATTTAAATTTATTCAAAATATTCTTAGAGTATTGATTTTTCCAAAATAAGTTATTTTTACCGAATGATCTAGAATAGTTACTAGGAAATTAATTCGTTGTTGTTGTCAATATGGAGTATTTTAAATTATTAGGGTATATTCGTATAAGCGATTAACAGAATACTCTGTATAAATAAATTTTAAGCTCTGAAAATTAACTTAATAATTTTCACAAACTATTTCATGAATAATAATTATGTCAAAATTAAGTCGTTGTTGTTGTTGTCAATTTTATTTATTTTTTATCATATGTTAATACTTAATTCAGTATAAGTAAAATTGAAAGCTTTGAATGTGAAACATTTATTTGTAGGCACAATTTTATCTTGAAAATTATAAAAGTATTTATTTAGCAAAACAAAATCATCAACCAGAATTGTTGTTGTCAATAAGTGGTTAACAGAAAATGAAATATAAATAATACTTTTAAGCTCTGGGAGTTAAACGTTCAATTTAACACTTCAATACGGCAAGATTAAAATTTATGTACGCAGCATAAATAATATTTGGAAACTCCGAAAGATAAACATACGCACTTTTGCAGTTAACTTTAATCAAACTACTCTAAATAAATAGAAGTATAAATAACTCTTAGACATTCACTAAGTGAAACATTCAATTTTATACTTAAATTTAACCAAAAGATTCTAAGAATATTGTTTAATCAAAATAAATCGTTGTTGTTGTCAATGTTGCGGAATTAGGTTTTTGTTGCGATGATTATATATACTTAGATACTCCAGGAATAAGGATTCAACTTATAACGTTAAATTCAATCAATATATTCTAAGATATTGATTATGTAAAATATTTCGTTGTTGTTGTCAATATCAAATAAATCTTTGTTGTTGCCAATAAGGCGGAAATAACATTTTTGTCGTCAATAAGCGTTTAACACATAAATCAATATGGAAAACATGAGGAATCTCCGGAAGTTAAACATTCACTTTTACACTTTAGTAAGCTCTAAACCATTTATGTATGGAATACAACATCGTGCATGTGACGAGCTTTCAAATTATTGATGACTTTTTCCGATAAAAGCAGTTCAATGGCCTCAATTAGAGCTCAAATGTTTTTCTTAAGATCATGAATTGTTTGTGGATTCTGTATGCTTTATTTAAAAAAAAAAACCTTAAAGAAAGTAATCTAACAATGACACATCGCACGATGTTGGTGGCCAGTTGACATCAGAATTTCTTGAAAATAATCGATCATCGAACTTGGTTGAGTGGTATATGGCACTGTCTGAACTCAAGATAACGAAAATTTTTATTTACAGCTCTTACTGTTTCACGAGTACGAACTGGACGATGGTGTTCGTATGCTCGACGACCTGCAAATGTTCTAATTTCTTCAAAACGTTCAATAGTTTTATCCGGATTACAGGCTCTGTGGGACGTTGACCAAAAACATCACAACCAAATGTTTTTTTTTGCAGGCCATTTTCGTAATAAGTTTGGAAAATGAAAACGTGTTGTTGTGTTGTAAACGCGCGTATTACTAAAAATGGCATAGTTTTGACTTTTCATTTAACTAAAAAATTTCGGGTCGCCGGAATTACAAAGGACACCCTCTACAAATTATAAACAAACTAGGACGTTCTGAGTTGTCAATATGGCGGAATTTAATTTGCGGACCATATTTTCTAAAAAAATAAATCATTGTTGCTGTCGATATTGTGCAATTATCTTTGAAAATTCAATCCAAAATAATAAATGAAAACTGCGGAAATTAAAAATATACTTTGTGTTAAATTCAATCACAATATTATAAGAATGTTGATTTTATCAAACTAAACCAAATCAAATCGTTGTTGTTGTCAATATTGAGAAATAAAATTGTTGTTGTTCGTACGCGTTTAACATAAATTTCCATATAAATAATAGTTTTAAGGTCCTGAAGTTAAACATTTACATTTAGACTTTAATTCAATCAATATATTCCAAAAGTATTTTATTTGTAAAAAATATTTCGTTGTTGTTGTCAATATGATGGAAACTAAGTTGTACGAGTAGGTGGCAATATTCGCTTAATACAAATGTTAGTATATAATTAGCACTTGGAAGCTGCAAAAGTTAAACATTAACTTTTACACTTTACTGCAATCAAAATATTTTTAAAATATGCAATATGGCAAAATAAATCGTTGTTGTTGTCAATAAGTAGGAAAAGAGTTGTTGTTTTTAATATGCATTTAATACAAAATTCAACACAAGTAATAATTGGAAGATTTAAAATGTAACAGGGTCAAATAAAATTGTTCTTTTCGCAAATATGGCGGAAGTAAAATTGTTATTGTCAATATTCCGTTTAATCCTAAATTCAAAATAAATAATTCATGAAAACTCCGGGCTAAAAGGTCGGATTTGTCAAAATAAATCGGTTTATATGGCGTAATTAAAATTGTTGTTGTCAACGCGCATAACGTAAAATCCAAAATAAATAATTTCTGGAAATTACGGAAGATAATCATTGACTTTTAGAAGTAACATTGCAAGAGGAACTAAAAATTTCATGGGACTTTTCTGCTAACGCCAGTTATAGTGAGAATAGCGGGCTTAAGGATATAAATGATGTAATCACTACACTCACTATATTTATTGATATACATTTTTAGTATAGGTCTACAACTTTAATGGTGGACGATTGTTCGGCACTTTGGTTTTCACTTTTAATTTCACTCGCTTGTGTGTGTGTGTGAGACATGTGTGCTCTTGAACTTCTCAAACCCGACTGTTCTTATTCGTTTTTCATTTTTTTGAATCTTTGAGCTAGGCCTCGTAATTAAGTGGCGCGGAGTATAAATAGTTTTGCTACGAGGAGTACCGAGGAGTGTTAAACAGTGCCACGAAGTGAAATGGATTTTGAGCAGCTACATAGCAGCTACACTTAAGACTTCCACCGAAGAACCATTAAAAAGGGGAGTGGAGAGCTGACATCAAACATGATGTTCTCTCAGTATGGCAAACTACCTTCAAAATCTGCTAAATGGGAATGACGAAGTGACCTTCATTATAGCAATAGCTTCTGAAAGTGAAGAGGCCTTTGTCAAATATTCCACAGTAGAAGAAATGCGCGCAGCTATTAGAACCTTGAAAAATGAAAAGGCACCCGGTCTCGATGGAATCCTCACAGAATTGATTAAGCTCGGAAGCGCGCTACTTTTGCATCAAATCTATACAATCTCATCGTCTCTATTTCGGACAGTATTTTGTCCGTTGCACAAAAAAGGCGACCGTGGTATAGCTCTATTGAACGCTGCTTAGAAAGTGTTGGCTATCATTGTATTTGCCTGACTCATCCTTTTCGCCGAATCATTTTCGACTATCAATGTGATTTTCGATCTAACCAATCGGCCAACGACGGGAGTACAACATAAACATACATCAACTATTTATAGACTTTCGACAGGCATAAAGCAATATTGAAACTTCATGATTTATTATTAATAAATCGTGCTTTTTGGCCGAAGACCTAACGATATCAAGAACGGTTTCATACCGCTCGATCGCTGCACTAGAAGTATTGGTTTGGAGATGAACATTAGAACCTCCTAATTTTCTGCAACACCCAGGAACATATCATGGCAAATCTCGGAATTGACGACCTTAATTTAGCAAGCATATAAGCCCAAATCGCTGCCGGACAACGAATTTTCGACGCCCAATCAAAATTATTGAGATAAAACCTGTGCTGATTTTCGGAAGCGAGAACTAGGCCATGACCTCTAGCGGTTGTAAATTATTATCTACCAGCGATAGAAAGGTCATTCGTTCCATTTTACCGTACGATTCGTATGAACCACGGAATAAAACAACTTCTCGGAGGTTCATGGTATTCATCAAATTCAAACGAGTTAGATGAATCGACCACGTTGCAAGGTCTCCACAACAACGGATAATCAATAAAGTATTCCCTGAACAACCAATCGGTGTGTGTCGAAGAGGAAGACCCCGACTGCGAACGCGTGACGGCGTCGAACAAGACCTATGCATATTGGGTCTATGCATATTAGGGTGTCGAAACTGGAGGACGAGAGCGATGGATAGAGATGAATGGATGTTATTCCATGAAAGCTAGAGCGAGAGAAGGATATTGCCTATATAAATCATCACTTTGTATAAAGTACAGTTTTAAAACATTGTAGCGAATTATTATTGTAGTTGCAACAAAAATAGCTGACGAATGAAAAGATTTGTTTAAGACTTCAAAAGCAATGATAAATAATTTTACTAATAAGTTTTGGGCTATAAACAAATACTCAACATTAGCAAAATAACTATCGCCTTATACTATTATTGGTTCACTAAGAGCTTGGTATAGTTTGCTAAAAGCTTGGGCAATATTTTGCAAGTTTGTCTGGTTATCATAAATCACACTTTACATGCAAATTGTGTATTATGCCCATTGACAATTTTAAATATTTTAACTCACCAGTTTCTATCACATAAGTAAGCGTGATATAGAATAAGAAATTAGCTATGAAATTACCTGTGATCAGAAAAATCAGAGGCAGTTAGATCCGATAGTCGAATAAGATCAATTTCGAAAATTTAATTATTAGATGTATGAATTAATTTTTACAGATTTTTCAGAAAAGAAGAATTTTATTTCGAATTTAATCTTGGAAATATTCTCCATCCTTTCTTATGACGAATTTATGCACATCGTCCAGCCTTTTGAACTGTTTATCCACTAAGGCGTTCTGCATGGATCAAAACAAATTATTGCCTGATGAGGCCAAGTCTGGTACATATGCCGCGGGCGGGAGAAATTTCAATTCCCAGGTTAAAAGAGTATTTTGAATTACGCGAGCAATGTGAGGTTGAGCGTTGTCATGCAACAGCATGACTTGCCTGCCTTCCTGCCAAGTAAATGGCCTTTTTTGTCGCATTCTACAGTCACCACCTGACCATTTTCCAGGAGTTCGGAATAAAACACACTCTTCATGTCCCACCGGATACACAAGAGAATCTTCTTTAAGTGAATATACTGTTTTGGCGTTGATGTATTGGGTTGCTCGGGATCTATCCATAGCTTTTTACGCTTGGGATTCCCGAAAAAAATATAATTTAAAACACCCGTTACAATTTTCTATTAAAACTCCTCTCTTTGTTGCCGGGCAAGCAGTGAAATCACGTGTTCATACGTTGACCTATAGATTGTGTTTGGTCAACACATGGACCCACCTTTAAAGTTTTTTAATTTTTCCCATTTGGTGCAAATCCTTGGTAATAGCTGATCTGAAAGTTCGTGTTGCGTTTGCGTTGAGTCCTCATCCAGTAGGGCTTGCAATTCCGCATCATCAAATTTTTTACCAATAATTACACGTTTCATAAGACACAACATCGGCACCAAGAACACTACAAATTGATTGCCGTGCTATAGAAACATTTTTCCCTTGCTCGAATTAGTATAGAATGCAGTGCCGAAATCAGTTACCATCGTAAACGGTATTATGAAACCTTGCGTGAAAATATTTCTATTTTAAATAGAATTTAATCTTATGCTCGAAGAAAACATCTGTTAAAATTATGTCATACACCTAATATATAATATATCAAAAATAACCAAACAGATCCTTCAGGAACACCACAATTAATAAGACTTGAACCACTAATTGTGTTATTTATTTTACCGATTTGAAACGATTTCTTAGTTAACTGTCAAACCGAATAGTAAATTAAATCCTCGAAGCCTATATTTTATATTTTCCATACGAGTATATTGTAATCCACTCTATCGAACGGCTTAAAGTCGTAGTTGAATCTTGTGGCTAATTGCATTTATAAGCGAAAAGAACCATTCTATTCTATTGTCCTGATATTAGAGGTTTGAACATCATAATAATTTGGATTAACGATATCTTACCATTCGTTGATACCAGAAGTGATTTGATAAAATGTTTACACATTTTTATTCTGGCAACATATATCAAGGTTTTACAAGATAATTATTTGTCGATGTAATACAATTATTAAAAACCTTATCGGAACAAATTGAATGCGTTTACTGATTTAAAATGTTTTCGCTACAGCTACTATCACGTATAACCATCGATAATCATATGTATATAAATAAATAAACGGTTTTCAAAATGCAATCGCAAGGTTAGAACGTGAACTTTGCAATCGAATTGATATCAATGACCTTTACTCAAGTTTACCTTCAAAACACAAACGTAACATTGTGTACTCGATTGAAGATAATTTTAAACTTATAGCTACCTTTTTTGAAATGTTCTATAAAAAAATTTAAGTATAATTTAGTCCGGGGACTAAAAAATGTATCTGTATATAAAAATTCACTTTCCCTCCTCGTTCAACATCAAAGCAAAGATACTTCAATGCGATCAAAAAAAAAAATGAAGTAAAGTTCATTGAGCTATAAAAATGTAAAGTTCAACTTAAAATATAATGAATCACGGCACGCGCATAAAATACAAAATATTTTAATCCAATAAAAATTTCATAATCACAAATTGGCCTCGAAAAAACAAATATAAATATTTAATTTATTTAATTTAAAAAGAAATTAATTTACCAAATAATTGTCTATAGCCGATATTTGAGTATTTGAATAAAACAAGTGTTTGAGTTTGAAATTTATTATATTCAACTCAAATACGAATTTTGGCAAAAAATGGTTCGAATTAATTTAAATAGTTAGAATTTAAAAATACTCGATTTAATTCCCAGGATCATTAAAATTTGAGATATTATTGATTCTGTTGATAAAATTGTCTTGAAATTTAAAATTACGTAAGCTCTAAGAGCACCTGGTTAGCGTAAACCGAATCAGTAAGCTTCCTAAAAATACATCAGCAGTCTCTGCGTTAATTCGGTAAAGGTGATGCTCGAAATAAACTATAAAATTGTTTAATTTTAAAATTAAATTTAAAATGAATTAATTTTTAATGCAACTAAATTTTTTATTAATAATAACTGTCAAAGCGAGTATAATATGTATAACATACACACTCATACATATGTAAAAAAAATAATTAAAATTAATTAATTGTAATCAAATAAAATTATTTTTTATTGTTTTCATCCATGACAAAGATCGAATATACACAATCCATTACCAAACCATCACCATCATCAACATCATCATCATGTATTACAACCGGAATTAATAAAATACAAAAAAAAAATTAAATTAAAATTAATTAAAAAAATGTACAAAATAAAAAATACATATATAGAGATTAATATTAATAAAATCAAACTGCGACCTTGTAGTGATTAATTTTTTTTTTTAGGCTAATGGTGAATTGTGGGAGAGATACTCGTATTATAGTAGAAAGTTTGGGTTTTTTCGATTTGATAGACATAATATATTTTTACAAGGTTAATTCAAATTTAATCAATTTATCGTGTTTGAGTCAATACTAAATCAACACATGTGTTTGGATGAATTAAAAATATAATTATGTTTATTTTTTAATTTTTAATTTTTGAAAGGTTGGGAATTTTTAGGTGCCGCGTACAAACACGGATCATTCTCTTCTAAGCTTTAATATAAAACAGAATAAGAACATTAACCCCGTATCAAAAATATTATTGCGTTGCTAATCACGTGGTTAATTGACATTTTGCATATTTCTAGGTTAGACGTCATGTTCACCAGATATTCATAAAAATTCTTTTTGACTTAATCCAAGTTTAGAAATATTATGAAATTATTTTAAGGATAGAAATTCAAAGTAAATATCTTAATTCAAAACAGATAATTCTTGGTCGAACCATCAAACCGTCGCTCAAAGACATAGACTCATCATGATGAAACGCGCCATTACACCATTATAAATCCCAAATGAATTATGAACCGCAAACAACGAATGCAGAATGATGTGAGCTTTTTATCTGCTCTCGAAATCTGCTAACTAGAAAAGTTTGAGCTTCCTGGCAAATGATTTAATTAAATGTAGTGTAGTCTGAGTTGATCCGCAAATCCGCACTAATTTGAATGATTTTTTGATGCTAGATTTAGGGCTTATTCATGAAAAATTTATCGTAACTTCCATTTTGATTAGGACCCTTAAGTGTGCTTTCGTTTTCACAAAATTTTCTCTTAATATTTCGTTATTAGCTCTGAAACGTGGAGAAGTTGTGCAAGCTCGATCGGAATGTACAATTTTTTCGAAATAATAAGTTAAATCCGTATAATTCGTGCCCAAGTTTGTTTGTTTTCAAATATTTTGTTTTTAAAACACTAGCAAATCGCCGATAGTAGGCCAGGTAGGCAAATACGGATTGTTTGGTAGGCAAATACGGAGTTTTTCTATAGTATGTAGGTTCGAATGGTAACGAAAAAATTTATAAATAAAGACACAATGAAATTTAATTTTTAGGTTAGGTTCAACAACAAATTTAATTTAGTAAATAACGCTCGTAGATAGTTAGGATAAAGCGACGATAGCTTATTATTTGCACGCATGTATAGGGTTTTCCAATAAGAGTGATATGATCCAAACTTTTCTCGCAACAATTCAATTGATGCACTTGCTGTGTGTACCGTAGCCCCGTCTTGTTGGAACCAAATGTTGTCAAGATCAGAAACGTCTTCCTATTGCGGCCACAAAAAGTTGGTTATCATCGATCTATGCCAATCTCCATTAACAGTAACAGTGTTACCAGCTTCATTTCGAAAAAATACGGACCGATGATTCCACCAGACTAAAAACTACACCAAACTGTCAATTCAGGTAAATGTAATGGTTTTTCATGAATAATTTGTGGATTTTCTTCGCACCAGAATCGACAGTTTTGTTTATTTACCGCACCACTCAGATGAAAGTGAGCCTCATCGGAGAAGATGATTTTCTTAAAAAAATCGTTATCGTTTTCAAGTTTTAATTTGTAAACGTTGTTCCGAAACGTCACTTAAAAATCATATCATTCCTATTGGAAAACCCTATATTTAGAATTGCAAGGAATTTGTCGGATATGATATATTGATTTATGACGATCGCAATGGAGGAATTTAGAGGCATACTAACATAACGTGGCAGGAAGTTTAAATTTTTGTAAATTTTCATTCTCCAAAACGTTTTGGCACCGTTTAAGTAGTTGTATATTTTTTCTTCCACTGATCACTTTTTGCCTTCAGAGTTAAAGACCTAAATCATCAGCGACAAATCTATTACGTATTTCGATTTAGTGTTTCAATCAATCTCTCAACCGGTCGAGGCATGCTTCTAGAAGGTGCCTTAACTGCTCGTAGAATCAAAGAAACTTCTTTAGCAACTTCGGATATACACATGACTGCTTATCAATCGCGGGCGAATAGCATAGTAGTATATTTTCATTGACACTTTAAAAATGATTTCAGGTTCCGATGCTATTTGGAGTTTAGGAATTCTTAGTAAAACAGGGATTCGCGCAACGGTTACAGATACTTTGTACAGCTAAAAATTCTGCAGTGCTTTTAATCGAAAATAATTTCCAAAGAATCCATGTACCTGCCTCGTTAGATCTTTATCCATAATTATTATCTAAGACAGTTACCGAGCAACTACGCGCCACTGTTCAATATTGATTATCTATGCTCGCTCGACAGCAGTAACCTATTTAGTACCATCAAAGTGATCAAAAATTACGAAGGTGTTTTATTTAAATAAACTCATACCAGCATTCAAATACTATTTGATGGAAATTCTGTTAAATAACTGTTAAAGAGGCACTATTGGAAAATATCAATAATCTTTTCATTTTTGGTTTCCTAAATGAAATTTGAACCTTGCTAAAACCACATAACGAAATATGCAGTTGGCTACCAACATTTTATGGAGACATTTGCATATCATATATAGTTTAAAGAGTCCCATGATCTCGTAAAATTTTGACAGGTCTACAAATCGAACACCTTGAGAGTTGTTCGTTAAACTAATAGACATTTTATTCAACCTATACAACAGTGGTTTGGGCTTCATCGTCCGTTATTTCAATAATTTTGTCCGCTTCATCACTTTAAACTTTAAATTACACATACCTTTGGCCAATATTTTAGCAATCACTAAATTTATTTGTGAATAATTATTTTATGATGTGATCTTGAGGAAGTGTCCTTTGGCTATTGAAAAATGGAGTGATGAATATGTTGTGGCAAACACCAGACTTCTGAACCTAAAATGAACGTAAAATAAAACAATGGACGAGCTATTATGTATTCAGCAAAAAAATACTTACAAAATAACAGTATTCCAAAAAAATACAATAACGACGGTGGAGTACGCAAAACAAAAACTTATTTGGAAACTCGTATTATAATCGACTATAAAATTAGAGCTGCACTCTCGCCACTGGCATCATCTCATCAATATCTCAATAAGGGGAGACAAATTGTTGAGATATAAAACCACCTCATATGTGACATTTGTCAACAGCAAAATAGAGGACCGCCCAACACTCAGACGTTACCAACGCTTGATCAGTCACAACCATCGTCACTCATTAGTCAGGGTTTTGGAATATTGCCGAACAACGAAACAAACCCATAGTTAGGTAAAAGTGGATTAGTAATACAGCTTTCATTAATGCCCCGAAAGATCTGAGATTCAATGGACGATGAGGGCAGCAGTAATAAGTTAGTTAAAAAGCAGGACTTTTAAATGCGTCAATAACATCATAAAATTGCATCAATCGTTTATGCATTGGGTACCGCAGATTGCTCATAGGAATAATTGCAACTAAAAACCAACCAGCTGCAAACAATATGGATGAAAACGGCCAATTGCCCACTGAAATTATGGTAAAAATTAACGAAAATAAATAAACAATCAAATATTTTCAAAACAAATTCTACGGTAACTTGCAAGACAAGAAGCAACTATTATTCGATTGCAACATACCAGATAGAAACACCACTCACAACGGGATCCTCAAAGTACAAGTTACCGACAATTAAAAAAAACAATTTTCTCTGAAGAGTTCGAGAATAGAAGCTTATTCAACCATAAATTTACTGAGATCATTCACCGGAACAATAATATTTCTGATACAGTAAAAATGCCTTTCTTGAGTCACACTTACAGAAAAGTGCGCAGCTTAGCTGATGAGCCACCTTTCAACAATCGCCGAGTATTACGAAATTGCTTGGAGCTTGCTACAGGCAAGATACAACAACCAACGACTAAGCTGGCAAGTATTTCAATTTATTGCTTTCCCTATTAACAATACAAGTTGCAAATTAGCACAGAATTAGCTGGACTAGCTCTTTATGAAACAACATTATCTAACCCAAGAGAAATTTCAAATATATCGTTTAGACTTCATGTAGAGAAGGTTCTAGTCGTTATAAGAAATGCGTAGTACAATATCAACCAACAAGAGAACATCACGGCTCAGTATTATGCTAGCATTTCTGGAAAATATCAACATTAGGCGATACAAAATATGTGGATGCCTGCGACCTTTGCGTACGTTGTCTTGCCCTTACGAAAAAGGTCAGAGCAGATCAACATCGTGTATGGTTTGCAATGTATATCATCAGACATTTTCATTGAAATAATGCAGCTTCCTGTGAACCAGCAATGAACTGTGTTGCTACCCACTGTGGTGATTAAATCAACTACCTGCACTCTACAGCCCGTTACATTAAGGAACTTGATTGATTTAGGGTCCGAAGCCACCTGAAGATCACCAAAGGTTTCCAACCTCTTGAACGTTGAAAAAGGAAAAAAATCGTAAATATTGCGATTATAGGTGGAGCCGAAGCTGTCGTTTTCAGACACAATATTAACCTCAAACTGACACCAAGTTTTTTGGAGACTTTTCTGTAAATGGTAAAGAGAACTTCCGTGATTAGTAAATAGAAACATACGAGTATATAGAAAATAAAATATTTTCCGAATCCCACTACAATCGCTTGCAACCAATTGACTTGGTAATTGGAGCTGACTATTATCCTTTAATAATAACCAACAACCTCATAAAGGATGAACAAAATGAGCCATCGCCTATCATGCGGATTTTGGCAGGAGTTTAATCAACGACATTGGAAATAACAAACATAAAGCAACAACAGCCACGGAAACAACAAATGCAGTAATCAAGAATAATTACAATTGTAATGAATACAGCGTTCCGGAGGAAAAAATCTCACCAAGATGGAAACTGATTTGATTGAACAAAATTTGGGGTGGAATGCAGATGGAAGATACAAGAAGAGGATTCCTTTTTAAACGAGCCATAGTACTCTAAGAAAATCAAGAATAATTGTTATAGCCAGATTATTACAGTTCAAAAGGAAGTTCACAAAAGATGCGTCATTCAAGTCACTGAAGTCAAAGTTAATCAGATCAGAACAACAAGCTACCTAAATAAATAAAAGCAATCATATATCGAATCATGGTGTGCTGAAGGAAGACAATATAACAACTAAACTTCGTCACGTATAAATCGTCAACGGTATAAATTTGTGGCTGCCTACCGATTAAATATAGTTCATTATTGAATCACAGCAGCAAATTTTTCAGCCGTAAAAGCTGTATTACAACTGAACCAAGATAATAACAGCGTTTATCCAATTTCAGCTAGAACTGTGTCGTCGGATCTTGCATTTTTAGTTGTAAAAGAGCTAAGAGCGCTCACGGAGAAAGTTGGTTTAAAAATCAAAAGTTTTGGAATATATCCCAAGCGAAGTACAATCTGGGTCAAACTGACAAAAAAATTAAATGATAACGTAAACGCCATAGGAATCTTGTGTCGTGCCCCTGCATATACATTTAAGTTTGAAGTCTCAACATTGCAACTATCACACGGTCATACAACTAAGCAGTCATTGAAGACGGTGCTGTCCCCAATGTCCATCACAGTCAAACTATTGATGCAAGAACCGGACTATTCGAATAGGATCGGATGGTTGTGCCAGTTACATTTAACGCTAAAAGCAGCTAATAATTCCTCGGTGGATTGGCACGAAACATAATCACCAATTGACTTGAGTCTGCGGTGGTTTTTTATTGAACCACTGACAGCATAAGCCGTGTTACAACATCTTTAGTTATGTCGAAACCACGGGTCGCTCCTATTAAAACTAAATTATCTATCCCACGGCAAGAGCTTAATACAACCTTGCTACACGCAAAACTTATAAAGCTTACTCTAGGTGCCATAAAACACAATAACATCAAAAGTTATAATGTGGGAACCATGCCGAATCAAAACGGTCGTGGCCAAAAGAATATCAGCAATAAGAAGCATTATATCAACAATTACATGGCGTCATGTAAGATCAAATGTGAATCCTGAAGACCCAGCGTCTCTTGGAACAACCCCTTTAACTTTCGTTAACAATGATTTAGGGTAGAAGACAATATTCTTTAAGACGTACAGTCGGAGGAATTGAAAGAAAAATAAATCACACATACACTCCTACAGCCAACAAGTAAGGAGAACTATTGAATAGAGAAGTCCGAGATACGGAAACTCTCAAAATCATCCAGAAACACGATTTATATTAGCGGACTTCCATCATTGACGGATTCATCAGTCTTAAAATAATGGAATACAAGTGAATGCAGGAATAAAATCAGTGAAATTTCACCTCAAAAGAGTTATTGGAGAATCAACCTTGACATTTGGGCGGTTTTACACGGTTACAACTAAAATTGGAGCGTGCCCAAACTCACGGCTTTTAACACCACTCACAGATGACTCACACATGATAAGGCACTTCTTAATTGGCGATTCAGTAAAAGTGATACCATGTGCGGACATCGATACCGTGATACTAAAATCAAGATGGCATATGGCTGAACAATTGGTACAACTCTTCCAAAAGTGGTGGGGCGCCGATCAATTTAATCAATGTAAACGAATAAGTACAAATAAAGGATGATTAACTACATGCCACATCGTGTAATTTGGATCGGATCATTGAGAGTCAATTATAAAACGCAAGCTACCGATTAAAGACAACCTAGAGAAGCATTGCCGCAATTACATATCTAGTCCGGTGATATAAGTTTAAAAAGCAACAACAACCCAGCTCTAATACAAAGGCCATATGGTCAAGCAAAACATGTATATATGGAAAATAAATTATGCGGCATTATCAATAATCTATATGTACTGCATTCTAGGACTTGCACAAGTCACCATCCAAATAAGTCCTTCTGACCAGTCCATCGGGATAAATTTTGAGGAATTAGATATGCTCGAAATAGTGGTAATGAAATGGACATAAGTTGTTCATTACAACTTGACTTGCTGTTGGATGAAAATTGAGAACTTTAAAATAGCCCACACAAGTTACGATCGGTGAGCATGGAACGGCTCGGTTAAAAATGCAATGTCATGTTACAGCAACTTCTACTGCAAAAGAAGTATTTAATAGCAGGCAACGAGCTATTATTCGAAAGCAATAATGATCGTAAACCATGTCAAACGTGGTTTTCGAAACTCAGTGAGCCTAGTGTTAGGGGCCATGTTGGGAACCATGAAAAGTGTAGCTACACATTTTAACGAAAAGTGTAGACTCAAAGAGTGTAGATAAACAAATTATCAAAAAGTGTAGCTGCAAAAGAAACACGTTTTTAAGTGATTTAAGTGAATTTGGCCAAAGACGTTTCCACGTGTAGCACCATATCGCCAATCACAACATGTAAATTGTCTTGCAATTTTTTGTACACATTTTAGACACCACGCCAAGTTGAGAACACTAAATTCCACACTCGACACTCATTGTTCCGTTGATTTTTTGAATTATGAAAGAATTAAGTGAATTTGGCCAAAGACGCTTCCACCTGTAGCGCCATATCGCCAATCACAACATGCAAATTGTTTTGAAATATTTTGTACACATTTAAGACACCACGCCAAGTTGAGAACACTAAATTCCACAGTCGACACTCATTTTTCCGTTGAATTTTGGAATTATGAAAGATTTAAGTGAATTTGGCCAAAGACGTTTCCACGTGTAGCACCATATCGCCAATCACAACATGTAAATTGTCTTGAAATTTTTTGTACACATTTTAGACACCACGCCAAGTTGAGAACACTAAATTCCACACTCGACACTCATTGTTCCGTTGATTTTTTGAATTATGAAAGAATTAAGTGAATTTGGCCAAAGACGCTTCCACCTGTAGCGCCATATCGCCAATCACAACATGCAAATTGTATTGAAATATTTTGTACACATTTTAGACACCATGCCAAGTTGAGAACAATAAATTCCACACTAAGCACTCATTGTTCCGATGATTTTTTGAATTATGAAAGAGTTAAGATAATTTGGCCAAAGACGCTTCCACGTGTAGCGCCATATCGCCAATCACAACATGCAAATTGTCTTGAAATTTTTTGTACACATTTAAGACAACAATGCCACCACGCCAAGTTGAGAACACTAAATTCCACACTCGACACTCATTGTTCCGATGATTTTTTTAATTATGAAAGAATTAAGAGAATTTGGCCAAAGACGTTTCCACGTGTAGCACCATATCGCCAATCACAACATCCAAATTGTATTGAAATATTTTGTACACATTTTAGACACCATGCCAAGTTGAGAACAATAAATTCCACTAAAATGGCTTACAAGCTCGCACAATTCTGCAGAGTACTTCCCTCCAGACTACTATGTTTTCAGACGCGATCGTTATACGGATCTTAAATCGACAGCGAAAGGTGGCGGAGTTCTGCTAGCGGTCACGAAAGATATACGTGCGGATATTATTGACCTTGGGAGTAACGAGTTAGAGATTTTGGCTGTTAAACTTGCTTTCAATGGAAAGCTGGTGTTGATAGTTGCTGTTTACATACCATACGGATCCTCAGTTAATATATATGGTGAGCTATCTTTATTTTTCTCAAACCAACTAGCAGCTGCAGCTCCTGATTTTGATTGTGTGATGATTTTGGGAGATCTTAACTTACCGAAAATAAAATGGCTTACAGTAGATGATGAACTTCTGCCATTCAATGGTGATCTAACTTCAGATCTGGTGATGGACTCAATCTGTTCACTCGGGCTAAGACAGATTAATAACATCGAGAACCAGTGCAGCAATATCCTCGATCTGGTGTTCGTTCCAGTAGAAGTACATGGCACAATCATTGCTTGTAATGATCTCGGCGGTTCTTCAAGTATTTTTCACATACCACTACATATCCAATTAATATTTGAAAATTGTGTTAATGTTAACGTAAATTTTAATTCTAGTGAGTCTTTCAATTTTAATAAGGGAAATTATAATGCTTTAAATGAGTTTCTGGACAATATTAATTGGGATCAATATATAACGGGTAGTTTAGACGCTTATATTGATCAGTTTTATAAAATAATGAACTTGGCAATTGAACAATTTATTCCCCGTTCACCTGTAGTTTCGTCGATGCGCGAGCCATGGTTTAATAGTCGCCTCTCAGGATTAAAAAATCGGAAATCTAAAGCTCATAAAAAATATAAATTAAACCCATCCGCCGTAAATTATGAAATATTTAGCGCTCTCAGATCTCAATTTAAAATTTTAAATCGTTTCTTGTATAATTTATATATTGTCGAGATCGAATCGAATATTAGAAACAACCCTAAATGTTTCTGGAGTTATGTTGATTCGAAACGGAATTGTAGAGGTATACCCTCGCAAATGTCTTTCAATTCTTTGACGGCTAGTGATCCACAAATTATCACTGACATGTTTGCAGCATTTTTTGAAAATGTGTATGTCCCGTCTTCGAGAGGGAATGACGATCTTGTTTTTAATAATAATCCAAACATTCAATTTCAATTTACTACCGATGACGTTCTGCACGCTCTTTTGAATGTAAATGTGAATATGAGTTGTGGCCCGGACAAAATTCACCCGCTTGTGTTGAAAAAGTGTGCTTCGGTCTTAGTTCAGCCGCTGACGAACATCTTCAATTTGAGTTTGAAAAGTGGGGTTTTCCCTTCAATTTGGAAATCCAGTTTTATTAAACCAATTTTCAAGAGTGGACGGAGAACGGATATCGAAAATTACCGCGGTATTTCTATCTTATCGGCTATTCCTAAATTATTTGAATCGATGGTCAAGGACCGCATCTTTTTCTTAATTAAAAATTCCATCTCAGTAAACCAGCATGGGTTTTACCCCGGACGGTCAACTGTGACAAATCTTGCTTTGTTTACAAATTTTTTGACGCTAGCATTAGAAGGTGGTGATGGTGTTGAGGTAGTGTTTACTGATTTTAGCAAAGCTTTTGATAAAATTGACCATGTTTTATTGGTAAAGAAACTGGGACAGCTCAACAAGTGTGATGCCCTTCCTTTAAAGTGGATTTTTTCATATTTGACGAACAGAACTCAAAAAGTTTTTTTAAATAATATTTTATCTAGAGACATCAATGTTTTGTCTGGCGTCCCACAAGGTAGCCACATTGGACCTCTATTATTTATTGCATTCATAGATGATGTGAAGCGGTGCTTCAAACATTGTAAGTTTCTGATTTACGCTGATGATGTAAAAATCTTTTGTAAGATTAGAAATGATCGCGATCTGCTAAATCTACAACATGAATTAAACGTGTTCTGCGACTGGTGTAGCTTGAATAAGCTTTGCCTGAACGTTTCGAAATGTAAAGTTATGAACTTTTCTAGAAGACGTTATGGACGTAATGGACATGATAATAGTTTATTCTTAAATGGCGTTATGATAGAGCGAGTTCATTCTTTTCTAGATTTAGGGGTTTTGTTTTCACGAGATTTATCGTTTAAGGACCATATTGACAGATGTATTAATAAGGCTAATTCAATGTTAGGGTTTTTAATCCGTTTCTCCAAAGACTTTCATGATCCATATACTCTAAAAGTCCTCTTTGCTTCATTTGTTCGATCGCACTTGGAGTATGCGTCAATTATCTGGAATCCGTACTATATCAATTCCTCTAACCGTATAGAATCAATCCAGAAGCGATTTATGCTGTTTGCCTTAAGGCGACTTCCTCGAGAGGTAAACGCTCCTAAGTATGTGCTTCCGCCGTATCTAGGCCGTTGTTTGATATTGAATATTGAACCATTGTTCGTTCGAAGACAAATTTCTTCCGCAATGTTTGTGCGCGACGTTATAATGGGCCGAATTGATTGTTCACAACTACTTTCCTTGTTTTCAATACGTGCCCCAGTGAGATCACTCAGACACCGAGGCTTTGTGATTAATCTGCACTTCCATGGGTCTAATTTTGGTATGTCGGACCCGGTTTGTAATTCTAGCCGTGTATTTAATAATGTATCTACCGTGTTCGATTTTAATTTGTCCAGAGATGAATTTAAAAGAATTCTAAAACTTTTTTTTATTCAAATTTGATTTATATAAATAAACCTAATTTTAAAAAAAATACCAGATGTAAATTAATACTGTTGGTAAATAAATAAATAAATAAATAAATAAATAAAAAAAATCCTTCCAAAGACGCTTCCACGTGTAGCGCCATATCGCCAATCACAACATGCAAATTGTTTTGAAATATTTTGTACACATTTTAGACACCATGCCAAGTTGAGAACAATAAATTCCACACTAAGCACTCATTGTTCCGATGATTTTTTGAATTATGAAAGAGTTAAGAGAATTTGGCCAAAGACGCTTCCAGGTGTAGCGCCATATCGCCAATCATAACATGCAAATTGTCTTGAAATTTTTTGTACACATTTAAGACACCACGCCAAGTTGGGAACACTAAATTCCACACTCGACACTCATTGTTCCGATGATTTTTTGAATTATGAAAGAATTAAGAGAATTTGGCCAAAGACGTTTCCACGTGTAGCACGATATCGCCAATCACAACATCCAAATTGTATTGAAATATTTTGTACACATTTTAGACACCATGCCAAGTTGAGAACAATAAATTCCACACTAAGCACTCATTGTTCCGATGATTTTTTGAATTATGAAAGAATTAAGAGAATTTGGCCAAAGTCGTGTCCACGTGTAGCACGATATCGCCAATCACAACATCCAAATTGTATTGAAATATTTTGTACACATTTAAGACACCACGCCAAGTTGAGAACACTCAATTCCATACTCGACACTCATTGTTCCGTTGAATTTTTGAATTATGAAAGAGTTAAGAGAATTTGGCCAAAGACGTTTCCACGTGTAGCACCATATCACCAATCACAACATGCAAATTATCTTGAAATTTTTTGTACACATTTAAGACACCACGCCAAGTTGAGAACACTAAATTCCACACTCGACACTCATTGTTCCGTTGATTTTTTGAATTATGAAAGATTTAAGTGAATTTGGCCAAAGACGCTTCCAGGTGTAGCGCCATATCGCCAATCACAACATGCAAATTGTCTTGAAATTTTTTGTACACATTTAAGACACCACGCCAAGTTGGGAACACTAAATTCCACACTCGACACCCATTGTTCCGATGATTTTTTTGAATTAAAAAGGCTTTAAGTTAATTTTTTTATAAAAATGGTATTACTAAACTTATTATTGTAGTACATATTGTAATTCTCAATATTTTTTGTTAATTTTTAATAATTAAACCACGCATTTCGAATTCCAAACTTTTTACTTTTGCAGCTACACTTTTTGATAATTTGTGTATCTACACTTTTTGAGTCTACACTTTTCGTTAAAATGTGGAGCTACACTTTTCATTAACGTTAAGTATTTCACACCGGTTGTTGGGAGTTGAACCAGTTTGAAAAATCAAACAACTATATTCGATAACATACAATAAATTTAGTACACCATAACACAAACAAACATTACCTCTACGTCGACAAACAACTTGATCAAAGATCAACATCTTCTACGGCAGGAAATACTGCAATTAAAAGAATACAGAACGTACGAAAACAGAGTACGATCAGCGCTAACAAGCATTTTTGAAATGACTCTAGTAATGAAGAGCTTACAATACACACAACAAGGCTAACTAGACGTGCTCTACCATGCCAATCAAAAAATTTTACATCCATCCATCCATCCATTCAAATCTTTTTGCCTTTCAAGTTATTTAATGCTTTGTGCCAACAACTTACGGGAACTAAGTGCATTTGTAAAACGAAGGAAGATAATCAATTGAATTTACTAGTCACACCAGAAACATGAAAATTGAATAAACAGATAGAGGAAGTTATTATCCATCACAAGAACTATCATCATATTCACAATTAGCTATAGTCGCCACCTTATTTTGGAGTGCAGTAGCTATAAGAGTCATCTGGGTTACAAACATATTAAGGTGTGTATGTATCACCAATCACAGACCCCCTGCTCCACTAACACGACTAAAAGAAAGCAACGTTTATCATTAAAAAGTATTTATATTTTTCAGGATAGAGCCCGGTAATATGTTGAGATAAGCTCACCAGGGCCAACAATACATGTAGAGAATACAATATGCAGAAAATTAATTTTTAATTAAAAATAATTTACAACCGTATAATTCTTACTCTGAATATTTAAACCCCACCAGTGGTAATTTAAATAATCATTATTAAACAAAATCAGAACAGAGTCCTGATTTTTCAGGACCTCTTGCACATACAATTCAAATTAATGACCGTGTGAAGAGAAACCCCATGTGTGTTTATCAGACAAACAAATATTTCTTAGAACGAGTATAAAACAAATCACTTTTAAAGCCAAATTAAAAAAATCTAACTTTTGGATGAATTTTAACTGTCAATAAAACATAACAACTCAATGTAACATTTTCGAAACGATGCACAGTCACAAACGTGTCATCATCACCGTAATGTACCTTTGATTACCATAATATGGTATCCCACGAATGTAAGAAACGTTATATACACATTTTAAACAAATTTAATTTATTATCAATTTAAAATTTAAGAAAAGAAAATAATTAAACATTTTAAGACTTTCGATTGTTTTTGTTGTCTTTTGTAATAATATGAAGTGTATTTTAAAATAACATAATCGTTATAATAATCATAATAATCATTATCATTGTCACTATCAACATTTTGTAATCTCAATCATTTAATTAAATTAAAGAAGAATAACATGATGAATACGAAGATGAATAAAACAACATAAGAATAAAAATAATAAAACTAAGATGAAGAAGAAGAAGGAAGAAAATTTTTTTACGATGATCATAAAAAGCATTAAGACTACAGGAATATACACTCAGTCCACTGAATTGTTTATATTTAGCGTACATACAGAAGAATATTTAAAGATAAGATGTGTGTAATGGAACCGGTTCAATTCGTCTTTTATATCTGGTACGGTTTTAATACCACTTTTATTTGGTCGCATTCAACATTGATTAATTGATCATTTCCCGTGATCGGCTTATAATGTGTTCATGACACTTTTACAAAAATATACTAAATATCCGTTAAATTAAACAAACCAAAACTTAAGAAATGTGGATCAAAACCGAAAAAGCAGTAAAGACGAAATACATTTTAAAACCAGGATTAATAAATTTAATTTGAGATGGTTGTTATTTGTGCGCTTTTAAGATCGTTTTATATTTTATATGGTTTGGGTTCTTAATTCCGTTTTCATGAAATTTACTTTATTACGGTTGTTTTTAAGTTCCAAGTGGTTATTTCTGTTCGGTTATCAAGTGGGTACGAAATGGACCATGGACTTTAATTTATTGATTTATGTTCACAAATTTTATTAAGACGTTAAACCAAATCATTTATGTTTATTGTATTATATCCGACAAGTTGACCTTCATTATTTACGTATTCATTGAACCTTTCATTTATGGTAAATATTAAGCATTTTTGACTGTTCATAACATCAATAGGTGTAGTTCTGGTGATAGCCGTCGAATAGTCTGGTAATTACGTCTTAACAAAGAGCGATCATATATAAAATAGTTAATTATCTATTTGAAGTAGTAAAAAATAAAATTAAAGTAAAATAGCATTACTGCATCTGAACAATATGAAGCTGCATGGAAATGATATTATGAATCATCATCATCAATCTCATTATATTATGCTTACAATATAATAATACATCACTTTATTTGTATATATAGTTTTTTAAAAGAAGAAAACTTAAATCATAAATTACTGACCTTTTCTTTCCATGTACTCTTATTATATACTTCACAGACTATTTATATATATTCTTGAATAGAATATCATTAAAATGATATCAAAAAAATGGAATAATAAATTTCACCTCATCTCATTTTTTTGTGTATAGAGTTTTTCGGTCTATTCATCTTCAACGATATAATAAGTCATAATTGTTTTTAAATTTTTCTTTTTCGTTTTCGTCCAGTCATCATCCCCATGTAATAATTTTATTCTACTTAAAGAACATCTCAAACCAGAATAAAAAAAATCCAAACGACATAAATAATGTCTTATAATTATTTTTTGGTTCGAAAAGATGTTCCAATCACAAATTTATAAATCATCATAAAATTGAAAAAAAAACATTCGGTTTGACCTACATTGTTATAGACTTATAAATCATACTGCGAATATATTAAGAATTAATAATTAAAATATTTATGGTAATTGGAATAATGAAGAAAATGTGATAATTGCTTCTCATGCCCAAATTTAGAATACTCAAAAATAACGAATGCGAAGAAAATGCTAATCTTTTGCTAGTTTTATTAATTGTGATTGTGTTAGTGATATTACCTGAGTAAGACGGAACATTATCGAAGATTAGAGTTTTCTTAGATGTATTTATTAAATCCTATTAAAATTAATTGAACAATAAAAATTAACCGCTTTATTTCGACTAGTTACTTAAATTTTTTATTTTGACATCAAAAATAAATAGTGTTCATAATTCTAACCAACAATTTATACAATATAGTAGATAAAACAAGCTTTAAGGAATCCTCGAGAAAGCGGTATCCCTAGAGATCTTAACAAAACCTCAGATATGTAAAGTGTAAGCTAAAACCCATATCAGTTAGGTAAAATAATAAGAAGCTAGACATTTAGCGGTGGGGACAATTTATACAATATAATATTATGACCAAATATAATAAAAATTGATAGGCCAACTGAGATATCCCCAGAGATCTTAACACAACCTCAGGTATATAAGGTGTTACTTGGGAACCATGTCAGTTAATAAAAATTATCAGGAGCCCCCCATCCAGGGGTGGGAACAGTTTAGAGGTTTTTGTATTATGACCAAATATAACAAAAATTCTTAAAGCACATGAGATATCCCTAGAGATCTTAACACAACCTCAGGTATATGGGGTGTTAGTTGGAGACCATGTCACTTTTAAAATATATTCAGTTGCTCCCCATCCATGAAAGGAGACATTTCCCTGGATGGGCAGCAACTGAATATGATTTTTCACTGACATGGTCTCCAACTAACACCCCATTTACTTGAGATTGTGTCAAGGTCTCTAAGGATATCTCAGTTGGTTTAAGAATATTTGTTATATTTGGTCATAATGCAAAACCCTTTAACTGTTCCCACCTTTGGATGGAAGGTTTCTTTTTATTTTTTATAACTGATATAGTTCCCAACAAACACCCCATTTACCTACGGATGTGAAGTTCTTAACAACACCACAAAATTAACAAAAACAAACAGTCGGTAAAAGCAATGTTATAACAATGGAAACCTGACAACAGACTGATTTCTTCTAATTTAAACTATTTTCTTTAAATAATCAAAACTTAATTATGATTGATTGAAATAAAATCAAAAAATTTACAATTTAAAAATATTTGCATAAGTAAGACAAAACATTTTATGTAATTTAATAATATTAATAAATTGTAGCATACGCTATTAAATATTCAGTTATATGTACATTGGCATAGCAATCAAAACCAGTTGCATAAACGTATTTGTTAATGCGTTGGAAAATCGGATCGCATAGAATATTTTGGTGATTTTTGGGTTACACATATTAATTATTGCCCAGATCACAGAGCTTCTACCGAGTAGTGACTAGTATCAAATGATGGCATAAGAGGTGCTCTTTGAAATAAAATTGGTCTCATCAAAAAACTACGAGATTTTCCCATTTGTTAAACCCGGGACCCACAAACAACCCCTTACACGATTTTTCTCGGATTTAAGATCCATCACAACCGGGTTTCACCCGTACTAGAAAACCTTTTGCAAGCAATTTTCATTTAAATCGTTTGAGCTAAGAAAACCATTAAAAATTAACCTGGGCTCACCAGACATGCCCTTATACGATTTTTCTCGAAATCAGTATCCATCGCAATCGGCTACTGGTACTAGAAAACCTCCTACAATCAATGTTCCATTAAATTGTTTGAGCTATAAAAAATTGAAAATTAACCAGGGGTCCACCAGACAGGACCTCACACGATTTTTTTCCGAAATAAGGATCCATCGTAATCAGTTCTCGGTACTCGAAAACCGTATTCATGCAGTAAAAATGAATCCGGGGTCGCACTCAAAAACCGCCTTTAAGCAATTTTCATTTAAATCGTTTGGGCGGAGAAAAAAAAATTAAGAATGAACCCGGGCCCCACTAGACAATGTCTTACATGACTTTTTACGAAATCTGGATCCATCGCAATCGATTCCTGGTACTAGAAAACCTCTTTCAAGCAATCAGGATACATCACAATCGGATACAGTGAAACCCAAAAATTGCCAAAATATTCTATGCGATCCGATTTTCAAAACGCATTAACAAATAGGAAAAGCTCGTAGTTTTTTGATGAGACCAATTTTGTTTCAAACAGCACCTCTTATGCCATCATTTGATACTAGTCACTACTCGGTAGAATCTCTGTGGTCTGGGCAATAATTAATACAGTGTAACCCAAAAATCACCAAAATATTCTATGCGATCCGATTTTCAAACGCATTAACAAATGGGAAAATCTCGCAGTTTTTTTGATGAGGCCAATTTCATTTAAAGAGCACCTCATATGCCATCATTCGATATACGTTTATGCAACTGGTTTTGATTGCTGTGCCAATGTACATATAACTGAATATTTAATAGCGTATGCTACAATTTATTAATATTATTAAATTACATAAAATGTTTTGTCTTACTTATGCAAATATTTTTAAATTGTAAATTTTTTTATTTTATTTCAATCAATCATAATTAAGTTTTGATTATTTAAAGAAAATAGTTAAAATTAAAAGAAATCCGTCTGTGGTCAGGTTTCCATTGTTAACATTGCTTTTACCAACTATTTGTTTTTGTTAATTTAACAAATATGATTTTTGTTAATTTTGTGGTTTTGTTAAGAACTTCACATCCGTATTTACATGTAGTCGTGTTAAGATCTCTGGAGTTATCTCAGTTGGCCTATCAATTTTTATTATATTTAATCATAATTCTAAATTGTATGATTTGTTTCCACCCCTGGATGGGGAGCTTCTGAATATTTCTTCTAGCAATTATGGTCCCCTACTAACACCTCATGTAAATGAGGATGAGTTAAAATCTCTAAGGATAACTCAGTTGGCCTAATCATTTTTATTATATTTGGTCATAATACAAACTTTTAATAAATATCCCCTCCCTTAGATGGAGAGCAACTGAATAAATTTTTTAACTGACACGGCCTCCAACGAACACCCCATATACCTAAAGTTGTGTTAAGATTTATAGGGATATCTCAAGTGGTTTAAGAATTTTTGGTATATTTGGTCATAATAGAAAAACCTCTAAACTGTTCCCACCCCTGGATGGCAGGCACCTGATAATTTTTTATAACTGATATGGTTTCCATCTAACACCTTATATACCTGAGGTTGTGTTAAGATCTCTGGAGATATCTCAGTTGGCCTATCAATTTTTATTATATTTGGTCTAATGCTAAATTGTATGAATTGTTTCCACCCCTGGATGGGGAGCTCCTGAATATTTCTTCTAATAACTTTGGTCCCCTTCTAACACCCTATACACATGAGGTTGTGTTAAGATATCTAAGTATATCTCAGTTGGCCTATTCATTTTTATTATATTTGGTCATAATACAAACCTTTATTAAATGTCCCCTCCCCTGGATGGGGAGCAACTGAATATATTTTTTAACTGACAAGGCCTCCAACTAACACTCATATACTTGAGGTTGTGTTAAGATCTCTAGGGATATCTCATGTGCTTTAAGTATTTTTGTTATATTTGGTCATAATACAAAAACCTCTAAACTGTTCCCACCCCTGGATGGAAGGCTCCTGATAACTTTTTATAACTGACATGGTTCCCAACTAACACCCCATATACCTAAGGTTGTGCTAAGATCTCTGGGGATATCTCAGTTGGCCTATCAATAATTATTATATTTGGTCATAATACTAAATTGTTTGAATTGTTTCCACCCCAGGTTGGGGAGCTCTTGAATATTTCTTCTTATAACTATGGTCCCCTTAATGATAAGCAACTAAATATATTTTTTAACTGACATGGTCTCCCACTAACCCACCATATACCTGAGGTTGTGTTATGATCTCTAGGGTTATGTCAGTATACCATTTCTAAAATATAATT
The DNA here is from genome assembly GCA_963691935.1 of Nephrotoma guestfalica. Lineage (NCBI taxonomy): Eukaryota > Metazoa > Arthropoda > Insecta > Diptera > Tipulidae > Nephrotoma > Nephrotoma guestfalica. The sequence continues at coordinate 162,198,651 of OY829915.1, read as the reverse complement.
TCCAAAAATAGGAGTTCCCTGGCTTTGGAGCTTGATATTATTTTTCTAATTTTTTTACACTTGGGTGCAAAAATTTCACACAGTTGCAGTTTTTTTTCTTCTTCCGGAACAAGAAAATGAGTGCCACACCAGAGGTAGCTGCTCAAGTTGTTGCTCTAACTGATGCGGAGTAAAACCAAAGTGAAGTGGCTCGACAACTAAATTCGAGCCGATTCTCCGTTCGTCGAGTGTAGCAGAGATACGAGATTGATATTGAAAATACGAAATTGATCCCAGGCCACCGGTTAAGGCTCTGCGACCGAAATGTTTTAGTGCCCAAGGCTTAAACGCTCCCTCCAACATATGATCCCGATAAATTGGAGCATTTATCTTGATGCCATGGTCCAAAAAAACGAGAGATGAACGGCTTTCGGCCGTTGCGGCGGCTCAAACTATCATCGGCGGCGCTTGGTTTCGAATAACAATCCGTTTGTACAAATTTTCAGTAGAACGGTCGGGCAAGTAAATCCGGTCGTTTTGCTTGTTCACATATTGCTCAATAAAGAACGATGACTCATCGGAAAAAAACAAATTCGGCAAATCGCCACTTTTGTGCAAGCGTAACAACTCCGCCTTTGCTCTTTCCACTCTAACTTTTTTATAAGCATCGATGAGACCATGCGTTTTATGGAATTTCAAGGCCTTTAGTCCAAGATGATCTTCCAATATGTGATGCATCCGTTCGAGCGAATTGTTCGCCTCACGAGCTATCTTTCAGCCGCTACAGCGCGGATACCAATCCAATTTGGCCTTCACCTTCCGAATGATATTCGGCGATGTTGTAGTGCGTTTCGGTCCACCACCATGGCGTTTTGCAATGCTGCAAGTATCGTTATAACGGTTTATGGTGCGATACACAAAAATTGTATTCACATGCAGATGTTTTAACTGGTTAACAATCTGCGGCTGTGGTTTTCCAGCCAAATATAGAGCAATCACACTATTACGCTTAAATTCCCTTGCGGATAACTTTTTTTCTGAATATTTCCCACCAAAATGCTTTTGTACGCTTGTAAACAATGGAATGAACTGTCATTATTGTAAATTTGAGCGCTCCGTCATCACTGGTTTGACAGCAATGACAGTTTAAAGATGGTAACACTTCGAGAAACTTCGTTAGAAATTTGAACTGATAACGGAACAAAGTTTTATGGAGTGAATAACGAATTGAAACAACTAGGCGGATGTTGGAAACGACTGATACAATCAGTTAAAAAATATCTGACAGTGGCAATGCCAAAACGTAGGATTCCGTACTACGAAGTAGTCCGATGTTATCCAATGGAAGCTGAAAATATTATCACTTCAAGGCTGCTGACCTACATACCGATTGAACCAGGTGAGAATGAAGCTATCACCCCAACCACTTTCTGCTAGGGCCATCAAGTGGTATGAAGTCCATTACCGATTTAAAAAGTGACGTCTACTTCTTACGCAAGTATTGGAAAATAGCTCAATTGATGGCAGATCAATTTTGGCGTCGATGAACGCGAGAATATCTACCCGATATTATTCGAAGAACTAAACGGATCCAGAAAGTTAAGCCCATCGAAATCGACGACGTTGTTGTAGTGATGGATGAAAGAAAGCGAAACTCTTGGGTGAAAGAAGTAGTAATTGACGTTTACAAATCAAAGGATAGTGGCCAGGTTAGGCAAGTAATTGTGAGGATACCAGACCGGCAGCTAAAGTAGCAGTACTTGGTCTCATAGTAGATGATAGTAAGCAAGATTCGCCTAGCGAATCTTGTTGCCTGGAGGGGAATGTTATGAGAATCGGAAATAAAAGTTTAATTTCGAAACTGAGTTGGTGAAGAAATCTTTTATTTGCTTATCACACTGCCTTAGATTTATTTTGTTTCTATAAAAAAACAAAAGCGAGTTGGATATGGAAAGTAGACGAGGAAGCAAAGGGAAATAATTTTTTTGAACTTTATTTTTATTTGAATGAATTTAATTGCTGCTGATTGAAAGCTTTTTATTTAAATAAATAAAAAATAATAAATAACGATTGATTCCAAGAAAGGAAGTGAAATTAACTAAACGATGTGATTTTTTTAAGGATTGGTCTGCGTCTGACTCAGCCAGTTGCAAGGCGATTTCAGTATTAAAGCAACGTGTCTCCTTTGCCCCTAATTCGCGTTTGAATAAACAGTATTTTCCAAACTTCTATTAAGCTGCCACACAAATACCGCATACAGATGCCATAGCTATCTTTATTTTTTTTGTGGATTCGCCACTCATGGCTCATTCTTGTGAGAATATGTAATTTTATATGGAACAGCTTTCACAATATACTAAATTTATGCCTCATTTGTCTCTAATTAGTCGCAAAATTGATTTCACTAACATCGGACGTAAAATAAAACAAACGAACAGTGCGGTGTTAGTGCTTTTTATTTTGTTATAATATTTAATATAAAATTGTAATTTAGTGAGTGATAATGTGAATATGAAGGCCCTTTTTCCCCCAAAAAAGACTTCTTCGAACACCGAAAGCCGAACACAATCTACATCAAACTTGAACCAGCTTCATGTAGAAAATTTAAATATTGCAAGTACAAGTGTAAATCAAGTGGGTAAAGTTCAACATAGTCCAAAGAAAACACCACCCATACAAGTGATTAAAAGTGATTCTTCGACAGAATTAGTTATACCGCCGTTTAAAATTATAAATCAAAACAGCGAAGAAAAAATTAATTCATCAGCAAATGCAATGCTAAACGAAAACAATAAGAATGAACTCAGTGCGTCGAACTCTAGAGACCGTGGTCAGTTTGAAAATAATCGAGTGCAAACGGGATTGGATAGGTATATCACTGTTCAATCTAAAAGAAAATGTAGCCCGAGATCTGCTCAGTTTGCTGGCAGGAGCAAAGTGACACGGGTTGAACTAGGTGTTAACCAAATACCGCTTAACAACCGATTATCTAGTTTAGAGGTCGGTGACCTCAATACAGCACCGAAATTGAAACCTGAGAAACCGCCTCCAATTTATTTAAGGGAAGCATCTAACAATGAACTGGTTAATAAAATCTCATCATTAACAGACTCTAAATTTTGTATTGCCCCGCTCATAAGGGGTAATATAAACGAAACAAAGATACAAACCTTCGAAATCGATGGCTTCAGAGCCCTAGTCAAACATTTTGACGAAGTTGGTAAAAAATATTACACGTACCAGCTAAAAAGTTAAAAAGCGCTCACTGTTATGCTAAAAGGAATTGAAAGCTGCTTAGATGTTAGCGACATACAAGCTGCACTTGCTGCGGAAGGTTTCCATGCCAAATCTATTGGTAATATAGTAAACCGTGAGAAGGTACCCCCAAACCGTGAGAAGTTACCCCAACCAATGTTCCGTTTGGAACTAGAGCCAGAGGAAGAAAAGTCAAACGGAGTTCACAAGATTTACAACCTAAAATATTTGCTAAATCGCAAAATAGTAATTGAAGAACCTAGGAAGAGGTCAGGACCAGTTCAATGCATAAAGTGCCAAGAATACGGACACACGAAAGCATAATGCACCTTAAATGATGTTTGTCTTATTTGTGGTGAACTTCACGACTCCAAATAGTGTGACAAATCTCGCAATGACCCATCTGTGAAACGTTGCAGTAACTGCGGTGAAAATCATACTGCAAATTACAGGGGATGTGCAGTGTATCTGGACTTTAAACGGAAAATAAACCCTAAAATGAGAGCTGAGCAACGAATGCTCAATATGCAATTTAATCAGAGGGCCATGTTACCAAAAAATACAATAGTCACCAAACCTGCGAGTGCAAACACAAAATGATAACTTGGAGACGTTTGACAGCAGGTTTGCACAGCCAGGTGTTTCTTATGCAAACATCCTAAAAGGTAACAAACCGAAACCCAAAGTTCGTTTTAATGAAGAGGACCTAAATATGCATACTACGCTAAATAAATTAACCGAGACCATCCACAGTTTCATGACGTTGATGGAAAGGCAAATGAGCATGATGATGCAAAATATGATTACGCTTATGCAATAGTTAAAAATCAAAAATGACAGTTCTAAAAATAGCTATTTGAAATGCAAAGGGCTTCCGTAACATAAAGCTGAGGTACACACCTTTCTTATCGAACAAAATATAGACATCATGTTAATATCATGAAACACACTTCACCAAACACAATTTTTTTAATATTAACGGCTATTCCGTTTATGACACCAAACATCCGGATGGAAAAGCACACGGCAGCACCACAGTCTTGATAAAAAGAAGGTTGAAGCACTACGAGCTCTAGAAATATGCTAAAGATCACATCCAATCTACAACTATTTGTTTGGACAATGGTCTGGAAATTTGTAATATCGGCTGTTTACTGTCCACCGAAACATGCAATTAAAAAACAGCAATTTATCGACTACTTTAATCAGTTGGGAATCAAATTTCTAGCATGATGTGATTACAACGCTAAGCATGTGCAATGGGGTTCGAGGTTGACGTCACCCAAGGGCAAGCAACTCTACGAAGTAATAAACGAGAAAAACCTAGATTATTTATCATGTGGACATCCCACTTATTGGCCTACCGATAGAAAGTTAATTCCTGATTTAATAGATTTCTGTGTAATACGAGGAATAGCAAGCAAAAATGCTCAAGTCGTTGACTGTTATGATTTATCATCAGATCACTCACCAATAATCGTAACACTAAGTACGAAATCATTAAAACTGAACCACCCCAACGTTTAACAAACAAACTAGTGAAATGGGTTCTATATAGAAACATAGTAGACGTAAATTGTCTTCTGGATGTCCCACTGCAAACACCAGTAGATATCGATGCCGCGATAGAAAACTTAAGACAAATAATGGGAATGGCTGCAAAAAAAGCTACTCCGGAGTACAAAAATTCGGAAAAAATAGTAAGCGTTCAAGTAACTTTCAAAAGTTATTGGCAGATAAGCGGCGACTCGGCGGCTATGGCAGCTGCACCAATCTCCTGTTCATAAATGGAAATTAAATAGAGATATTAAAGTTCTAGGGGAAGCAATACGGGAAGAACACAATCTTGGAATGCAGAATTACCTAAGTGAGCTCACAGCTCACAGCTACAGAGAAAACAGATTACTCACTGTGGAAGGCAGCAAGAAATTTAAAAAGACCAGAGCTATCGAACCCACCGGTAAGGAAGCCAGATGGCCATTGGGCCAGAATCGATTTAGAAAAGGCTATCGCTTTCTCTAACCATCTACAGAAAGTGTTCACTCCAAACGAAAAAAATAATGACTGCGTACTACCACAGTTTACGAGGGACGAGTCGAACTCAAATCCAGTAAAATTTAAATGGAAATGCGTCAAAACGGTTATCAAAAACAGGATAAATCCTAAGAAAGCTCCAGGCCATGATCTAATAACTGGAGAAATGATCAAAGAATTACCCGATAGATGCATAAAATATATAACATATATTTTTAATGCGATTATGAGATGTGGATACTTTCCCCAAAAATGGAAAATATCTCAAATTATCATGATTCCTAAGCCAGGTAAAGACGAAACCCAAGTCTCGTGGTACAGGCCAATAAGTCTACTTCCGATAATTTCAAAGCTCTTTGAAAAGATGCTACTAGAAGAACTAATACCTATATTAACTGTAGGTCGCATTATACCAGATCACGAATTTGGATTTAGAGAGCAGCACGGCACAATAGAACAAGTCCACAGAATTGTAAACACAATTAAGCTCTCCTTAGAAGAAAAGAAATATTGCTCGGCAGTTTTCTTGGATATTGCGCAAGCTTTCGACAAAGTATGGCATGCAGGATTAAATTACAAAATTAAAACTCTTCTGCCGAGATAAAAGCAGGAGTACCGCAAGGTAGTGTATTTGGACAGCAAATACAAACAGCATCGATAGAATTACAAGAACATCTGCACAAAATAGAAGATTGGTTAAAAACTTGGCGGATAAGGACGAATGAATGTAAATCAACACATGTAACATTCACCCTGAATAAACGCACATGTCCGGCAGTAAAATTAAACAATATCACAATTCCTCAACAAACAAACGTCAAATATCTCGGTCTTCATCTCGATAGAAGGTTGACATGGAAAAAGCACATTGAAACAAAACGTAATCAACAAAAAATAAAATTTTCTAAAATGTACTGGTTGATCGGAAGAAAATCGAAACTCTCTCTAGACTGCAAGGTTCTACTATATAAAGCGATCCTAATCACCATATGGACATATGGTATCCAACTATGGGGCTCAACTAGTGCCTCAAATATAGATATTGTACAAAGAACACAAGCAAAGATACTTCGTAGCATTACAAATGCGCCCTGGTATATTCGAAACAGGAACATCCATAGAGACCTAGGACTTAAAACGGTTAAAGAGACAATAAAATCATGCAGTCTAAAATACCATCTGAAACTGGAATCACACCCTAACGAACTAGCTAGAGAACTACTAAGGCAACCGAAATACAAACGGCTTCGCAGAGCAGATCCTTTAGATTTAATCAACTGAAATATTTAATAATTACACGCATGTTGACCTAACACACTTAAATTAAGTAATTAATAATAATTTAAAAATAATAATGCATACTAATATTAAGTACTAACATAAGTTAAGGCTTAAGTAAAAAAAAAATTATATAGTTTTTAGGAATTTCACACTTCTTGTTAGTTTCGTATAAAGAAAGATTCAAGAATAAAGCCTTTGGTAATAGTTAAAAAAAAAAATTTGTCTCTAATTCACTTTTGAATAAGCAATATTTTCCACAAATATCTCGGTTCTTATACATGATTTTTCACAATATTTGGAAGTATTGTGGAAGCAATGTGTAGATATAGATAACATAAGGTATACATTCCGTCAAAATTAAATCACAAGCCTTCTTGATTTTTGTGAGCGAACATTGTTTGTTCTGGATTTCGCGATAATGGCTCATTCTTGCGAGAATAGACACATTTATATAGAACAGCGTTGGCAGCGTTCTACTAAAGGGTTTTCAAATAAGAGTTTCATATTGAAATTAAAAAACGAGCCTAAGAAAAATCATTGAATGTTTATTTCATTGTAAAGAGGAAGGTATGCCATAACATTTGAAAACGATATCAGCCAAATGGCCGCCATGGCTATACGCTTGCAGTATGAAATTTTACTTGACCAATTCGCACATTTAGAGCTGTATGTCCTCGAAAACTTCACGAATTCCATCTTTAAGTTCTTGATTCGATTGTGGAGCATTGGCATAGACCTTATCTTTGACGTGGCTCCAAATAAAAAAGTCTAAAGTGTTAAATCACAAGATCTCAGTGGCCATTTGTGATTACCTTTACGAGAAATAACATGGTCAAGAAACTTTTCTTGCAAAATTGCGATTGTTTCGTTGCTTGTGTGGCACGTAGCGCCGTTTTGCTGAAAATAAACGTCGTCCACATCAATATCATCCAATTCCGGCCAAAAAAATCACTAGTCATAGCTCGGTAGCGCCATTCATTCACCGTAACAGTGGCACCAGCCTCATTTTCGAATAAGTAGGGTCCAATCACACCACCAGCCCAAAAACCACACCAACTAGTCACACGTTGAGGATGGCGAGACTTTTCAACAATCATTCTTGGATCTTCTCATTGTTGCGAACTGTGACTGCAAAATTTTCACCATTTTTGTAGCAAATTTTAACAATTTCAATGCATTGTTGAAGCATGTGTCGTACCATTTTTAGTCATGGCGTAGTTTTTACTTGTCAAAATGTCAAAAGATGACAGCTTAGAAATTGACAGCTGCCTAAATAGCAGGCTATTCAAAATGAAATCTCTTGTTAGAAAACTGTATATATAAAGCCTTATTTGCCTCGAATTCGCTTTTGAGTAATAATATTTACTAATATTTCCCAAAGCTCAGTCTAAATCATTATTAAGCTTCCACACAAATATCGTGTATCCTTTATATGATTTTGCACGATATTTCTGGTGAACATTTAAAATAAAAACCAGAGTTGATCGGTGGGATTCGAATGACATTTTTTATTGTTCCATTTATGGCGGTTCTCAGGACTTAGTGAGCGTATATAGGTTTCAATACAGCGATTTATTTTGCTCATGACACAAGATTAAAACGAATTATGAATACTGTACCGATAACTAGATATTTTCGATAGATAAATCGACAAATTGTTTAAACTTCCTGGTAAACTATCATAAATATGTAAGCGAGTATAAAAATTAAATTAATTTCATGGCAATAAAAGCTCGCAGCACACCACAATAATTAAAGTAAATTAAGTCATTTTATCCAGAAACAAAATAAAAAGTTCAATACGTAACAGCAGATTCAAATTTTAAAACAATAGTCACGGTGATTAACATAAGTCAATTAAAAATTAAAATTAAAATTAAAATAAATAATAATGTAAATCGTAATTTATCTGTTATTATTTTGATTACTTACTTTTAACATTATATGTACATATTGTAATTATGCTTATATGGTTTAATTGCCGCCAGCGAAAGGAAAAATGTTAAGAAAAATGTACAAGGTTAAAAAGAAAACAAACGAACACATAACAAATTAACATTCTTTAATGCGATATCAAAAGATATTTACTCGTGTGTTTAATACTCGTATATGCATATAGCAAAAAAAAAACGTGTTTCTTACCGAATGATTGAACTTCTTATGTTAAACCATCAAAATATTTGATGACATAATGAATAACAACAGCAACAACAAAACTAAATTAATTAGTGCGCGAGATTAAATGAATTTCACTACGTTTACGTATATATGCATGTACACATGAGCCATTGCATAAATTTTTGTTTTTGCTCTGAAAACTTAATTTAGTTTTACAACATCTCAATTCATTTGCCTATGCACAGTGGGTTTGTCTAGCTTTGAAATTAAAATTTACATGCGTTGGAAATTAGTGGAACTTAAACATTATTTCGTGTTTTAATACACATTATAAAACGTATTTATTGCGTGAAGTAATGATGTTAGTATTTTAGAAGATTAATTTTTTGGGTAATTTATTTTAATTTGAGTATGTAACGTACAATTTTTTTTTACTCTACGTATATGTGTATTTTGTGTGCAATAATTTTCATGGAAAAATGTTTCACTTTATTATATATTAGATAACTTTCACTGTTTGCGCATATCAAAAAAAATCGCGGCGCCGATCTGCACGGTGCGCACTTATTGAATTGTTTGAAAACCGTTTTATACACGATATTGAAAAATTGATTTTCACTTTTAAGCTAATTATTTTCAATTTATATACCTTACTGAAATATGCATGCATCAAGGTGGAATTTTTTATATTATTTAATCGCCTTATCAAATCGTATATAAATACAACCGTAACAACAACAACCAGGTGTTACCTTGAAATTTATATCTTCAAGATGATTTCTTTGATAGTAGGTTGTAGTTGTGTTTATTTCATAGTTTTGAAAAAATATTTAACAGCAACCATGACATAAATGAAATAAACTGCAATCAATTGAACGTCACATACTATATATACACTACACATACAATCACATAAAAAATATTAATGTAATTGATTTATTTATATATACATTTATATATATAAAAAAAATCAATTTAATATACATAATTACAAATCCATATTGAAATATTATAAAATTTGTCATAGAAAAATATTGGTGAGAGAAAAATCATTTGACCCTCATGAATATTTTATGACATTAAATGACGAAATTTAATTAAAAGAATAAAAATTAAATTGGATTTTATTTTACTATGTTATGTACATTTTCCATTTTTTTTTGTAATACATATATAATCACATTTAAAATATTAAAAATAACAACGTCAAATTCATTTAATTTTTTTTTTTTCGTCTAAAAGACTGTCTGGAATTTTATTCACATATCAAATTTATCACTATAGTTATCTCACTAAATCATCAAACAAAAAAAATCTATTTTTTGGTCTCTGGTCGTAAAATGGAAAAAAACAAATAAAATTAAGATTCATCTAATGATTTTGACTACTTAGATGGCATAGAGCGGCGCGGGCTACCAAAAAATTAAATAAAACATGGATGAGAAATAATTCATTCAGTGCACGTCGTTTTTATATTGACAGAATCTCTTTTTTTGATTTACAACAATTGTTGTTTTGAAATTTTATCGGCAACTTTTATCTGTGTATATACGTCACGATTATTGATTTTGTATATTATGAATGTCGTAAATAAATACATAATGTGTACATGTTTGCTAGCAACTCATGCATAGCACGGCCTAGGATTCAAAAATACGAAATAAAATTGTTTTGGATTATGTGTAACGATGTAGGTTACTAAGCCACCAGTTAACAGATGATTACAATTTAAAGAAACAAAGTATCTGGGATCTTACTTTCAATATTAGTTTTATTGCACCATATACATTTATTTTGGTATATGAATTCATTGGTTGCAAATTAAGAGATCTCCACTCTTTATTTCAGCTTAGCCGTGTTAATTAATTACGGTTATCTTGATATTTTATAGAGGCATAGGTTAACGTGATTTTATTATATCGCTTTATAATTTTTTATGGCTAATTTCATGCTTCTATATTTTACAAGGATTGGTGGACGATTAACTGGTTTCAGATTTACCTGAAATTCATTAGTTTATTTTGACTTTATTACTCAGATTTGCCATTCGCTATGTCACCGGAATCAGAAAAGGTATATGGTTTTTAAAAAATCACTGTGCGTTTGTATGTGGTGCCATGCCGACTAAATAGTGTAGCTTCTCTACAGCACAGTCGGATTGACGATTAATCTGGGGAAAACATAATATTTTAGCCTTTTCTATAAATTAGGAGATCCAAGTGATTTTTGGACGAAATCGAACTTTTCCTGTTTTGAAATATATCAAAAATTATATAGCATTTGCGAAAGAACGACTAAAAACAATACGATTGTAAATTAAATTTTAAACAGAACTTGTTCAGATCATTTTTTAAATTTTATCGGACATGGCCAGTTTTATAAAAAAAAAACTTTGTTTCACCAAAATTTCGCATACCTACAATCTAATTGGAAAATTCTTGCGAAATTTGGTTGAAATCTGTGTATCGGAAGTGTCAACAAAGATTTAAATAAACTTAAGAATAAAATTTCAACCAACAAGAATTGACCTTGTTGGTTTTTTGAAATTTGAGCAGTGATAACTTTTCGATTTTTATGTATATTTTAAGATTCTTCAGAAAATTTAGAACATTTGTATTCGTGGGAACTATTTCCTAAACTATCCTAAAAACAGAATTAGGATTATTTAGGAAAAACTTCACGTGTTTGGTCATGATAGTGAAGTATTTCCTAAACTTTCCTAAATATTAAAATCCGCCATTTTTGTTTCAATGTATGCGTAAAACTTCGTATAAACGAGTAAATTATAAATTAAGAAAAAATGCAAATAAGTACGGTGACTAAGTACTTGTAAAAGGTCAATTTGCATATCGTAGGGTTTTTCTGAGCAATTTTCCCAATTCCAGAAACACCGCTACCAAATACTAAGCGCAATATTGAGTTGTTCTGGATCAAAACTAACAGATAAACACCATTCCATTGAAAAATCTAGGGGCCCCGGATGTTTTAGGAAATAAAATTTGTAAAGAGGTCAATTTGCATATCGTAGGGTTTTTCCAAGCAATTTTTCCAATTCCAGAAACATAGCTACCAAATACTAAGCACACTTTTGAGTTGTTCTGAATCAAAACTAACAGATAAACACCATTCCATTGAAAAATTTAGGGGCCCCGGATGTTTTAGGAACTAAAATTTATAAAGAGGCCAACTTGCATATCGTATGGTTTTTCCGAGCAATTTTCCCAATTCCAGAAACACCGCTACCAAATACTAAGCACACTTTTGAGTAGTTCTGGATCAAAACTAAGAGATAAACACCATTCCATGGAAAAATCTAGGGGCCCCGGGTGGTTTAGAAAATTAAATTTGTAAAGAGGTCAATTAGCATATCGTATGGTTTTTCCGAGCAATTTTCCCAATTCCAGAAACACCGCTACCAAATACTAAGCACACTTTTGAGTTGTTCTGAAACAGAACTAACAGATAAACTCCATTTCATTGAAAAATCTACGGGCCCCGGGTGTTTTAGGAAATAAAACTTGTTAAGAAGTCAATTAGCATATCGTATGGTTTTTCCGAACAATTTTCCCAATTCCAGAAACACCGCTACCAAATACTAAGCACACTTTTGAGTTGTTCTGAAACAAAACTAACAGATAAACACCATTCCATTGAAAATCTAGGGGCCCCGGGTGTTTCAACCTCTCGACCTCACGACCTCTGTGTTCAACCATACGATATGCTAATTGACTTCTTAACAAGTTTTATTTCCTAAAACACCCAGGACCCCTAGATTTTTCAATGGAATGGTGTTTATCTGTTAGTTTTGATTCAGAACAACTCAAAAGTGTGCTTAGTATTTGGTAGCGGTGGTTCTGGAATTGGGAAAATTGCTCGGAAATCCATACGATATGCAAATTGACCTCTTTACAAATTTAATTTCCTAAACCACTCGGGGCCCCTAGATTTTTCCATGGAATGGTGTTTATCTCTTAGTTATGATCCAGAACTACTCAAAAATGTGGTTAGTATTTGGTAGCGGTGGTTCTGGAATTGGGAAAATTGCTCGGAAAAACCATACGATATGCAAATTGACCTCTTTACAAATTTAATTTCCTAAACCACTCGGGGCCCCTAGATTTTTCAATGGAATGGTGTTTATCTGTTAATTTTGATTCAGAACAACTCAAAGTGTGCTTAGTATTTGGAAGCAGTGGTTCTGGAATTGGGAAAATTGTTCGGAAAAACCATACGATATGCAAATTGACCTCTTTACAAATTTAATTTCCTAAACCACTCGGGGCCCCTAGATTTTCCCATGGAATGGTGTTTATCTCTTAGTTTTGATCCAGAACTACTCAAAAGTGTGCTTAGTATTTGGTAGCGGTGTTTCTGGAATTGGGAAAATTGCTCGGAAAAACCATACGATATGCTAATTGACTTCTTAACAAATTTTATTTCCTAAAACACCCGGGACCCCTAGATTTTTCCATGGAATGGTGTTTATCTGTTAGTTTTGATTCAGAACAACTCAAAAGTGTGCTTAGTATTTGGTAGCGGTGTTTCTGGAATTGGGAAAATTGCTCGGAAAAACCATACGATATGCAAATTGACCTCTTTACAAATTTAATTTCCTAAAACACCCGGGGCCCCTAGATTTCTCCATGGAATGGTGTTTATCTCTTAGTTTTGATCCAGAACTACTCAAAAGTGTGCTTAGTATTTGGTAGCGATGTTTCTAGAATTGGGTAAATTGTTCAGAAAAACCATACGATATGCTAATTGACTTCTTAACAAGTTTTATTTCCTAAAACACCCGGGGCCCCTAGATTTTTCCATGGAATGGTGTTTATCTGTTAGTTTTGATTCAGAACAACTCAAAAGTGTGCTTAGTATTTGGTAGCGGTGTTTCTGGAATTGGGAAAATTGCTCGGAAAAACCATACGATATGCTAATTGACTTCTTAACAAATTTTATTTCCTAAAACACCCGGGACCCCTAGATTTTTCCATGGAATGGTGTTTATCTGTTAGTTTTGATTCAGAACAACTCAAAAGTGTGCTTAGTATTTGGTAGCGGTGTTTCTGGAATTGGGAAAATTGCTCGGAAAAACCATACGATATGCAAATTGACCTCTTTACAAATTTAATTTCCTAAAACACCCGGGACCCCTAGATTTCTCCATGGAATGGTGTTTATCTCTTAGTTTTGATCCAGAACTACTCAAAAGTGTGCTTAGTATTTGGTAGCGATGTTTCTAGAATTGGGTAAATTGTTCAGAAAAACCATACGATATGCTAATTGACTTCTTAACAAGTTTTATTTCCTAAAACACCCGGGGCCCCTAGATTTTTCAATGGAATGGTGTTTATCTGTTAGTTTTGATTCAGAACAACTCAAAGTGTGCTTAGTATTTGGTAGCAGTGGTTCTGGAATTGGGAAAATTGTTCGGAAAAACCATACGATATGCAAATTGACCTCTTTACAAATTTAATTTCCTAAACCACTCGGGGCCCCTAGATTTTCCCATGGAATGGTGTTTATCTCTTAGTTTTGATCCAGAACTACTCAAAAGTGTGCTTAGTATTTGGTAGCGGTGTTTCTGGAATTGGGAAAATTGCTCGGAAAAACCATACGATATGCTAATTGACTTCTTAACAAATTTTATTTCCTAAAACACCCGGGACCCCTAGATTTTTTCATGGAATGGTGTTTATCTGTTAGTTTTGATTCAGAACAACTCAAAAGTGTGCTTAGTATTTGGTAGCGGTGTTTCTGGAATTGGGAAAATTGCTCGGAAAAACCATACGATATGCAAATTGACCTCTTTACAAATTTAATTTCCTAAAACACCCGGGGCCCCTAGATTTCTCCATGGAATGGTGTTTATCTCTTAGTTTTGATCCAGAACTACTCAAAAGTGTGCTTAGTATTTGGTAGCGATGTTTCTAGAATTGGGTAAATTGTTCAGAAAAACCATACGATATGCTAATTGACTTCTTAACAAGTTTTATTTCCTAAAACACCCGGGGCCCCTAGATTTTTCCATGGAATGGTGTTTATCTGTTAGTTTTGATTCAGAACAACTCAAAAGTGTGCTTAGTATTTGGTAGCGGTGTTTCTGGAATTGGGAAAATTGCTCGGAAAAACCATACGATATGCAAATTGACCTCTTTACAAATTTAATTTCCTAAAACACCCGGGGCCCCTAGATTTCTCCATGGAATGGTGTTTATCTCTTAGTTTTGATCCAGAACTACTCAAAAGTGTGCTTAGTATTTGGTAGCGATGTTTCTAGAATTGGGTAAATTGTTCAGAAAAACCATACGATATGCTAATTGACTTCTTAACAAGTTTTATTTCCTAAAACACCCGGGGCCCCTAGATTTTTCCATGGAATGGTGTTTATCTCTTAGTTATGATCCAGAACTACTCAAAAGTGTGGTTAGTATTTGGTAGCGGTGGTTCTGGAATTGGGAAAATTGCTCGGAAAAACCATACGATATGCAAATTGACCTCTTTACAAATTTAATTTCCTAAACCACCAGAACTACTCAAAAGTGTGCTTAGTATTTGGTAGCGGTGTTTCTGGAATTGGGAAAATTGTTCGGGAAAACCATACGATATGCTAATTAACTTCTTAACAAATTTTATTTTCTAAAACACCCGGGGCCCCTAGATTTTTCAATGGAATGGTGTTTATCTGTTAGTTTTGATTCAGAACAACTCAAAGTGTGCTTAGTATTTGGTAGCAGTGGTTCTGGAATTGGGAAAATTGTTCGGAAAAACCATACGATATGCAAATTGACCTCTTTACAAATTTAATTTCCTAAACCACTCGGGGCCCCTAGATTTTCCCATGGAATGGTGTTTATCTCTTAGTTTTGATCCAGAACTACTCAAAAGTGTGCTTAGTATTTGGTAGCGGTGTTTCTGGAATTGGGAAAATTGCTCGGAAAAACCATACGATATGCTAATTGACTTCTTAACAAATTTTATTTCCTAAAACACCCGGGACCCCTAGATTTTTCAATGGAATGGTGTTTATCTGTTAGTTTTGATTCAGAACAACTCAAAAGTGTGCTTAGTATTTGGTAGCGGTGTTTTTGGAATTGGGAAAATTGCTCGGAAAAACCATACGATATGCAAATTGACCTCTTTACAAATTTAATTTCCTAAAACACCCGGGGCCCCTAGATTTCTCCATGGAATGGTGTTTATCTCTTAGTTTTGATCCAGAACTACTCAAAAGTGTGCTTAGTATTTGGTAGCGATGTTTCTAGAATTGGGTAAATTGTTCAGAAAAACCATACGATATGCTAATTGACTTCTTAACAAGTTTTATTTCCTAAAACACCCGGGACCCCTAGATTTTTCCATGGAATGGTGTTTATCTGTTAGTTTTGATTCAGACCAACTCAAAAGTGTGCTTAGTATTTGGTAGCGGTGTTTCTAGAATTGGGAAAATTGTTCGGAAAAACCATTCGATATGCTAATTGACTTCTTAACAAATTTTATTTCCTAAAACACCCGGGGCCCCTAAATTTTTCAATGGAATGGTGTTTATCTGTTAGTTTTGATTCAGAACAACTCAAAAGTGTGCTTAGTATTTGGTAGCGGTGTTTCTAGAATTGGGAAAATTGTTCGGAAAAACCATACGATATGATAATTGACTTCTTAACAAATTTTATTTCCTAAAACACCCGGGGCCCCTAGATTTTTCAATGGAATGGTGTTTATCTGTTAGTTTTGATTCAGAACAACTCAAAAGTGTGCTTAGTATTTGGTAGCGGTGTTTCTGGAATTGGGAAAATTGTTCGGAAAAACCATATGATATGCAAATTGACCTCTTTACAAATTTAATTTCCTAAAACACCCGGGGCCCCTAGATTTCTCCATGGAACGGTGTTTATCTCTTAATTTTGATCCAGAACTACTCAAAAGTGTGCTTAGTATTTGGTAGCGATGTTTCTAGAATTGGGAAAATTGTTCGGAAAAACATTCTTAACAAGTTTTATTATAGTCACCGTACTTATTTGCATTTTTTCATAATTTATAATTTACTCGTTTATACGTAGTTTTACGCATACATTGAAACAAAAATGGCGGATTTTAATTTTTAGGAAAGTTTAGGAAATACTTCACTATCATACATTTGTTGACATTTTTATTGACTTTGGAAAATTTATTGTATATTGCCAGGCCACAAAACCTTATTGATTTTCGACCATATTCATTCGTAATAGATCCGCCAAATTAATTGTTTGCAAATATGGTCTGGTAGTTAAAACTAACACTACACAATATTTTGAATATTTTGAAAAGTATGTATAGCATATGTAAAAAAAACGATTATAAACCAAAAGATTGTAAATTAAGATTCAAACAAAGTTTGATTAGATCATTTGTTTAAGTTTTACGGTTTTGTTTAAAATTGACGGTTTTAGATAAAAAAAAATATTTCACCAAAATTCGGCACATTTAGAAGCCTGATGGATTGACTATACCGATTCAAACTTCATATAGTTAACCTTTTTTCATTAATTGCGAAATCTTCGGGAAATGCGGTGGAAATCTGTGACGCAAGTGGCAACTTCTATTGGAACTTTTTGAATTTTTGCAATGATGTTGAAAAATTTAAAATTTACAAAAAGCGACAAATAATTAGAAGATTAAAATAAATTACAAGAATAAATTTTCAACACGGGTTAACCTTGGTTTTCTGAAATGTAAGCAGAAATAATGATTTTGGATTATACAAGACAGTTTTACCAAAAGCCTGGTAAGTTTAATATCTTACTTTAGAAAAGTTAATTTCTGGTGTATTCGAGATCTATGTATACATTCGTGGTAAAATAAAAACGGAAGCTGGTTACAACAAATTCACCTCTCCAGATTATTCCTTTGGTTTTTCAAGTTTGAAATTTGGGACTTGTGGTTCATTCATGATAATAAGCTTAGCTTTTCTCAATGGTTCTACTGCTTTCAAAGTTTGTTTGTCGTTCGAAGCATTTCGTTTCGTTGTAAATGCAATTATGTTATGTCTTCAACCTCGACTGAAACACTGGATCACTAAGGTGGAACTTCTTGTGATGATCAGCGAAGCCAATTCAATGCTATTTGCACAACTCTTGTGGACTGAGGCAAACCAACAGTAGCACATGAAAATCCATCGTTTCGAAGAATTGAGTCGATATCGAGAAGAAGGGAATTGTACGAAGTGATCGCAGTTCTAGAAATAAAGACTCATTCGAACTCAGTGAGCTTACCAAAATAAATGAAATTAAAAATAACGATTTATCCAGCCCATTTTCCCAAACATTCTTCGATCATCACCAACTCTAACCACAACATGTATTTCACTGCCATCATGACGTGCAAATCTCGACATGGATATTAGCATCGTTATATTTTAGGAATTTCAACTAATTACTGGTGAAACAACGAAACGATTGTACATCATTTCGTTTTGAGCTTAAGTCTTAAATCCGTGATGCTATCGATATTGTGAATATCCTTTTAAATTTCGAAATGTGATAATTTGAAATTTTTTCGGGAATTGTTACAAGTATTTCCCGCCCTCTATACTTGGAGAAAATGGTGTGGTGGCACAGCATGATTCATGCGCTATGTATGTAAAGTGATCGATTAAGTGTTGCAACAGGAATTTCAGTATACATAACTCGATCTATTCTTTCGGCGGTCTTAAATAAATCATCATTTTGAAGCATAAAAAAACTTCACCTTAAGATATGATTATTTTAACAGTATTTTCAGTTTCAGCTTGAATACAAGCAAACCTAAATCGAGACGATGGAATACAGTTTAGATAAGAACCAATTGAGTGTTTATTTTAGGCCATCTTGGGTTAAAGTGAATATGATAAACGGTTCGGGAGTTTGAAATTGTAGCAAATTTCAAACGAAGACGGTACCGCTTCAGTAGTCTCGGTTTTTGTTGTGATCATGTCCTTACTATAACCGATATGGTTCGTCGTAACGGTTGCAGTGTGATTGCTATCGACAACGTAGAGTTGATCAAACTTTTTATTTTCATTGTGTAGTCAGATGTAATGTGGAGTGCATTTAAAGTTCATACCAGAAAAACAAAATCATCAGACGACACTAAAATCTCACAATTGAATTTTTATTAAACAGTTATTGAATGACTTGAATATATAATGATATTGGATTTCTTTGATTAAAGATAGTGATTGATACTGTTTAGAGTTGGTAATAGAACGAGCTTACAATGAATTAGAGGCACTATCAGCCGTATGGCCCGATATAAGAATAGAATAAGACAAATTTAATAATTGCCAGTCTACTAGCAATATAACTTGGCAGAAAAGATTCATATTGTTTTGAGTAGGTAAGAATACCTTAATTACACATGGAAAACCCCAGCTAGAAATGTTAAAATTGTTAAAGAAAGAACAACCCAACACTTATTTAGACTTACTAAACACATTAAAACACTTGTTTATTATTTCGCAAAAAATTTTTTTTTTTTAAATTTGTTCAAAATGTTTAAAAAATTACTCGATCAATTTCGACTTGTTAGGTCATCAACAAGTCGAAATTGATCGAGTAATTTTTAAACATTTTGAACAAATTTAAAAAGAAAAAAAAACACAAAATTTTTTGCGAAATAATAAACAAGTGTTTTAATGTGTTTATTAAGTGTTAATGTGTTTCGCCAAGTACCAACGGCGCATAGTGTTAAAAGTACTTATTTAGACGCTATTGGAGTTTTAGTCAGAAACCCGTTAAAAACACAAGCCTGTATTCTGTATTGTACATATAAATGAACCAAACGATCCATTTCCTGCGACAGACATAATGAGTACAAGTCATAATCTAGATGCTCTTGGGGGTTGTTCAAGGTCTTACAGAATTGAGTTAGAGAAGCAACATAAAACTTGGCCAGTCATTAACACGATCGTTACGGATTTTAGTTTTTCCCAAATAAACGCCGTCCTCGACGCATTTAATAAAATGGATATTGTGCAATACATAACTAAATTTCACCGATCGATCCATTGGTTAGAAAGCACGGACCAAATGAACAATGATTTACGACTTTGCGTGTCACATTTAATACATTGCATTGTTTTAGCAAATAAATACCTTACAACTGATGTATGTAATGCTATGGACTTGATAATCCTGTATTTGACAGAATCTGCAAAATCTGACCCAACCAAAATCTGACGCACCCATTTACAAAGTAACTTTTACCTAGATTTTAAAAGCATATCGGATTCGATTCATAATAATAAAGGGTGATTTTTTTGTGGTTAGGATTTTCATGGATTAGTATTTGACAGATCACGCGGGATTTCAGACAAGGTGTCAAAGAGAAAGATGCTCAGTATGCTTTGACATTTCATAATGAATAGACTTACTAACGAGCAACGCTTGCAAATAATTGAATTATATTACAAAAATCAGTGTTCGGTTCGAAAAGTGTTTCGCGATTTACGTCCGATTTATGGTCTACATAATCGACCAAGTGAGCAAACAATTAATGCGATTGTGACCAAGTTTCGCACTCAGTTTACTTTATTGGACATTAAACCAACCACACGAATGCGTACAGTGCGTACAGAAGAGAATATTGCGTCTGTTTCTGAGAGTGTTGCTGAAGACCGTGAAATGTCGATTCGTCGCCGTTCGCAGCAATTGGGTTTGTGTTATTCGACGACATGGAAGATTTTACGCAAAGATCTTGGTGTAAAACCGTATAAAATACAGCTCCTGCAAGAACTGAAGCCGAACGATCTGCCACAACGTCGAATTTTCAGTGAATGGGCCCTAGAAAAGTTGGCAGAAAATCCGCTTTTTTATCGACAAATTTTGTTCAGCGGTGAGGCTCATTTCTGGTTGAATGGCTACGTAAATAAGCAAAATTGCCGCATTTGGAGTGAAGAGCAACCAGAAGCCGTTCAAGAACTGCCCATGCATCCCGAAAAATGCACTGTTTGGTGTGGTTTGTACGCTGGTGGAATCATTGGACCGTATTTTTTCAAAGATGCTGTTGGACGCAACGTTACGGTGAATGGCGATCGCTATCGTTCGATGCTAACAAACTTTTTGTTGCCAAAAATGGAAGAACTGAACTTAGTTGACATGTGGTTTCAACAAGATGGCGCTACATGCCACACAGCTCGCGATTCTATGGCCATTTTGAGGGAAAACTTCGGAGAACAATTCATCTCAAGAAATGGCCCGGTAAGTTGGGCACCAAGATCATGCGATTTGACGCCTTTAGACTATTTTTTGTGGGGCTACGTCAAGTCTAAAGTCTACAGAAATAAGCCAGCAACTATTCCAGTTTTGGAAGACAACATTTCCGAAGAAATTCGGGCTATTCCGGCCGAAATGCTCGAAAAAGTTGCCCAAAATTGGACTTTCCGAATGGACCACCTAAGACGCAGCCGCGGTCAACATTTAAATGAAATTATCTTCAAAAAGTAAATGTCATGGACCAATCTAACGTTTCAAATAAAGAACCGATGAGATTTTGCAAATTTTATGCGTTTTTTTTTTAAAAAAAGTTCTCAAGCTCTTAAAAAATCACCCGTTACATCACTAGATTTGCCCTATAAATTTAAATTTTAATCCAGACTTTCTTCTTCAACACCTCTAAGATTTGTCAAAGAAATTTTTGAGCGGAACGAATATGTATTTAAAGGGAAATTACTAAGCTTACCAAAAAATGTCGATAAATCCTCTGTGTCAAAATTAAATAGCGTAATGGTATAGCTATTGACACCTTAAAATTACACGGTTTTAATTTAAATTGGTTTTATGTATTCCTTCCTTGGTTATCTTATATATGTTTATCCTTTTTTACCATCGAATTAGTATTATCGCTTTTGCTGTGGTTGCTCAGTTTATTTCTGAATTTTGAATGAGAAACACCAAGTGTTGACAGCTAGGTATTTGGCGCCATAAAATAACACATTTGGTTAAGGAAGTTGTATCTTGTAATTACCCATATTTCACTAATTTTTCATTTTCTACAAATTACTAATTCGGATAAGTTAAGTTATGATGTCTATTAGAATGTTTAAATTAAAAATTTTGTATTTCTAATTTATTCAATACCGACCAAATGGCATATTGGTTAAAGCTTTGACGTTTGGATCGGGTGGTACCGGGTTCGAATCCCGATAGGGGCAGGATGCAAACGGAATTTTCATCAACAAATTACGATTTGTGATGAGAAGAGACACCCCTGTCGGAGTGCGGGGCTCATGGGCGGACCAAGCTTCCATGCCAGTATAGGCTGGCAAGGAGCTATGCAATGTGCAGATGGTAATAAAATCGGATCTATATCCGTACGTCCTCGAATTGGCCAATACAGGCGTAAAGGTAAGGACGTAAATAAGCGAGCCGCGAAAGAGTTGGGAGAGCCTCGGCCCCAGAACAGTACATGGAAAAGAAAAAAAAACTTATTAAATTAGATAATGGATGTGTCAATAATTAAAATAGATTAAATTGTACATTCAACTATTGACACCTGGTGGCAATTATAGTACTGTTTGGAGTACATTAATTGACAGTATGTCAATAGTTGTACTATAAGGAATGTCAATAATTATACATTTGTTATTTCAAAATGTCTAAACTTAAAGGTAATTATTCCGAATCAATGCTTTAAAATGCCCTTGAAGCTATAAAGCGGGGCGAAATGTCCAAAAAGGGCGCTGCTAAGCATTTCGGCATTCCCAGAACTACATTGCTATTCCGGCTAAGCAATACATTTACAAAACTGAGGCCGAGTCCTCTAACTGTTTTAACCTCAGAGGAAGAAAAAGTTATTGAGGAATGGATAATCACGTCCCAGAGGAAAGGATTCCATAAGAGAAAAGAGGATTGTTCTTAGATGTGGAAGTAAGGGATCACCCATTTAGATCTGATAATACACCCGGAGATGGATGGTTCCGATTATTTTTAAAACGGCATCCTAATATTTGTTTACGAACAGCAGATCCTGTTTCGTCGGCGAATTCAACAGTAGGTGCATCAGATATAAAGACGTGGTTTATGTCAATCGAAAGATATTTGATGGAAAACAATTTATTTGAAATTTTGAGTGATTCAACCAGAATATTTAACGGCGATGAAACGAATTTCCTACTCTGCCCTTAAACAAAAACAGTATTGGTGGCGAGAGATGCCAAAAACATTTATGTATTTGACCGTGGTGTGGCCAAAGCGAATCTTATGGTCATAATTACCTTAAAGACCAAAGAGGGGTTCTACGAATATATATCCAAATCATTTTACCCTCATATTTTGAGCCTTGGAACCACATTTCCAGTTATTGTTTTTGTTGATGGTCAAGCAACACTAAACTCTACAGCTAACCAAGTTATGCGTTCAATTGGGAATAAGTTTGATAGCGTTATATCCAAACGCCCCCGTATTATGCAGCCAGCTGATATTAGTGCCGTTAAAGCTCTTAAAAACGGATGGAACAAAGAAGTCGGTGAGTGGCGGCGACAACACTGAAATATTAAGAAACGGTTTTCGCGTATCTGGTCTCTTTCCATGGGACCAAAAATGACTTTTCCAAGTGCTTAGGTAAATCGTCCGACCATCCTCATAAACAACTTTTATACGGACGATTTATTCAATTAGTTCGAGATCAAAAGATTACTCGATATAGCGACGCTTTCAATGGTTCACGTAGCACTGAATTGTGGTCCGACGATTTGACGTTACTCTACAAAATGTTTCTAAAGTTTGAGCCTAAGGGAAACAACGAGGAACCCATTGTTTCTACTGTAAACGCCCTACTGATTGAAGTAACACAATTTGACAATTCGACGTATGGGTCTTATGTTGATGTTTTGATGGTAAATCATATCGACGGATTTTTATATGTGAATAAAGAGCTTGAAGTGGAAGAAATTTCGGAAAGTATTCTGAACACATTAATTTTAAAACTCCATCGAAGGTACCCCATTTGATAGACGATTATCGGTCTAAAAAAATACGGCAACAAGTGTCTTCTCATTTGAATTCTATGCCTACCAGTTTAGCAACTACATCCACAAACATGTCTGGTAAGTTTTAAAGAACCAATAACTACGTTTAATTTTGTTTTACCTAATTCGTTTTGTTGTTTAGTGTTCCTGCTAATTGAGAATGTTCTTTCAATTGGACGAGATAAATCACATGTCAAGCCGTCCAATATTTTGGTTAGAAGCGCTGAAACTTTAGAAAGTACATCGATTCCCCAACCGCTAATAATAGACATACCTTCTGATCCTGTAGACGATAACTAATCCTATTAAAATGGATTTTGTATTCAGCTATGGCCTAAATTATTTTATTTACAGTTCTACTAATAAGCAACCTTTGTGATAAAGAACAAATTGAACCCGAAAAACAAAGTCAAACATAACCAAAGAAACCCGAGAGGTTTAATGATGAAAATTTAGAAGACATTGGACAAAACAGAATTGCGGTGGGCTCTATGTGCTACAAATGCACTTTTTCAATCAAAACAAAACCAGGTATTAGATGTAACCAATGAACTAGCGAATTTCACATTGCGTGTATTAAAAAAATGAATATGGAATATATTCCGATATTCATATGCAACAAGTGTAAGGGAGAACACTTATTATTTTATTTGTGATTATCAATGTTTTGCGATAATGAATTAACTAGCTAGCTCTAGCTATTTACGAGTATTTAAAATATTGAAATTAAATGTTCCTTAATAAACTAATTTACATAGCCAACACAAACTGAGTTTTTATTTCCATACGTTCACCTTTATAGTGGTGGTGCCAAACCAGTGGAAAACTGATGTCAATAATTATATGTGTGTGTCAATAATCGTGCTTTAGTTAATCGTATAGTAAATCAATTATATTTTAAAACTAAATAACCATTTTCGAACTGTAATACTGAACAAAAATGTCTAAAAAATGTAGAAAAGCTTTAAACTTTACAAATTTCAAAAATTGGAATTAACTCTAACAGTGTGAATTCAAAATTTCCTTGCGAGTGTCAATACCTGGTCGATTACGCTATGCCCAGGAATTCCGAAGAAAAAACTTTGTTTAACATATTAAAGGAAGAAGAAATGAGTGGAGGCAAGATAAAAGTAAGTAAAAGTTATTTTTTTAACTGGAATCAAAGAAACAGCCGATTCGTCTGAAAAAAAGAGAAATGATCGATCATTGATTATTTGTCAGCAAAAAAACCGCATCTAGAAGTCATAAAAACGGAAGGCAAAATTTCCAAAAGTAGTACGATATTTAAACATAAGGAGAGCAATTATTTATGTTTCCTTAAAAACGGGCGGATGAAAACGGACCACTACCATAACACATGCACATTTGATGCATTTGTGCAATGTATTATAAACTTAAATTGAAAGATGAGAAAGCTCATACGAGGGCGGATAGAAAATGAAACTACCTAGCGCTAGATGGCAGCACAAACACAAAAAAATTTTGTTTTTTAGAAATTGCGATCTGTAAAACGTCAGCTGTTAAAATTTCACCCAAATTCATCGATTAGTTTATTTGTTGTAGTCGATTGAAGTAGGCAACTTTTGTGTTTCTTGACAAATGGAAAAAAACGAATTTCGTGCAGTGATTAAACACTATTATTTGAAATGGAAAACGGCGAAAGAGACAAAAGAAAAGCTTGATAAACATTACGGTGAGTCTGCTCTGCCAGATTACATGGTAAAATATTGGATTGCTGAATTTAAACGCGGCCGAGGAAGCAGTGCAACAATACCTTCAACAGGAAGGCCAAAAGAGGTGGTTACTGAAGAAAATATCAAGAAAATCCTCGATATCGTTATAAATGATCGCCGAGTCAAGTTGCGTGAGATTGGTGAAATAGTAAACATATCATATGAACGTGTGTTCAACATTTTGCATGAACATTTGCATATGAAAAAGCTATCGGCAAGATGGGTGCCGCGTTTGCTCAGTGTCGAACAAAAACGAGTTCGACAGACCACTTCACAGCGG
Source organism: Nephrotoma guestfalica (assembly GCA_963691935.1). Taxonomy (NCBI): domain Eukaryota; kingdom Metazoa; phylum Arthropoda; class Insecta; order Diptera; family Tipulidae; genus Nephrotoma; species Nephrotoma guestfalica. The sequence continues at coordinate 162,172,991 of OY829915.1, read as the reverse complement.
TGTTTGGACATGATAAAGCGTAATCCTGTTGATTTTTGGCGTCGATTAATTACTGTTGATGAAACATGGGTCCACCACTACACACCTAAACCCAAAAATCAATCGAAACAATGGGTGGAAGCTGGTGGAAGTGCTCCGAAGAAGGCAAAGGCAGTGAAATCGGCTGGCAAGGTTATGGCCACTATATTTTGGAATGCACACGGAATATTGCTCATCGATTATCTTAAAAAATGATCCACAACCACAGAAAAGTATTATCGTGCATTATTGGATCAAATGGTTGATGTAAACAAGGAAAAACGACCACATTTAAAGAAGAAAAAGTGCTCTTTCTTCAAGACAACGCACCGGTTCACACATCATTAGATACGATGCTAAAATTACGTGAAATACACTTCGAATTGGTTGATCATCCACCTTATAGTCCACCTTTAGCTCCTAGTGACTTTTCCCTGTTCCCAAACTTGAAAAAATGGCTCGCAGGACAAAGATTCATCTCAGACGAAGAAGTGATTATCGAAACTAACGCGTATTTTGAGGGGTTTCCGAAATCGTATTATTCAGATGGTATAAAAAAGTTGGAATATCGACTTACTAAGTGTGTCGAACTAAATGGAGACTATGTTCAGAAATAAATGGTTTTTGGCAAAAAAAAATTTTGTTTTCCTACTTAGGTAGCTTCATTTTCAATCCGCCCTCGTAGACATGCTATACTAGCCCAATTGTACGGATTACAATGGGATTGTACGACCAACATAACAAAAATATCAATCCATTTCCTGAGCGAAATGAAATAGTGTAGTATAGAATCTAAGTCGTGTCGTGTCCATCGAGTAAAATAATCGGAAATTACCAATATATATATATATATATACGTGCCAATTAATCTTCAATTATTAGATTAGATCGGTATACAAAATATTGAAACTTTCATCAATGAGCCAGACCCACTTTATTGTCTTTGTGGAGAAGCAAAAATAATTAGCCAAGTTTGTACTAGCTCTACAGTTTTTGTATATTGACGCAATAAAAGTGTGTGTAATGAAATATATTTTATGACGACTTGTTAGAAAACGTTTTGAATATAAAATTTCCCCGGCAGACAAATATCAACTCAGCTCCTACCAATAACACCCGGCAAATCAAGTTCCTAGCAGTATGCTATTTTTCTATTATTCTTATAAGGAAATATAAGGAAATATAGAACTTGGAAAATTCCTACCATACGTCTAGTAAAGTCCACATAGCAATTATAAACCCTTATTAGTACAAACTCAAATCAGTATCAATCATTTCCGGCAAATCATATTGCTATATAGGAGAATGTCAATTATTTTTGTATTGGGCCATATGGAAGCTGCCATACGGTTAGTAGTGTCCGACTAGCCTCAATTAGTCCATACTATAAGTTTATCGAAACATAAAGAATCATTTCCGCAAAATCATGTTTCTAGGAAAATGGAATGATTTTCTCATATTCTTATATGGGCCCATATGGAACTTGGACATTTGCACCAATACTATACCATACGGCTGACTGCCATTTCAGTCATTGTAAGCTCTTACTATAACCAACTCAAAACAACATCAAATTTTTCCGGCAAATACTATTGCTAGGAGAATAGCAATTATTAATTTGTATAAATTTTAAAAAATATTTAGAGCTTTTTGTTTTATTGCATTTAAAAAAAAATTATTTGGCCCACCCTATATTAAGCCATATGGAATCTGGCCGTTCAAATTATAAGTTATTTAAAACATATAAAATCATTTCCGACAAATCATATGTCTAGGAAAATGGCATGATTTTCTCATATGAGCCGTATGGAACTTGCCAATACTACCTTATACGGTTGGAACTGCCTCCTTAGTCCGTGTAAGGCCTTACTATTACTGATTTAAAACAAAATCAATCGTTTCCGGCAAATCATATTGCTAGAAGAAGGGCAATTATTTATTTTTGTAGTGGGCCATATGACATCTGGCCGATTGGGCGAATCCTACCATACGGCTGGTACTGTCCGACTGGCCACAGTTAGTCCATATCTAAGGTTATTCAAAACATAATGAATTATTTCCGGCAAATGATGTTTCTAGAAAAATTCCATGATTTTATCATATTCTTATATTGGCTCACGTGGAACTTAGCCATTTGCGTAGTCATTGTAAGCCTTTGCTATTTTCTACTCAAAGCAATATCAATCATTTTCGCCAAATCATACTGTTATGAGAATGGCAATTATTAATTTTTATATTGAGCCATAATGGAACTGGTCGATTGAGCCAATCTTACCATACGGCTGGTACTGTCCGACTGGTAACTGTTAGTCCAAACTAAAGAGTGATCCAATAAGAGCTTCCGGAAGTTTTTTTTTGAAATAAAACGCATTAAAATCAATTTAACAATCAAAAATTGTATTTGTGACGTAAGCTCGGTTTATGCCATTTAATGTTTGAAAATAATTTCATTTAAATATTGTCCGCGACTGACTCTTAGATGATCCACCCTTTGCGTCAAATTTTCGAGCAGTCTTTTGAGCATTTCGGTCGGAATATTAACTGTAAGCGGGCCCGTGAATTGGCCTCCAAGATCTTGTGATCTAGCCCCGTTACATTACTTTTTATGGGGTATCTGAAATCACTTGTTTTTATCGATAAACCACAATCGATTCCTGCAATAGAAGCGTACATAACACGCGTAATTAACAAAATATCGACCGAAATGCTCGAAAGAGAGCCTGAAAATTGGACTAATAGAATGGATCATCTAAGAGCCAGTCGCACAACATTTAAAATAAGTTATACAATTTTTGATTATTAAATTGATTTTAATGCGTTTTATTTTAAAAAAAAAACTTCCCGAAACGCTTATTGGATCACCCTTTATAAGTTTTTCAAAACATAACGAATCATTTCCGCAAAATCATATTTCTAGGAAAATGGCATGATTTTCTCATATTCTTATTTGAGCCCATGTGGACCTTGGGCATTTGCACCAATACTACCATACGACTGACTGCCTTTTCAGTCATTGTAAGCCCTTACTATTACCAACTCAAAACAATATCAATATTTCCCGGCAAATCATATTGCTACTGGTACTGTCCGACTGGCCAAAGTTAGTCCATAACTAAGGTTAATCAAAACATAAAGAATTATTTCCAGCAAATCATGTTTCTAGGACAATGACATAATTTTCCTTATCCTTATATGGGCCTATGTGAAACTTGGCCATTTGCGCCAATACTACCATACGGCCGGTACTGCCCTCTTAGTCATAAAACCTTACTATTTCCAACTCGAAACAATATCAATCATTGCTGTCAAATCATATTGTTATGAGAATGACAATTATTTATTTTTATATTAGGCCATAAGGAAGCTGGTCGATTAGGCCAATCCTGGACTGGAAACAGTTAGTCCAAACTATAAGTTATTCAAAACATAAAGAATCATTTCCGGCAAATCATATTTCTAGGAAAATTACATGATTTTCTCATGAACTTAGCCCTTTGCGCCAATACTACCCTACGGTTGGCACTGTGCTCTTAGTTATTGTAAGCCTTTACTATAACCAACTCTTATTAATTTTTGTATTGGACCATATGAAATCTGGCCGAATGGGCGAATGCAACCGCACGGCTGGTACTGTCCGACTGGCCTCAGTTAGTCCATACCTAAGGTTATTCAAAACATAAAGAAATATTTCCAGCAACTCACGATTCTAGGAAAATGACATAATTTTGTCATATTCTTTTATGGGTCCATATAGAACTTGGCCATTTCCGCCAATACTACCATACGGTTTGTAGTGCTTACTTAGTCGTCTTAGCCGACCAACTCAAGACAATATCAATCTTTTCTGGCAAATCATATTGCTAGGAGAATGGCAATTATTAATTTTTATATTAGGCCATATGGAAGCTGGCCGGTTATGCAAATCTTACTATATGGCTGGAACTGTCCGACTGGCCTCAGTTAGTCTGGCTTATAGGTTATTCAAAACATAAAGAATAATTTCTGGCAAATCTCGTTTTTAGGCTAATTGCACTATTTTCTCATATTCTTATCTCACCATACGGCTGATAGTGTTGTCTTAATCATTGTAAGCTCGTAATATTACTAACTCAAAACAGTATCAATCACTATCTCTAATCGTAACAAACAAATATTACCTATAAACAAATTTCACTTAAAAAAACTATTTATAATCATTGATTCATAAGTAGAGTACAAAAACAGTTTAATTGCTGTGCAACAATCTGGGATGCATATTTGATTGTTTTTTTACTCATCTTAAAACAAATTCCGTCTTATACAAGTTTAAATAGAAAATACTGGGATGAAATGAAATAGTATTGTTTGGGCTAACTTCATATGCCTAGTGAAAAGGTCTTGCAGAATGGTACAAATTTAGTGGAAGCATACTCGTATAATAACTCTTAATTGTCGTAGTAGCGCTGATTACAGATGAAAAACTGAGAAACTGTTATTACTGGTTTTTTTTTCAATCAATGAGGATCGTTCATTAAAAGCATGTTTTCCTGAGTCATTTTGCGACCAATTTTCCTACTGTAAATTTTTGGAGGTTTTCAATTTCCAAACCGAAGTTCTTATTAATTCGTAATGTTTCAGATTATGGCACTTTATTATTTATATTCAATTAATCAAATTCAACAGATTTCAAATATACTAGGAGTGTGTTTTCGATTATACACTTACTGTTCACAACAGATGAACCGTTTAGGTAACAGACAAACATCATTTTGATGATATTTAATGTTTTAGGTCGATTCCTCAAAGTCAAATGTACAAATGTATATTTGAATTTTATACAATATTGATGAGTCTTTTTTACGAGAATTTGTGAGTACATTAGTCTGTCATTATTACAAACCACCATATATATCACCATAAAAATTCAACTGGCGAATAAATGTACATTTTTAATAGTATTGTGTTTGTAAATTCCTAGTCAGTTACAACAAGTTTCCAAAAACTAAAACTTATTATTTACATTTAATACACAAATCAAAACTTTTCTATCGACATCAGACGCCCTGTAGTAACCTATTAACCATATAATTTGGTAAGTTTTTGAGTATTATCATACAAAAATTGTTTCACGGAATAATGTTGAAGTTTGCGTGTCGGCGCGTCAAAAGCTTTAAAAAGTTACACGTTAATAATTTGCTAAAAAACTATAATTTTTTGTGTCAGAAATAACAAACCGCAATCATGATGTAATCGAACAGATGACGGAAAACTATTTCGCGTTTTAGTTTAGATTATGCTTATACGGTTCATTCCGTCATATAATCTATTTTGGTCGCGCGGCATTAGAAACGATTAAAAAACACTACTTTAGACCGACACCAAATCTCGTTTTGCAATAATTTAAATTTTTTCAAAACCACAAGTACATCTGTTACCATATACTTATACAAACGTATAAAAATATTCCCATATATAAAAAATAAAAACCTCCCACACGCTACACGTTCCAAGGTCAAGTTTAAATGACAAATACAAAATATGTCAACAAATTAGATTATCGCACATAAATAATTACAGAGAACTTAACATATGAATATGTATAAAAAAACAATAAATCAAATTACTCTAATTACTATCTGATGAAAGTTCAAAGTATAGATAACACAACAGCACTATGTGGCTATATACTAATTTGGTACTCTCATTAGTCTTATCTAACAATTATTAAACATAAAGCTATTTACTGTTACAAATTATAGCATTACATTACATTACATGTAATTATTATCATTTTGTTGTTTTATATTATGCGCGATAAATTTTGTTTTTCTTCCAATTTGAAAACATTGGATGTAAGATCAATTTTAATTTATTCGTAGAATTTTGTGATAAAATAATTTCAAATTTCTGAGAAAAAAAAACTGTATAACAAAATTTATAACGATCAATAAGTCAAAAATAAGATTTTTTCCCTCACAATTACTTTCACTCTTGCATTATATACGAGTAGATAATTTGAGCGTACTCGTGTCGTACATTATTTAAAATTCATATACTCGTATATGTAGTTTTTATGCATTTTTAATCTGGTATATTCATGTCCACAGTAACTATATAAACTCCGCTTTTCGTGTAGCAGAGAGATAAGAAAATTATCTTAGAAAAAATATATATGTACATTCGAAAAAAAAACTCGGGCGATTTTAGATACTATTATTTCTCGATTACTATTATTATTCATATTATTATTGTACTGGAAATTATAATAGTTTTAATGATAATTTAACAAATTATATTTCTTTGAAATATACGAACAAAATATTATGTAGAAAAAAATAATTTGTTTGATTTGATATAAGAAATCACACTGACTTTCACTATGTGTACGTATTTTCTTGTGTTATCGAGACAAAATACTTAACAGCATTAATACCACCCTCGTTCATTTATATATCTTTTGTACAGATAATTTACAATAATATGCATTTGAACATACTAACAACATATTACGTGAACAACAAACCAACACAATAAATTTGTTAAACGTAATTGTAAATTTATCACTCTAAAGGACTAGTTCGTGTTAGTTTAATTGGTGGGTTAAAGCTGCTTTTTTATTTAAATCATTACAACTGAATACAATTCAACTAGTAATTTTTCTTTCTTAATTTAGTCACTTGTGAATGATAGACCTACTACTGAAGTAGTATTGGCGCTGGTATCCTCAATCCATTAAACCAATTGGTTTCGTTCTCTGCAATCGCCTTACTGCATGTGAAGCCCAACGTACCACGAAGCTCTTCATTTACGTGTTGATATTTACGTTGTCCATTAGCGTAAGTTTTTTTAATTTCTTCTTGAACCGTCTGGATGTTTAGGTCCCTATGAAGGTCGTCATTGCTTATGTACCACGGAGCATTAACTATAATACCTAAGACTTTGTTTTAAAAATTTAGTATTAGTTTGGTGTTGGTTCTCTTTGTACAGCCCCAGAGCTGAATTCCGTATGTCCATACAGACTTCAGCTCCTTTCGATATAATAGCAATTTATTTTCGGTTAACAATTCCGAATTTGTCCCGTGCAGCCAATATATTTTTCGAAATTTGATATTAAGTTCATCCTTTTTCCTTTTAACGTGTTCTTTCTTAATGATGCTACAAACCTGTAGCTGACTTTTAGATTAGTAAAATTAACATGCGTGGATTTCGATTCAATGAGCCCGATACGCCACATTATTGTCCATTTTATGATTTCATCGTGAAATTCTTGAAGTTTCGTTGTCGATTCCTGTATTGTGTCTCCTACTGAGAGAACTGCAGTATCATCAGCAAATATTGCAACGGTAACATCGTTTAATCGAAGTAAATCTCTGGTATAGAGCAGGTAAAGAATGGGTCCAAAACATTCCTTCCGAAATCTTTTTTATCTCGGCGTATTCTTTCTCATATTTCACCCGATAATGGCGATTCTCTATCTATGGTTTTAAAATCATCTAATTTTGTCTTGTTAAATCTCTATGTAGCTTGAAGAGTAAACCTTTGTGCCACACCTTATCGAAGGCCAGCACCACATCTAAGAAGATACTAGAGCAAACCTTTTTTTCTTTGCTCAATAGTTGAGTGTTTCTCACTGAAACCAAACTATGATATTCTGGGGTAAGGTTTCGTTGTTCTATGGTTCTTTTCAATCTTTTGAGCAACAGCCTCTCAAACAATTTCGCTAGTGTTGGTAGAAGCGAGGTGGTTACTTTTGCGGAAGAAACTTTAAAGTACAGAGAAATGTTTTTAGGAGCCAAAAAATTGTTTACGATTTTCAGTCAAAAATTTTTCTTTTAAGGGCATGTTTGTGTGAGCCTAACATTTTCTGAATTAATAAAAAATTAAATTGGCTTGGAACGTAACGAGTTGGAGATTTTGTCTGTTAAACCTGATTTGAATTGAAGAGTATGCCTGGACGAGCCTAACAATTGCAGACAGTTTAAATATTTAAATTGACCTGAAACGTAACAAGTTGGTGATTTTGGCTGTTAAACTTGATTTGAATTGAAGAGCATGCCTGCACGAGCCTAATATTTTCTGATAGATTAAATATTTAAATTGGCCTGGAACGTAACGAGTTGAATATTTTGGCGGTTAAACTTGATTTCAATTAAACGACGTGCTTGGACGAGCCAACTATTGTCTGATAGACTAAATATTTAAATTGACCGGGAAAGTAACGAGTTGGTGATTTTGGCTGATAAACTTGTTTTGAACTAAAGGGCATGCCTGGACGAGCCTAACATTTTCAGACAGTTTAAATATTTAAATTGACCTGAAACGTAACAAGTTGGAGATTTTGGCGGTTAAACTTGATTTCAATTGAAAGACATGCTTGCACGAGCCTAACATTTTCAGATAGTTTAATTATTCAAATTGACCTGGAAAGTAACGAGTTGGAGATATTAGCTGCTAAACTTGATTTGAGTTGAAGGGCATGCTTGCATGAGCCTAACATGTTCTGATAGATTAAATATTTAAATTGACCTGGAAAGTAATTTGTTGGAGATTTTGGCGGTTAAACTTGATTTCAATTAAAAGACATGCTTGCACGAGTCTCATTTTCAGATAGTTTAATTATTTAAATTGACCTTGAAAATAACAAGATGGAGATTTTGGCTGTTTAACTTGATTTAGATTGAACAGCCTGACATTTTTTGATAGATTAAATATTTAAATTGCCCTGGAAAGTAACGAGTTGGCGATTTTGGCGGTTAAACTTGATTTGTATTGCCCTGGAGAGTAACGAGTTGGAGATTTTGGCTGTTAAACTTGATTTGAATTGAAGAGCATGCCTGGACGAGCCTATCATTTTTGATGGATTAAATATTTAAATTGACCTCGCACGTAACGAGTTGAAGATTTCCTTTGTTAAACTTGATTACAATTGAAGAGCCTTAATTAATTATTAATTTATTTACACATTTATTAACACAAAATTTTGTAAACTTCACACCCTTTTTGTGCATGTAAGCTCTTTTCTACAGAGTACAAACTTCATATAGTGAAATCCAAAACTTCATCTAGCTGTTGCTTCCCTCTATATATTTGCTTGGCAATCGGCTGCTTCCAAATTTGTATCAAATTGCAAACGTCTTCTGACTGTGGTGCATCATCAACTGGCAAACATCTTTCAATTCCAGTATGTTTATTTATGGACAGTTTATAATTTGCATAGTTCCATTTACGTGGAAAATAAATTCGAATGCTTGACACGATAGTCAAAGCCTGAAAAAGACTCAATTTCTCTCAGGATCAGTTCAAACGACTTTCATAAAAAATGCTGAATCTGTTCAAATTTTTGAAGGATTGGTTCGCAGGTCTAGTGTATCAAATAAATAAAAACGTAAGATCGATCGTATTTGACCAACTAATTTGGAGCTAATATGTGATTTTCAGGATGTGTGTAATTCTCATTTTAAATAATTTTCGGATCAAACGATATCGATTCCCAATTTTGGATGGAAAAAGTGATGTATTTTGGGGGCTTTAATCCATTTTGAAAATGATTTTGGATTGGGAGAGTTTAATAAGCATTATATGGCACGATTGGAGTGCCACGAAGCTATGGCGAGGAACCTAAATATTTTGATATTCGAGAATATTATTTAAGAGTTCATCGATGGAAATGGACTTCGACGTCGTATTTATGTGATGTTGCTCCACGTGATATGTGTATATAAAGGGTGATTTTTTTGTGGTTAGGATTTTCATGGATTAGTATTTGACAGATCACGCGGGATTTCAGACAAGGTGTCAAAGAGAAAGATGCTCAGTATGCTTTGACATTTCATAATGAATAGACTTACTAACGAGCAACGCTTGCAAATAATTGAATTATATTACAAAAATCAGTGTTCGGTTCGAAAAGTGTTTCGCGATTTACGTCCGATTTATGGTCTACATAATCGACCAAGTGAGCAAACAATTAATGCGATTGTGACCAAGTTTCGCACTCAGTTTACTTTATTGGACATTAAACCAACCACACGAATGCGTACAGTGCGTACAGAAGAGAATATTGCGTCTGTTTCTGAGAGTGTTGCTGAAGACCGTGAAATGTCGATTCGTCGCCGTTCGCAGCAATTGGGTTTGTGTTATTCGACGACATGGAAGATTTTACGCAAAGATCTTGGTGTAAAACCGTATAAAATACAGCTCCTGCAAGAACTGAAGCCGAACGATCTGCCACAACGTCGAATTTTCAGTGAATGGGCCCTAGAAAAGTTGGCAGAAAATCCGCTTTTTTATCGACAAATTTTGTTCAGCGGTGAGGCTCATTTCTGGTTGAATGGCTACGTAAATAAGCAAAATTGCCGCATTTGGAGTGAAGAGCAACCAGAAGCCGTTCAAGAACTGCCCATGCATCCCGAAAAATGCACTGTTTGGTGTGGTTTGTACGCTGGTGGAATCATTGGACCGTATTTTTTCAAAGATGCTGTTGGACGCAACGTTACGGTGAATGGCGATCGCTATCGTTCGATGCTAACAAACTTTTTGTTGCCAAAAATGGAAGAACTGAACTTAGTTGACATGTGGTTTCAACAAGATGGCGCTACATGCCACACAGCTCGCGATTCTATGGCCATTTTGAGGGAAAACTTCGGAGAACAATTCATCTCAAGAAATGGCCCGGTAAGTTGGGCACCAAGATCATGCGATTTGACGCCTTTAGACTATTTTTTGTGGGGCTACGTCAAGTCTAAAGTCTACAGAAATAAGCCAGCAACTATTCCAGTTTTGGAAGACAACATTTCCGAAGAAATTCGGGCTATTCCGGCCGAAATGCTCGAAAAAGTTGCCCAAAATTGGACTTTCCGAATGGACCACCTAAGACGCAGCCGCGGTCAACATTTAAATGAAATTATCTTCAAAAAGTAAATGTCATGGACCAATCTAACGTTTCAAATAAAGAACCGATGAGATTTTGCAAATTTTATGCGTTTTTTTTTTAAAAAAAGTTCTCAAGCTCTTAAAAAATCACCCGTTAGATATATATCGCTTACAAATTTTTATTTTTATTAAAACACAAGTAATTTTTAGCTTATGCCATACGTTTAGAAAATTTCCATAAATCGATTAAGATAAAAAATAATTCTAGATATTTTTGAGAATTCCGATGACCCTTGGTCCCAACTTAAAATTGTTTTATTCGAATCATTTGTAGAATGGTTTTTGAAATATACGATTTCTTAATGCCGTTGGGCGCTTGTCATAAACAGATTGTCGGCTGGTACTGTTTTGAAACAAATGCGTGACAAGGAGTGAAAAAAGCAACAGAATGTAACATGAGTACAGAAAATTTGTTAAGCCGTTATCCGGTTGTCATGATCAGTCTGGTCAAATCCATATCTCAAACAACCGAGATTGAATACAAATTTTATGAAAATGAAAGTTTTTAACCCATTTCCTATCTGATTTGGATAAATTTTTGTTCTTTTGGTTAGAAATATATTTTCCAAATGTGTTATGAACTTGATTCTGGAAAATTAATAAATGAACGTCTAAGCCATATGCAGAAAGATTGGGATAGAACTCGGCTGCTATGGCCTTTGAAAGAGAAAGTTTTGATTCAGCAAAATACCATGATTCTGGAACAATAAGAAAATAAAATAATTTTAGCTAATTATTTCATGGTTGTCAACAATTGCACGATATAATTAAATAATAGGCTGCAAGTGAGACATTTGATAGATATTATTTTGGTTGGAACCAGCATTAGTTTCATTGTTCCAACATTAGTTGGAAAAAACTAGTCAACTTTCGTGTTCAAAATTAAATTTGACTAATTTTACATCAAGAAATGATTATCAAGTATAGTTCCAAGTAACTTTGATCTAGTAACTCATTGGTATTGAAGATATTGAAAAACATATAACTGGATTTATTTTAAGAGATATTTTATTGAAATTATACTGGAGACGTTTTAAACTTGTCAAACCGAAAGCCTATTTCTCTTCTACCAGTATTCTGGATAATTTGAGAAATAATACCGGCTTTTAAGAGAAAATATATTTTGGTTTAAATAATAATATAAAAGTTGCAGAATTTTTTAGTGATATAACCAAGTCTTCTAAGTCGGTGAACAACACAATAATTTTGAATCGAGCTGGGATCATCACAGGAGTGACTTTATTTGGTTTAAGTCAAATGTATGCATTGTCGAATACAATCGGAATAAAAACCAGTCGTAACGATCCTTTGCCAATTAATGTTGGAGCACCACAGAACAGAAGTCATTCTGTTTTTTCTAACGATAGAGCTTTTTTCATTGCACAAATATTTGACCAGAAATTTCAAACGGCATAAAAAATGCTCTCTCGCTGCTTAGGCTATGATTCAGTTGTCACGATATGGTTTTCAGTTCAAAAACACTGTTTATATTTTTTCATTTAAAAATCTTAATACTTTTCCAGATAATTTTATTAGCCACTCTAAAAGCTGCCCCCTTCTTATTGTAATATGAAATATTAAAAGTGAAAATGACTTCCGATTAAAATATTTTCGTATAGTCTTGGACAATAAATTAAAATTTTCCGAGAATGAAAAAGTTTAGTAAGCGTATTTTGCACGGACGTTGCAGCAGTGGGGAGATCGATTATTGTTCCTCAAAAAAGATTTGACAACGGAATTTACAATATTGAAACTAGCTCAAATTTTACCAACGATAGCGTATCGTCATGCTTTCATCGTTATGAGTTGGCATTTTTTATGAGTGGTGAGGCTATGCTAATGTTAGGTTACAATTTAAGAATTATTGCAATTGTCGCACAAGTATGTTTACTCGAAAAGAGTTGTACCGTCGATTTTATCGTACCATGGCTCCTTTATTCCTCGGATTTTACATTTCGTAAGGACCTGAAAGTTTGTTTTTTTCATATCAAACGTGTAAATGAAATATAAAACTGCTGAGTGTTTAAAAAGAGTATAATTATCACGCGAACCCACACCAAATTTCAATTTTTGTATTCAATTACTCTCGTTTTCCAGTCAAACGTTTTCCTGTTAACTGTATTGCGTTTTATTAACAAATATTTAAAAAAAATTGTGTATGTAGCTTCAGCTGTAATTATTTTTGTTGTGTGTTTATATGGCACTGCCCCAATAGTTTTACGATACTCGTATACTAATTTAATAGAACGTTTAGTACTCGTATACTAATTTATGTTCTATAAAGTTCTATTAATATTCTTACGCAACATGTATGTTTTAAAACTGGGAATCTCACACTGTTTTTGAAACTTGTTAACTAATTTTTTGTCGTTATAGCCTAATAAAGTACTTCCTAGACTTCGTTTCATTTTCTGGTCATATCAAAAATTACTGAATAAAATTAAATTATATTATAGAAATTTTATTTATTAATCACTTTGTAATTAAAATTTGTAGTAACATATGAATTACAATGACCGAAAACAAAATGGAAACAAATAAATCGAATAAATTTATTAAAATGTCAAAAACGTTAACAAATTTTGTAGTCAAAAAGCTTTTTGTTTATTTAAATCAGTAACGTGTGGTGCTCGCAATCGAACTGGTATCTGAAAACATCTTAAATATTTTGAAGAAGGACTGAGCCATTTCAAAAACACTGGACTCGCATTTGAACCCAATACTTCAACTAAAAATTTTAATCAAGATGCTCATGGGACCACTTGTTCTTCTACATTCTGGTTAATTGTAGCCAATACAGAACCAAAAATAATGATTAATTCGCAACAATCAAATTTTCAGCGTTAGCGCGTTCAGAAGCCCTATCATGATTAATGAAATCATCGGCAAAATGATTTGACAATTTCATTACTAAACATTTGAATAATATTGGCTTAGATTTTACGCAACACGTTCCCAACTGTTCTTTCAATGAAAATTAAACACAATCTTGGTTGTTATGAAAATCACTGGCACCTGCTTATATGCACTTGATGATACCTTATACCGTATGCGGATTTAAACTAGATAATCCTGAATACTTGAATATTTCGAAATTTCTCCGGTTTGCCTTATCACGATTTTCATCAAAACAGGATTATCACGTTTATAGAACAAAATTAGTATAACCGAGTAATAGGAAGTAGATAAATGTGAAATAAAGGGTGTCGAATTTTGAGGAATCTTCAAATTTTAAATAAAAGACATACATTGTGCGAAATTTTTATTTATTTTTATTGTAAATTGAAGTGCATTGGAAAAAAGTGTCGTTCAAGTTACCTACTCAGCTAGCTTGACCTTTTTCGCATAATGATTGCCCGATGATGTCGTCTTTGAAGTGTTGAATAGTTTGAGAATTATCCGCATAAACTATACTCTTCAAGAAATCCCATAAGAAGATGTTCAATAGTGTTAAAACGCATGATCTTGGTGGCCAATTCATGTCTGATCATCGAGAAATTATTCGATTATTATACTTTTTTTTCAAAAGATTGATTGCTCCCGTTGCTGTGTGGCAAGTTACGCCATCCTTTTGATACCACGTATTCTGCATATCAATATCTTCCAATTGACTCCACAAAAAATTTCTAATCATCTCTCGATATCGAGCTCCATTCACAGTAATTGCATTGCCATTTTGATGTACGTAACGATATGAACCAATTACGCCATTACAACAAAATTCACACAACACATTAACTTTTTTGGTTTCATTGTCGTTTCCAACAATTGTCTAGGATTTTCTTCGGCTCAAATGCGGCAGTTTGGTTTGTTGACCTAGCCGCCAATTTCAAAATTAGATAATTGGCTTGGAAAAATTCTCATTTTCTTCTTGTTTTTCTACACTACAACTTTTCGTGTTAACTGTATTTTGCAAGCTTTTACATGAATAACTTAGTGTAAAATATTGAACAAAGCTGTTGGTTTGAGGTTTAATTGCTGTGGACGACGATGAATTGATGTCCTTGGTTCTTCAGCAACACTTATGCTAACAGCTGCAATATTTCCACTTGAACGACAACTACGATGATAAATTTATTAATGATAAGTTTAATAGCACGGTTTGTCGGAGCATTTTCTCAACCGTATTTTGAACGAAATTCTCTTTGAAGTTCCGAATAACTTTCATTTCTCCATTTTAACTAACCGGAATGTTTGTACTTGTAATATTCAAAAAATGAATTTGCACATTTGCAGAGTTACAAAATTGAGTTTCTGTCTGTCACAAATAATTATAAAATCGTGATTTTGTTTGGCGTGCAATCGCGATTTAAAGTAATCGTGATAATTTTTTTGCCTGTCTACGGTATTCCACTACTTTATTCACAATTTCATTAACTTTTTCAGTGGATTAAGAGATGCTTCCAGAAAGAAATTGAGTGATCCGAGCTTTTTCTCCAAAGTAAAAGCGGTGGGAAATTTTTACACCATAAATATATTTAAACTCAAAGTTACAATTTAACTACAGTAATCGAATTTTGTTTAAATCGGAATTTATGTTTCACTAATTATTGAAACATGCAATTATATTTACAAAATATTTACAATGTACAATATCAAACAAAGTTTAATAATTTTTACGTATAATGCTGTGCAACTTTACAACAAAACGGGAATTATTATTTATTTACGAGAAAAGCAAACATAAAACAATAAAGCATGAAAAACAACCCTCCAAAACATTTCCATGTACTGTACATAATTATCCAAATTCCAACAACGATAAAAAATAATGGAACCTGTACAAAATCTAACAAAATAACGAAAAATGTACAAAATAAAAATCATTATTCCCGGAGGATATTAAAACTACAAATTTTTTTTGGTTTTTACAAAAATCAAATTTATACAAAAAAATACTAGAATCATTAAATTATGCTAGAAAATTTATTTAATTACAAATTAAATATATCATGCAACATAATTGCACGGGCAACGTTCGAACAACAATGTTGCGAGCATGATATGGAGATAAGGACTATTCGAACACTGTTTTGTAAATATTTATATATTCCGAACCATGCCGACTACAAAACCACACGACTTTTGTTATAATTACAACATTGTTAGAATAAATATAAATTTTTTTGTCTAACATATTTTTAAATAAATTTGATTTAAACCTAATAAGGGTTATTTCCATGGATGTATTACGAGTATATATTACGGAACAGGGAAATGTTGCAAATGAAAAAATATTTTCGATTATTTTAGCCAGGATTGCTTCTTAAGCAGTTTCAAAAAAGTATTTTCTTAACATAAAAACGTCTCCTGCTTTGGTTTGATCACATTAGCATTACAGTACCTTGAATTTGTCAGGTGCGCAACTAAATTCCTTTGTGTCACCCATAGATGGTGCTAGCGATACATCAAGTGGCCATTTATATCAGAAATTGCGTTTTGTTCATAGCGTCGACAGTTGTTAACCATAACCAGTGGTAATACCAGCACATATCGCAACGCAAAAATAGTTTTTCTAAGAATGAAAATGTCGAGTTTTGTGCCAAACAAACAGCGTTTGCGAGAAGCTTTCCTTCTCTGCTTCAACTTCAAAAGAGTGCAACTGAAGCACGTCATTTGCTTGGAGGTCTACGGCGAACATGCACCATCGAAAACTATCTGTAAAAATTGGTTTAAACGCTTTAGAAGTGGCGATTTCGACATTGAGGGTAAGAAGCGCTCCGGAAAACTAAAAACTTTTGAAAATTTTGAAAATCTGTGTGTGGGTATGTGTTGAAACGGTGGAAGAACTAACGGTTGGTTTTACTATGAATATTTATTTATATTTTTATGATAATTTATTTTAGGTGACAGCGTGTATGGCCAAGAACCGTGACTAATGACACCATTTGCAGAACCAAGAAGTCCACAGGAAGAAGCTTACAATATTGCACATAAAAAAACTTGACATATAGTAGATAGATGTATAGAGGTACTAAAATCGCGACTCCGATGTCTTCGCAGACAGCGGATTCTAATGTACTCGCCTCAAAAAGCCGGACTTATAATAAACACATGTGAAATTCTTCATAGTGTTTTATTTGAAGATGAAATATTATCAGAGATGGAAACAAACAAACTAGAAGATCATCCGGAATCAAGTAAAGATTCGGCACGAATTGTCAACATTGGAAGAGCAATAAGAGATACCTTGGCCATCATTTATGTTAATAAACAATTCACACGATTATTTTAATATCACAACTTTTTTTATACGTATTTGCTTAAATATTCTCCCTTTACGGCAATTAATTCCTGTTCTTTTAATTCAAGTTCCGTTCCTTAATTTCCAGCTCCCTTTTTCTTAAAAATTAATATTTTCATTTTAATATTAATATTTTGTTCGGAATTTGGGTGCTGATTTGTGAACGGCCAAAACAAATTTCAGTAACCCACTTTTCACAAATGGTATTCCAAGTGAGTAGTTAACACAGTTTCTTATTTGGTTGTCATTTAATAAAGCTGTGATGTTGAGTCATTTTTCTCGCTTTCCAAAAATGCCTGTTTTCCTAGACTATAATTGATAATGAGCCCATTATATTATACTAATATAATGTTAGAGAAGAAACTATCAGAACTACCGCTCCTCGGTTTAACCTTTAAAGATTTTATTTATTCAACAATGATAACTATTAACAATTAAATGACAATAATCTCTTAAATTGATCTAAATTATGAGGGAGGAAATACAATACACAGTTCCATGCAATAAATTTTATTACTCCGCATCATTTCAAATAAATTTGTGTCCAACGACGTTATTATATGATATATGTTTTACCATATTGACTTTTGAAGTGCTATCAAAATGTTAACGAGCCGGGTCATAACAAATTATACCCTCATATCAAGGCAACCAAAAAATTGTCTCTCTCCGGTTCAAGTAAATAAGTCAATAATTACATTAATCACAGTCTGGCCTCTCCAGATCTTTATATTTAAAGAAATTTTTGTAACTTATATGAGTATAAATAATTTTGTTAACCTCACTTTAAAAAGTTTGGTGACCCATTATAATTTACGATATTCCAGTATAGCACACCATCAACAAGCAATTAAATAAGACGAGTAAATATTTAATATCGTTTCGGTTAATATTTTTCTGTTGGTTTTTCATACACATTTATTCTAGCCGTTCTTAATCAATAATTATTGTGATGTTGATGTTCACATCTGATTTTGAATAAATGGTATAAATATACACGATTAATATTTAAATTAACTATTGGTGGTTAATTGATAATATAGGGTTATCCAATTCGAGGTTGATAAAGTAGAAATCTGTATACCGACATCTGTCAAAGATAAACGTCAAGTACGCTGTCATTTATTTAGTTGACATTCTGCCATATGGAGCATTTAACATACGCAAATTGGGTGTTGGAAAAACAGGCCGTCGATGCTGATTTTTCGAACAAAATTTCCTTCAGTGATGAAGCTCATTTTTCGCTTGGCTGATGTCAATTGGCCTCCAAGATCCTGTGATTTAACGCCTTTGGATTTCTTTTTGTGGGGCTACGCGAAAGATCGTGTTTACGCAAACAATCCTCAAACTCTTGACGAATTAAAAACTAATATTCGTAAGGTAATGGCCGAGATACCGCCCGAAATGTGCCGAAAAGTCATTGAAAATTACCGCAAAAGAATCAAGGCCTGTAAGAAGTTCCGTGGAGGACATTTGAATGATATCTTGTTTAACTAAAAATGGCAAGGATCAATCTGTAAAATGAAATAAAAATTACTATACATTCCGAATATTTTGTGTGTTTTTTTTAAGTTTACTTTATCAAGCTTGAATTGGATAACCCTATAATTACATAGGACAAACTTTAAAATTTTGTTCACTGATCAAGTTTTCATAAATGATTATGGAATTCTATTAAAAAATTAAAATGTCACAGTTGGATCCGATATATAGTTGTTCAACCATTAGCATGGCTGCTATACTCACTAAATAAAGTTAAAATTTAGAGATTAAATGCGCTGGGCTGGACAATTGTGGAAAATAGCTATTAATATTACGATTTCTTCGTAGTTAATTTTTTCTAAAATATTATTTTTCTTAAATGCTAGCTGTGCCTCCATAGGGTGTACTTGACTTATTATTTTATTTATTTACTGATTACGATTTGCAACTAATTTAGACAAAGAAATCCGAAAATAACCAACCAGATAAACTAAAAATCTAATTACAAATACATTAAAATAAATGGAAAGAACTAATTCATAAAAGCAGTTCAACTACTGGATCACAAAATATTTCAATAATGGTATGAATTGCATGCTAAAGCTCTGTTGAATAAATTGTTACTGTGCACTCAAAAAAATAATTCTGTTTTTTTTACAAATTTTACATCGTAATTTTTTTTTCGTAAACTTAACAAAATTTTTGTAAGGTTTCGTAAAATTTTCGTTGTAAATTTATCAAAGCATTCGTAAATAAAACAAATTGTATTTCGTAATTCCGGTTTCTGTGCAAATTCACTTTTACAAAGAAATTTAGTATTGTTTGCGGGAGAATTTGTAACATACTTTTACAAGTTTCTCTGTAAAAATAACGAAGTGTACCTGATTAATTTTTTTGCGTTACAAATAATTGTGTTGTTTTTACAAACTTGGCATCGTAAAAAAATTTTAAATTTAACAAGATTTTCGTTAATTTAACACCAGCTTCGTAAGGTGTTGGTTGTAGAATTAACGGATAATTCGTAAATAGAGCAAATTTTACTACTTAATTCCAATTACTATACAAAGTCAAATTAATAGTGAAATGTATGTGATATTTAAATTATAGCTGCATAGATGTGTTGTTCATCTAGTTAACTTGATTACCTCATAAGAGAAACCTTAGTATGAAATTACCGTGTTATAAATAATTCTTGTAATGTTTATTAAACGTAATGTGGAGTACAAATGTTAATAATAAGAACGAATTTCTATTACTTAGGTTTAACCGCTTTGTAGAAATAATAATTAGTTTACATTATTGCTTCGTAAATATTACAATAGTTTTTGTATACTGAACGACATGGTTTGTACCAGTTTTTACGAAACACGAGAACACATTTTACAAAATATCCGAAAATTTCCGCTAATTCAAAATGGTTGTAAAGTTTACAAATTAAAAAATGCTATATTTACGAAATGCAGCGTTGGCTGAAAACGAACAGTTTTTTTTGTTGATTTTACCAATGTTTTTTTGTTAAAATCGCCGGATTTTTTTTTGAGTGTGTGTCTTTAAGAACCACTATAATGGAATCAGCAAAACAGCCAGTAAAAAACGGAAATAAACATTGAACCATTCTAGAAATTATAGTCATGTAATGATTTCTATGTAATTCAAAAGTATTTTTTATGCAGTTAACCGTCTGCCGGAGAATCCAAAGAATTCTGGTCCTTCATACATTTAAACAAGATCAATGCTAAAATCAAAAGCTTTTTCCCCATACCGTTCATCAACAATGCTATAATAATTTCGCATCATTGATCCTCTTTAATAAGAGGATTCTGAAAACCGAAAATAATTTAGGCGCATTTGATAAACAATAGAAATCAAATTAACTATTTACTAAAAAATATTTTGTAAGTTCATCAGTCTTATGTGAAATTAAGACTCGTAGCCCCTTTTACCCAAAAATCAATTTTTGGTGATTTTACTTTACCGATATAAGAACGTAAAGTTGATGTAAAATCATACAAAAACTTATTATTTCGTGTTTTCTTAAATCAATTTGTCAGATTTGTCAGATGCAGGATTGTCAGCCTTTAGCTTGGTAGTAAAGCAATTTGAGGAAACTTAAGCGTTAACAAGGTGTTACACCAAAACATCGATTCCCAGCAAAACTTCAGCCAGTCTCGCCAAACTTGCGTTAATCGCAAACCCAAGCTAATACTAACCTGCTTTAGATCAAGTGACTAATCAACCAAACTGCTGTACCTAACATTTTATTTAAATTTCGAAGCGTCTTTGTCTCCTAGGAATATATGTTTATAATGTTAAGATTTTAAGTTAAAAAAATTTAGATTTGAATTGCTCACTCGCGAGATTCTGGGTCAGAAATGCTTAAATGGAGTATTCGAGCTGAACACTCAATCATGAATTGTAAGTTAGTTGTAAATACCGTCACCCTCCTATTAAACTTGAAAATAATTATAAGCAAATTTTTGGTTGTGCAAATACAAGAAAGAACATTATGGTACCCTGGACATCAATCTCTTGCTATTGTTCACAACAGAATTTGATTTCATCATTATAGAGTCTGAGAACATAAGTAGCAACGCACGAGATGAACATTGGAACCTGGTTTTCAGGTATTTATTCAACAAAAGCTCCGGATTAGTTGCAAAAACGATTAACTTACGATATAGGTATAAGAATATCCTTATTTCGCCGACGCTTAATTCCACTTGTGTCCACTCAGTTTGCAGTTGCCACACCAAATCAGTTGGTATTAGTCGGTTACCGCACCAATTCAGTCGGGACCATACAAATCAACCGAAACCAATTATTTACAAGGTTAATAATTGGCTTGTGGAATGGGAATATTAGCACGACGCATGTTAGATGTCTGTTGAATATATTAGCTTTTGGCCGAAACCATAACAAAGTAATAGGAATATTTTCAGAAAGGCATACTTATCAGTCTAATCTATTTTTTCTATTTATGAGAATCCGTAATAAAGTTCAAAGTATTGTTAGTGAAAACTTTACAATGATCCCAACCACAACCAAATATTTATAAGCCATTAGAAGCTTGCACAAACATCACGTTGTGTTTCAAACCATACCATAGAAAACAAAATGCAACAAAAGTCAAACCATATGAGTATAAACAGTACAATACGGATCATTGCGCAAAACGAGCGATGCAATCTTGGTTATTGTGCACTAGTTAAAATTGTATGAAGAACCAAAAAAATCAGAGTCTTTAAGTATATACAGTGCGATCCATAACTATATATCCACTTTTTATTAGACGTTGAGACATAAAAATTATAAAAATAATATGCCGTCGACCCTCTTTGTTCTCGGCCAACCCCCCTGTTAGGCATACTTCCAATCAATGAATCAATCAAGTCGGGTGATTATTAGCCCCAAGCATCCCAATTTATGGGATTTAGATCTGGAGAACAAGAAAGCCAATCTAAAATTGGTAAGTAATGTTCCACAAACCAATATTAGGTATTTTAACTCTTGTTTTATTGGAATGTTATGTTGATGAATGTATATGAAAGATAAGTGGTGGTCTTCTAAGCCGCCAAGACTAAATTTAGTGTACCCGCACAAGAGAAAGCCCCACACCACTAGACTTCCACCATACCAAAATTTTGCTTTCAGAAGTACATTGGTTCATTTTTAATATCCATCCAATAGTATTGAATGTCGTCTGGCCCAATCAGATAAAAAGTTTTTTATCGGAAAAAATCACATATTGATTAATTAGTCCTGTTTCGTATTTGCCTTGCAAATTTACGTCGTGCAACTTTGTGCCATGGTGATAATTTTGGTACCTGTTTAATTTTTGTGTAATTCAGATATCAACACCTTTCAACAGGTCGTGTTTTAGGGCACGATGAATAAAATGAAACATTACGATTTATTGTAGTTCCTGCTCTAAAACGCAATGAATAATCTCACTGACTCTCTCACACTGAATTTAAAACAGATTATTTTGATTTTGTCTAATAAACCTGAAAGTTCCAATAGCCTTTTCTATCTAACCGACTAACGTTTTAATTCTTTCGGTGGATATTAAGTAATTGTGCGTAACATCCTAGATTGCATCGTGTTCATTGTGCAATTGCCCGATTCCAAGTGATTTTAACTTAAATGTACGTGGTAAAATGAAGTATATAAAGGGTGTTTTTTTAAGAGGTTGCCGATTTTTTTTTTGAATAAAACACATATAAAATTATGAAATGACCAAAATTTTTTTTTATTTGGTAGATAATTTTTTGGCATTTAACATTTAAACACAATTTCTGGCATATGGCTACCACGACTATTTTTCACAAATGTCATTCTGGAGGTCCAATTTTCCAGCACTTTTTCAAGCATTTGAGGGCGTATGTCAGCAATGACACGTTGAATATTGGTTTCCAAAGCGTCAATCGATTGAGGTTTATCCACATAAACCAATGACTTCACGTATCCCCACAAAAAGTAATCGAGTGGCGTCAAATCGCACGAACGCGGAGGCCAATTCACCGGACCATTTCTCGAAATAATGTTGTCGTTGAAAGTTTCTTTCAATAAGTCGATTGTTTCACGTGCTGTATGGCAAGTGGCACCATATTGTTGAAACCACATTTCATTCATATCCATATCTTCAAGATTTGACAACAAAAACTCATTTAACATGGTTCTGTATCGATTTCCATTCACGGTAACGCGTCGTCCTTCCTCATTTTTAAAGAAATATGGACCGATGATCCCACCAGCCCATAGACCGCACCAAACAGTACATTTATCAGGATGCATTGGTAATTCTAGAACGGCGTGTGGATTATCTTTGCTCCAAATGCGACAATTTTGTTTGTTGACGTATCCATTTAACCAAAAATGCGCCTCATCACTGAAGAGAATTTTACGGTAAAAAAATGGATCTTCGTTCAATTGATTTAACGACCAATCACTGAATTCACGGCGCAAACGATGGTCGTGTGGCTTTAATTCTTGCACCAATTGAATTTTGTATGGCACCAAACCCAAATCTTTACGTAAAATTTTCCATAAAGTCGATGGACAAAGTCCAATTTGCTGAGCACGACGACGAATCGATAAATTGTCGTTTTCTTCGACACTGGCCTCAACGACAGCAATATTTTCTTCTGTACGAACTCTTCTCATTCTTGTCGGTGGCTTGGCATCCAAAAGAGTGAATGTAGACCGAAATTTGGTAATTACGTTCTTTATGGTGGTCTCTGACGGACGATTATGTGCACCATAAAATTCACGAAGTGCTCTATAAACATTTTTAATTGAACACTGATTTTGAAAATAAATTTCCACGATTTGAAAACGTTGTTCTGGAGTTAACCTATTCATAATGATTTGCCAAACAATACTGAGTAGAAATGCCACTTTGAGCTGTCAAACAACTGTCATAAAATAAAACGACATCTATCGGAAAAACAAACCTCCTAAAAAAACACCCGTTATATACCAGGTGTGTATATATGAAACCAGAAGTTCTCAGTAAAAAGTACACATTTAAAGTATTGCTCATTATTAGTTATACAGTTTTCCAATCTTTCTAGAAATGCGTAGATGCCATGCCAAAAAAACTGTTCTTTTTTCTAGGCAAACCAGTTCTCGAGCCTCTTTCGTACATTTTCGTGAGAAGTGAAGTGCTTCTCAGCAAGTCCGTGCTCCATCGATGCAAATAAGTGAAAATCGGACGGAGCCAAGTCTGGCGAGTAAGCCGCATGTGAAAGCATTTCCCAATTAAGTGCTTCTAGAAATGTTGGAATGACTAGTTTGACCGGTTTCATCCGAAGCGATTTGGCCTTGCAGTCGATGCCTATACGATTGTCCTGGATTAATTGAAGACATTTTGCCCTTTGGATGCTCAAGATAGATTCATTTTTCATCGCTAGTGATAATTCGATGGAGAAATGATTTTCTTTTGTATTTGACGAGCAACATTTCGCTAGTGGTTTTTCTATTATCCTCTTGCCTTTCATTAAGTTTATGCGGAACCCATTTTCCTAGCTTATGGATCTTTCCCATGCCTTTTAAACGTATAGAGATGGCTTCTTGTAACACATTCAATAGATCCACGAGTTTTTTTTGCGTTTGAGCATCATTCTCATCCAACAATGCTTGCAATTCACTCTGTTCAAACTTTTTTGGTGGTCTTTCACTTTCTTCGTTTCTCAAGTCAAAAGCACCACATTTGAATTTATTAAACCACTCATAGCATTGTGATTTACGAAAGAGCATGCTTACCGTAAGCTTTGACAAGCTTTCAATGTGATTCTGCAACAGTTTTCTTCAAATGATAACAACAAATTAACGATGTCTGCAAATCGTAATATGTAGGCACAAAATTCGACATTTTTAACATGTAAACAACATGCAGCATTTTTAAAAACTGCAAAGGATATGAATTGGATGTTATTGACACAGATGTCAAAAGAAAACAATGGCGCTGATGACGTGGTTTGTCAAAAGTTACATTGACAGCTGGCGCTATTTATTGTTAAATTCCGGTTTCGTATTTACACACCTAGTAGAAATCATGAATATTTTCGACCTTGAGATTTTTGCTGCTCTACTTTTCGAAGTAAAGAAAATGGTTTTTAAAAAGATCTATGTATGTATATACATATGTATGTGCGTGGTTCCGTGCAGGCTAAATGTCGTTCTCCTCCCGACAGCCAAGACGGGTCGTCCGATTTGCCCGTCCGAGATCCCAGTAATTTTTACCGAAATCTGTTTCATCGGAAGTAGCAGCTTCCGTGGAAGCTTTCTCGTTTTGTGGAACAATTTTGAAAGTATAGCATTTACGAGAAAAATTGTTATAAATTAAAAGAATGTGAAAATTAAATTTGCAACAATAGCGGTCTAGATCTTATTTTTAAATGTTTAATCGGAGATGACGATTTTTGACCAAAACACTGTTTTTCATACTTATGTTTTTGCATAAATTTTCAGATCCCAGTAAGTTTTGGTTTAAATAAGTCTGTTAGAAATTGACAGCTTCAACAGGAGCTTTTTCGTTTTTTGCAAATATATAAGTATATAAATTATGAGAAAATTAACAAAATCCATCTTCTAAAATTTAAGCGGAAATTACTGTTATTGATACTGACCATGGCACAATGGTTAAAGCTTTGGCATTTGGATCGGGAGGTACCCGGTTCGAATCCCGATAGGGGCAGGATGCAAATGGAAATTTTCATCAACAGATTACGATCTGTGTTTTAAAGGAACACAACTACGACCCTCTATCGATCGGCGTGCAAATTCATGGGCCGACCCACCCATCTTCCATGTCCAGTACTGTAGGCTGGCATGGAGCTATGCAATGCGAAGACGGTAACTTAAATCGGTCCTATAGCCCTACGTCTTCGATTTGACCGGAATTGCGTAAAGTAAGACGGGAAAATCAACCGCGAAAGAAAAAGGCCCCAGAAAAAGATTGCATGGATTAAAACAAATAAAAACTATTATTGACAAAAAATTGTTTTTTTTCTATAATAATCATGAACAATTTAGATCAAGCTTTTTTACTTAAATGCCTGTGTCTACTCCACTGCCCAGGTGGATTGTGTGATCAGTGTGAAACTTTATATTTAAGCTGTTTCTATAAATTTGGAGGTCGCAGTGGTTTTTGGCTGAAATCGGTTTAGCGGAAGTGGAAGCTTCCACATGAGCTTTTACTTTTTTGCAAATATTATAGTATATGTTTTAAAAGGAAAACGATTAATAACCAATGGATTTCATATTAGATTTCCAATAATGTTGTTCTAGATCAGTTTCCAAAATGTAAGCGGAAATAACGATTTTGGACAAAACCCGGTTTTTATAAAAAATGAACAGCCCAAATGAACTGATTAGCCGAGATTGAGCTTCATTTATAGATTTTTCTATAACTTAAGAGATTCCTGTGAATTTTAACCGAAATCGGTTTATTAGAACTAACAGCTTCCGCCGAGGCCCTTTCGTTTTTCCACCAAAAGTGAAATCTACATTGGAAGCTTTTCATTTTTTGCACATATTGATCGTCATGATTGATCGTCATGAAAATTCATACTTGAGATTTTCCCTCAATGCATTTACGAAAAAATGCTTTAAACAAAAAGACTTAAATAGTTTTCAAACAAAATTAGTTACGCTCATATGTATATTGGATTTGACTGGAAATGATAAGTTTCGATAAACAAAAACTTTATTTCACCAAAGTTCAGCATCTCTACAGACCAGGCTAAAAAAATTGGGAGATCCATAGGAGCTTTTTGTGCAATGAAGATTCCGTTTTAAAATTGTTAATTTTCTAACTAGAAGTGCAGGAATAATGAGTTTAGATTATACAAGTCATTTTTTTATTACAAATCCCGTAGGTTCAACTTTTTACTTTTAGAAATTAAGGGTAGTGTATTTGAGATCTATGTGAATTTATCGTAAAATAAAATCGGGTTTTGACCACAACATCTAACCCTCTTATTTTTTTGTATCTGGTAATAATTATGAACATTTTTGACCTCGAGTTTTTTACTAAATGCCTGTGTCCATTTACACAGCTTAGGCGGAATCACTGATTGGAATAAAATATCCTACTTAAGCTTTTTCTATAAATCGGGAAATCTCAATGATTTTTGTTCAAAATTGGTCCACCAGAAGTGGCAGCTTCCATGATTTGTTTTTTGTATTTTAAATTAAATTTTCAACAATATTTTTGACATAAAATCAGTTTTTTATAACAAATACCTGTGTCCTCATTACAGATAGCTCAGATAGATTTACTGATCGGAGTAAAACTTAACATTTAAGCTTTCACCATAAATTGCAAAATCTCAATTGTTTCGGCTGAAATTGGTCCATTGGAAGTGGAATAAAAGTATAAACGATTACGAAAAAACTATTAAAATAAAAAGATTGTAAATTCATTTTCAAACAAAATGAATTCAGACCCAATTTTGAATTTTGCCGAAAATGGCAAACTTTGATAAAAAAAAACTTTATTTTACCAAAATTCGGAATCTCTAAAGGCGAAAGCTTTTTCCATAATTTAAGAGAGCCATGTGAAATATGGTGTACGTCTGCGTACCAGAAGTGACAGCTTCCATAGGAGCTTTTCAAATGTTTACAATGAAAGTTTAATTTTTAACAGGTATTCACCTTGCTGGTTTTCCGAAATTGAAACAGGAATAATTATTTTTAATTACACCAGACAATTTGTATCTGTATTATCAATTTTTCGCTTTAAAAATTAAGTGCAGTGTAATCTAGAACTATGTACATTAGCCGTAAAATATTGTCGGGTGTTGGTAACAACAATTACACGTTTTTTCTCATTTGACTTGGTGTTGCTGGTTTCTGTGCTGACATGGCCCTATAAAAATAAAGTTCTGCGATCTGTGTGACTTTAACCTAAAACACTGTATGCTGATTGCGATACTTATTTCCTAATATTTTCACATTGTAAATTTTAGTTGAGACTTGCATTGTATACGTTTTGGCTTATATTAAAAATTGCTGACAAAATACAAACCGGTCATTAGCCACAATAGGAAAACACCACTTTTGTCAAAGTGTCTCGTTTCGAAGGTTTCAAATTTAAATAAACAGTTTTAATACAAAATTAGATTATACTGAAAAATTATTTCGTTCCACATTTTTTATTTATGTTATTTTGCCTACAGTTGTTCACATTTAATCAGGACAATTCTATAATACTCCTAAAATAGAAACACAGTAATTTCCATATAAAAAATAAGCAATTTCGTGTTCTGATGAGGATTAAATATTTGCATAAAACAATATCTGACCCCATTATGTTATGTTATTTTTGTTGTTTGATGTTCTCGGTCTGCATTGAAAACAAAATAATTTTTGATTTTAAAATCTAACTAAAACAAGAATATACAAATGGAAAATGTAATCCATATTCTGGATTATTTTTTATTAAATCCATATATTAAAAAAATAAAATTTGCATCACACAAGTATAATTGAACTCTGGTGGGTGATTGTCTCTTTCCGCGTTTTTTATTCGCGCTATTCTTCAACACAATCAATATTGTGTGCTGGTTACGTTCTCTTTTTCTGTTTCCAGTATTATTTTTTTAAATATTTGTTTTTGTAAAATAATAAAAAAAATATGTATTTGATGGCCGTCTGGTCAGTGCACTGAACGACATATGATGATGATGATGATGATGATTCTGTGAGTTTATATGTACACGAGTATGTGTTTTGTGTATTATATATTCCATTTTTTTTTTGTTATATATTTTTAGTCCATATACAAAATTTCAATATTTTTTTTGGCATGCACAAAACGTAAAACAGAATAAAATAATTATATTGACCAGACAGATATCACTATCCACAAAAAAAAACCCTGTATAATCAAAGCTTTATTTATAAAAAAGCGAATAACAACCAAAAAGTCCAAAAAAATTTACTCTGGTTTTTATTGATAAAATTAAAATCAACACTTTGTTGTGCTTTTTAGGTTTTTTGCCATGATTATGTTTGATAAATTGTTCGAGTTTTGATGTTAAGTCGTTAAAAGAGCTTTTAGATGGTTTCGAAAGCATAAAACAAAATAAACAAACGGAAGCTCTGTATATGTACATACATTCTAATTATTTCATACATGCTTTAATTATGATTTTATGGCTTTATGTGAAATTAGAGATTTATAAAGCTTTTATGGATTATATAATTTAGATATTGAAGTAGTTAAGCTGCGATGTATGTTTTTATAAGTCTTTTGTTTGTGTAACAAATTTAAATTTGTGCATAAATCAGATTATCGACTATAAATATCTTTAAAAATTCTGTATAAAGTTTTGATTTTTATGTACAGTGAAGCCTGTCTCAGTGAGCTCAACCAAAATATATATACGTAACTTGAGACAAATGGTGTTCTATGAAAAATGGGAAACTACGCCGACGAAATTCTCATACAAACTTAAATATTCTTTGATAAGATTATGATTTTCAATAAACTTGTTGCAAGTATAAAAATAAAGTGGTATCTCTTTTTAGTGTCATTATTGAGCAAATATTCCAACATATAAAATGGTAGCAATTTGAAAAATGTTCATTTATGGAAAAAATATTTTTGGAATATATCTTAATACTAGATTATTTCGAGTTAGGTCTATCGAGTCAAACTAAGTGCTTCTGACCACTAAGCGGGCCAATCTCGGGCTTTTTTGTAACAGCTTTGTAAATTTATAGCTACTACTACTACATTTTTACAGCTACTACATAACTACTGCTTTAAATTTAATAATTTAAATTCGTTGGACTTGATGTCATAATTAGTCGTAGTTGGTTTATTTACAAAAAATTAATAGTTCCCATCTTCACGTATCATGCCCTCGAGCAGATGACAATTAAAATACAATGATTTTTATTTCATTATTTAATTAAATTGTTTTAAGCCGGTAGCTTCTTATAGATCATCAAGTACATGTCTTCGTTGTGGACTTTCTTGTTGTGGATTAGACCTTATCTTGTAAGAAGACTGCCGTCTCGAGATCGATGGCAAACGATGCTGAACGTCCAGCGCGAATAAACTATATGTATAAACAGCATTAACCGTTAACTGAAGTTATATGTTTGATAAACTAAAAAAAATGGAAAATTTAGTTTTCCGATTAATTGATTTATACAAAAAGTCAAGATCTTCGAATCTTTTGTAATGGTTTTAAAATTATCGTTCTCGCTAGAAAAATAATAAATATTTTTTTGTATTATAACTCATTCACTCCCACAAAATTTTAATTTTATATAAATCCTCAAATTTATAATACCCCATTTATAAATTTATCATAGGTTTGTTGAAAATATTACTCAAGGTACATGTTTTGAATTTCAACTAAAAATTATTTATTTTTGTAATACAAAAAATTTTAGACGACGCAGGCAATTTTCGAGGGATATATTTTGTAATCAACAACTGGTTTACTTTATTAGAACGAAATTCATAAGACCACCTTTCAATTGGTACGTTTAATAACACGATAATCTTTGAATTTGAAGATTCCCAGTGTATGGCTTAATCTAAGAAAGTCCCATAGGCAAATACAATTCAAAAGTAAATTTTTAAGATCGCTCTATATCAGTCGCCTTTCAACATAATCACTTATCTTGAGATAGGCGTTTATCATAAATTTATCATGAATTGATTTTCGAAATTCCTAATATTTTTAAATGTTTATTTTAAAAGCAAGTTTTAGATTTAACGTCGAATTAAAATTTCTCGAAAAAATTTTCGATCCTACTCCATAAATAAATGCGATTGCGATGGTGGTGTAATAAATTTCCTATGCAGAAAATAACCGGCCCTAGGCCAAATATTTTAATTATTTTGAATGGAGAGAACTAAAATTTGTGGAGCACCTTCAACAACGGGAATTTGTATATCAACGGTTCAGAACAGATGATACTCATTGCGACAGCTGATTTATGATTTGTCACTAAAATACGCGCACCAACGTGAACCGATTAGGTTAAGCCAATATTGATTTAAATTTGAGACCACCATATACGTAAAAATTATCGTACTTACAGTTGAATTGAGTGTCTAAAGCGAGTCCCGAGTTCCAGTATTAGTGATAATAATTACTGAGATTATGGAAATATCTGTAACATGAAGCAATTAGGCTTCATTACCGAACGAGCAACGCATCTAACTAAGTGATTGCAGTAGTGGGTAGGACCAAGAAACCGAATAAAGCTGATAAAATGATTTTCTTAAATAATACTTTTAAAATGGCGTTGATGGTAATTCATGGTTTACTTTAAAGTAAATTCGTACAATCCAAATTACCCAATAACGTTTGATTTACAACAATTGTTTGTCATGAACATGGTCGAGATTATTAATATTAACGTAACTTGATGTCCTAACCTCTGCTGTAAAAAATTTCGTTATTTGAAATTGCGACTTGGCTCCTGAAAAATACTATTTTGTTGTGAGTCCAATCAGATTTAATCTAATTATGGTCTTGAAATTTGCTTGTAAAGTTGCTGAAGGATTGATGGAATGCGTAAATAAACCAACTTAAAAGTATTATTTGCACTTTCGAGTT
Source organism: Nephrotoma guestfalica (assembly GCA_963691935.1). Classification (NCBI taxonomy): domain Eukaryota; kingdom Metazoa; phylum Arthropoda; class Insecta; order Diptera; family Tipulidae; genus Nephrotoma; species Nephrotoma guestfalica. The sequence continues at coordinate 162,141,245 of OY829915.1, read as the reverse complement.
GGATTCAGTACTCTGTTCCTCAAAAATTTACTACTTTTGATTGCTTGTTAATATCATACCTGAATTGTAGGTCATTACATTATAAAAACATGGGTTCATATTTTTCGATTATTTTTGAGGTTGCCGACATATTTTTTACATTTTGAAGCCATTTTATTAATTATTTACATAAATTGTCTACACATGTAGAATATTAATTAACTGAACTCTGTAAAAAATACGACACAACACTGTTAAGATCTCCCAAATCATCACATATTCGAAATTAGCAGCCGCAACCGCTAGTTGGTTTGAGAAAAATGCAAACAACACTCTGTGTATACCAACTGAGGATCCGAATGGAATTTCAACAACAACTACGAGTGTCAGCCAAAATAGCCCACTGATTATTTTTCAGGTCAATAATACCCGCAGAACGATATAAGTTCGAGACATATAGCAGAAGTCCGTCGTTATTAAATTTTAACGATCATTTATAATCCAAATCATCGCTAAAACGATGAATTAAAACTTGAGCTTTTCACGAGAATTATAGACAAGTTACCAATCGTCAACCAAACTCGCAAACTGCGTAATCCATTTTGGGACATTTTGCATATTTGGTATCATTTTGAAGAGAAGGAAATTGCGCTTCATTTGGTAACACTTTTTTATGTCAAAATTATAAATTTGCTGAAGTCCAAATACAATTAGAATTTTGTGAAGTCCAGAGTGCAACACAGAGTTAGCTATCCTTGTGAGTAGTTCGGTATTAAAATTACTTGCAAATATTAATTTGCTAAGTTATAATCTAATCTCGTGCTCTAATTTTTTAAATGTCATATTATGTTTCTTATATATTTTTTATAAATTAAAATAAATGATTAATTGCTAAATGTATAATATTAATTTCTAATGGACTAAAGCATCTCCAGAATGAGCAACTTATTTCGTCAGGTTTGTACTTAAATATAATTTTGTTTCAAAACTTTTAAATATTATGCTAAACCTATTAAAATACACTCTCTTAAATTGATTGAATGATTGATTGGACTGTAGGACCAAGTACTGGACAAGTGTCTCGGATAACGTCGGGCCTATTTCTACAGCCTGTTTACACATAACAATAGGAAGGATAGGAAACAATTTTTTTTGGAACAGAACGACCCCGTTTCAGGCACCTAGCGATCATACGGCACAAACAATTCTAATCTACTTCTAATCTACCAGAGAAAGGCTACAGACTTTATAGGTTTAATGGATAATGATGGTATTGGTCTTCAACAATTGCTTCTCTAAATCAGCAACCTGAGAACAAAATATTATTATTTCACGTACATTTGGAAATTTCCTGAAATTTAATTCTGTATTAATAATTTCCCGCTTGCTAAACAAAAGTGAATGATTGAATCGGTCCGGTTACATACACCTAGATAAAGCTAATAGTTAGTAACACAATGACAACACAATTCTAATCTACACAATCAACAATTAATATTTCAAAGAAATAGGTATTATTTCACAAGCATCTGTAGATTTCCTGAAATTAAATTCTATTTTAATATTTTTCGGCTTCCTAAATAATATTGATTCTGAATCGAACTTACTAATATTAAAATGTTGGAAAATTCTTTTCAAGTTGTAGTTGATGGAGCACGTTGTCGGAGGGTGAGGAGACGAGGGTAAGGGGCATTGGTCTAGATGGTCTGTATACCAGCCCAAATGTCAACCGCACCGGCAACCTCGCTCTGACGACCGAGAAATGGCTAAATAACCGAACACCAAAGCGCCTAGAGAATGATGTTATTTTCACTACCGATCTCACTGGCTAGGTTGGTAGCTGCTGCAATAACCAGTCGGTAAATCAATGGATGTACAACAAAACGGAATTTATACCCAAGGAGGTACGCCAACTGTACATTTGATCAATCCACCCTCACACGAGGCAAACTCAACGGATTCTGAGGTGAGCCAACCATTGCAAAACCCATTCATACCTAGCTCAAGAATCTCTAGATCACCACCTAGATAAATGCATCCCGGTTCTCACAGGAGAACGAAAGGCAGGGAGAACGTGAACCAAGAAAATCACCACGATGCCGTTAGAGAAAATGCTGGTTTAAAGAAATTGTAAGAAAATTTAGTGAAAGACAATGGACAGCTCTTCAAAGAAGTCTAACAGCTTAAAGAAGAAATTGCTACTGATTGATTGATTGATTGATTGGTCTTTAGGACCAAGTACTCGGTCTTGCTTCTCTAAATCAGTAACCTGAGAAAAAAATATTATTATTTTACGTACATCTGGAAATTTCCTGAAATTTAATTTTAAATTAATACTTTCCGGCTTATTAAACAAAATTGATTGATTGAATCGGCCCGGTTGCAGACACCTAGATAAAGTCGGTAGTTAGTAACACAAAGACAACACAATTATAATCTACATAATTAACAATTAATATTTCAAAGAAATATTATTTCACAAGCATCTGTAGATTTCCTGAAAATTAATCCTAAATTAATAATTTAATCCTAATATAATCATCTGCAACTCAACAACTTACAATAGAATTTCCTGAATCCATATAGTTATTTGAATTATAATTAAAATTACTCTAAAATCCATTAGTATTTAAGATCCACGAAGTAGAACAAAAAATCTTCCAAACAGTTGCAAAATATAACTGAGACATCCTAAAAGAAATGATTCCTGGAAAACTATTAATGTTATTCAATACCAGATTAACTACAGGATTGAATATTTCAAATAAATTTTTTTTCGCAAAAAAATGCTTTACTACTATTTGATTAATTACCAAGTATAATTATCCCAACCATCACCGTCAAACTGGAATTGACGGTGATTAGTTGAGACATGGCAAAGAAATGGATTGGAACTCTAACGTAATGCTCAATGGAACTAGGCCATCTCTCAACAAATAATGGTCAAATTCGGCGTGTGCAGTTGAGTTTGGACGAAATTTTGGAATTCGGCCATTATGAATGGATCCAGGCAGTTTCCCAACCGATAATTCTCCAATTTAGTTTGTAGAGCTGGACTAGGATTCTAATAAACTAAGGTCAACCTGTATTAGGATTTTAACGTGCCTTTTTGATGAAGTTCTACAATTCGACCATTCTGAATGGAGTCTGGCCATATCCCAACCAACTATTGTAAAATCATGGGTGGGGATTTAAAAATGGATTTTAGAGAAGTTCTGAAATTTGATTTTAATTAAATAAATTATAAACCAATTAAATAATCAGTAAAAGCAATTAATAATAAATAATAATACCGCCTATCAATTTATATATACATATTATACATTTACAATACATACATGAATTTAAATTACAATGGATGAATCCACACGAGGACTTATTTGAAACCGGTTTATGGTCTCAAAATACGATTCCACTCATCGAATCATTTTTAACATCCTAGTGAATGTACATAAGAACGTATCCCTGCTACCGGAAGGGAAGCCACTGCAACTAGTTAATACACCGAACGTAATTAACCAAGGAAAAATGCAAGAAAATCACCCAATACATCAAGAGATACCACCTCTACCCATTAACATACTTAATGTTAGTGAATACGAAACAATTAAAAAAATAGTGAAGCTAGATCCAAACGATAAATATAAAGTCACAGAATAATAACATTTGGAAAGTGAATGCACTCAGAAACCTAGAATGTTATCAAGTGCAATCTCCGCTAAAACATCGAATGGTTTACCTATGAGAACAAAGCTGAGCAACCAATTAAAGTCAAGGCCAGAGAACTACATCATACATGCCTAAGCGAAGAAATAATTGAGGAACTTAACCATAAAGAATTCAAAATCCTAAATGATGTGAACATACTAAAGAAAAAGGTCACTAAAAATGCAAAGTTGGCCATCGTTGGCTTCCCCGTTTTTATGTTAACATTTGACAACACTGGAACATTGATAGGGTATATGGAATCAAAGCAATCCCTAATATGTAAGTTAAGATTGAGACATTAAAAGAACACTAGTAGAATACCACAATACTACAACTGGCGGGCGTATAACCACACACGCAAATTCTGTAGTAGGAAGCCCATATGCATAAAGTGCGCTGGGAAACATCTATCAAAAGAATGCAAAAAAATTTAAAACGAACCAATGAAATGCATACTCTGTAATAATCGACAATCAGCAAATAACAAAGGATGCAAGGTAGCCAAAGAGCTGCAAAGAATGAGAGACAACAAGTGAAAACTAACAAGTAAGAGTTCGTGAACTAGGATGCAATCCGAGCGAAAACAACTCCTTCTAAATAGCGCCAAAGTAAGAGAAGGCAAAACATATGCACAAATGACTAAGCAGAACGAAAATATCAAGGAAGCACCGAATCAGGAAAACCATGTCCTGCAAGAAATACTTCAGAAGCTCAACGCTAACAATTCACATCTGGCTGCACAAAACCAAAGACTTAAATCTATAGCCGAGCTACTGAAAAACATAGAATTGAGACTACGAACATTGGAAAGTACATCGATAAGGCAAGATAAAATAATGACGGATGCGTCAAGTAAAACTAGAGAAGCGATTGACTACCTTCACTCTAGTCCATACAAACTTAACAAGAAAAAATAATGACGTTCTATTTAAGAGTAGCTGCCTATAATGCAAATGGCCTGCGCAACGCATTTCAGAAATAGAAGTATTTTGAAACACAAACAATTGATATATGCCTAATTTCAGATAGTCAGTTTACCAGAACTTCGTTTGCCAAAACACGTGGATACCAGTGATATCAAGCTCTACATCCAGCTGAAAGAGCTAGAGGCGGCACAGCCATCTTTATTAAGGATAATATTAACCTTAGAACTGTGTATGAGGTATAGTGTTCTCAGTCATTTTTGATATATAATAAAGCCTTCCTCACATTAATCCCCTTCCGTGGTATTATTTAATGGTTTTATTACATTGCTTTTCATAAACAAACATTCCCCAAGACAAATTTTGTATACGACTTCTTCGTATGTAAAGCATTCTGTCAGCCCAATTTATCATCACTTTTTTACATAAATTTGGCTGTATTTCATCAATAGCACGTTCAATGTGCTCAATGTTGCTCAATTGTTGTTGGATTATCAGCATAAACTTGTGACTTAACATATCCCCAAAGAAAAAAATCACAAGGTGTTAAAACACACGACCTGGGAGATAATTAACTGGATAACAAACACTATCTTAAATGCGGCAATATTATGGACCCAAATTAGGGAACACCGTTGTGGTAAAACACCATTAATACGAAAAAATATTATAGAGGGGAGTTTAAATCGATGATCGACAAGGTGTATATACTCGTAATAGTTGCAGTTCGCTAGAAGAACAATAATTTGGTTACGAGTTTGTCGAATGAATTTGGTGTAAGCCCGACAAAAACCTGCGTGCTTTATTCAGCTTCCCAAAAAATTAAATTGAGTGTTTCTCAGTAAAAGGTTGTACATATGTATAATTAATTTATGAGAGGTGAAGATCTCTTCGATAATCACGTGAAAATTTATCGAAATGACATTCGCGAAAAAAATGGTATACGTCAATTGCTCTCCGAACCTTCGACGCAGCAAAAAGTAACTCATGGATTTTAGCAAAATCTAAAGGATGCAAGTTAGACCAACTAGAATTTCGACGCCAAGTACAAGACCGCTCTTACTCCAGGACCATGTCTCAAATCAATAAGGAACGATCTAGCTCGTCAAAGTGGGTCGCATTTAATTACAACTGGTTCGACTAGAAAACCATGTGCTGAATGTGGACTTAGAACAACTAAAATGTGCTTATCATGTGAGAGACTCTACTGCATGGTAAATGTTTAGACAAATGATGTGATAATTACTATTACTTACTTACAATTATTTAGGTTCTCTTTCCTGAATTGAAAATTGAATTTATTTTATTTTATACTATTAATTTATTTAAAGTTAATAAAACTGATTTTTTTTTGTTTAATAAATGTTTTAACTAAAGATCTAATCCCCAACTAGTTTTTTTCGTCCATTGTAGTTTTCCTGAACTTTTCGAACTGGTGGAAAATTTTAACTTTTATAGTTTGGAATTTATTTAAGATTTTGAAAATTAATAATTCCGGGATCAAATGGGTTAATGAAGAGATTCATTTATTTATTTATTTATATAATTTACTTCAGCCCTTGCTAGGTTTTTCGTCAATTTATCGAAAACTTCACGCTACCAACATCTAATAAAAATGTATAACATGAGCTTTAAAAGTGTAATAAAATTATTTTAATAGATCAAACGAATATGATTGTATGAAAAATTGAAGTATCGGAGGAGGGAAATTTTATAAAGTTACATAACAGTGGTGTTGCCCGATTCCTGTTTAAATTAAATTTTAATTCTAATTAATATTTGTTTATTAAGCTTGCAAATTTTCATGATATTTTATGGAAGCAGACAAGGTAGGAATCACAATGGCTGTAACCGGGTTTGCTAATAAATTTGATATTTCAGCGGATGTTTGAATTTTTGAAATTATAGATGGCTTGGAGACTACAAAATAAAATTTAAATGCAGACAAATATTGCTGTACTCAGATAGTTTTTGAATTTTCGGGGTACACTTCTTTAATAAAATAATTTTCTAGGTTGTTCGGGACACTGTAAATTGGTGAAGGTTTTGGTAAGCTTGTTCTAAGTTTGATAAGTAGTTATCGCTGGTTGTCAATGTTATGGGTGGAGGAAATGGTTAATTACTCATAATAATGAAGTTTTATTTCAGGAAATTTACCAATTAAACAGTTTTTAGGATCGTGGTTGCTGATTATTTATATCCAGAAAAAAGTTATTATGTTGCTTTGTGCTTTACTAATTATTGACTACTTAGGTGTCTGCAACCGGGTCAAGTCTATCATAGCTAATAACCTTTCCTGTCCCTCCATCTTGTTATAAGTAAAAGGGGTGAACGGTAGGTCCGGCGTATCTGGGATCCTTGCTTAGTCTTGGCCTTATATTGAATGAATCAATCAATCAATAACATGAGCGTTAAAAGTGAACTTTTTATCATGGAAAATGAGATCACCAGTCTTGTTCGACCAATCTCTCGCTAAATTGAAATTTCATATAATGTATTTAATTTGTTTTATATATAGTGTTGTTAAAAGATTTAACCATATAATGAATAAGTAAAAATGATTGATGATTGATTGATCTGATTATTAGGAACTAATTTCCATAATTGCGTTATGTAGGTTGACACGACTGAGTTAAAACCTAAATTACATTTCGTTATGATAAAAAACCAAATTATTTATTTAGCTTAATATAATTTGTATCAGTCGGGTGTTATCTTAATTAATGCCCAAAAGCAAATTTCTAAAATTCGGACACTAATTTAATTTAAAACGAGATATTTATTATGTTACGACCATGAACGAAAATCCATATCAATAAAGGAAAATGTGTTTGGGAATAACGCACACAAAAATTAATTCATCTCGTTTATATTTATCTAATCCATCAATTATCGCTATATTTAGTGTTAGATCGGAAAAAAAATATCGATTGATTATTTTATAAATGAATAGCAAAAAAAACACATATTCTTTCTTATCATAATGTTTGTATATATAAAATCCATTATAACATATTTTTTTTTCATCTTATCAATGAAAATTGTCATTTGATATTAAAATAGCACGAACAACAAAAACAACACATATCGATACGAACGTATAAATTAATGAATTAAATTAACTTATCTGTTATTTTATTATATACCGGTTATGTTTATTTTTCTTGTTTATGTGGAAATTGAATTTCAATTACAGCTGAGTTTTGGAAATGTTTATTTTTGAATTATGTACGAAACACCACAAACCGAAAATCAATAATTTCCCTTAATTTATGAACACCTCGGGTACGTAGGTAGATTTTCGTAATGAAATAAAATATATTTTTTCGATCTTTTGCTGATGAAAATTTTTATATTTAGGGCAAAAATTAATCAAGATTAAATGGAAATCAATGTTCAAAACACTGTAAAAATCTTTATTAAATCATTTGCTAAGGCATGTAAAATTTTAATTCGGCGTGGGTTAAAATTTTCAAATATAATTTAATTGGGTCAGCTGATTGATTGTTGTGACAGCGGCGAAATATAGTACAAACTAAACTATTCAAATGAAGCAGGTTCTTATAAATATACGTGTGTGGCGAGTTATACAATTTAAGATAATAATATATAGCAAACTCCATTCTAAAGTCGCTGGTTATATATATAAAACCGGCGGTGATTGTACTTTTTTTTTTTATTGCAAAACAATTAGCTGGACAAAATATATATAAAACCTTCAAACGACAGTAACGAGAATTTTTACCATATATCATAGTTAATCTTAATTGAATTGGCAAATAATTTTTCATTTTTATTGACATATGAATTGATATCTTTATGAGATCATATTTGTTATTCATACTCTTGTATATTTTCATTACTATAAATAAATATATTACAAGATGTAATAGATCAATATCTTTTCAACTGTGATGCGTCGAGTAGTAGAACATAAAAGAAGAGCCTCTTCTATAATTTAATTTTGATCGTCATATCATTATTATGATCAACCACATCTTCATGACCATCATCATCATCTCAATAATATTTTATTATACTGCTATATTAGTTATTTTATGTTATTTACTTATTTATATTCTTGTATAGAAATAATTTTGCCGACAAACGTTTAGCTAAGATCTTGTTGAATGTTTTTTTTTATACAAGTTTACCAAGTCCACGCTTGTGTTGTATCGGTCTATTTTAAATGTTAATTCAAATAGTGGTATAAGACAGACGTTTGCGATTTGTACATCAAGAAATTTAGTAATTTTTTTTATTAAACGATGTGGTTTCCGATTGAATTATGCGCACATTGGTATACATTTTCAATTTTGAAATGGCCATCTAACTACCCATGTCTACCCAACATATCAGGATCTATTAAGGAGGATGGTTTGGTTTTTAAAGTGGAATTTCTAAAATCAATTCTAGTATATTCGGTCTACTATTTAACAAAACAATACTTTATGTTTCCATTTACAAACTTGGTGCTACTGCACTATAATAATTCCAACTTTTTCTTTTTTCCGATTAACGATTCTGAAATAGTATCCGCCATAAGTGATTTGAAAAATAGCAATTCTTGTGAAATTGATAGCATTTCAAGCAAATAATATTATTTTTAATATTAGCCAAGTTTTAGCGTATAAATTCAATATTTATATCACAAAAGGATCATTTCCGAATTGTTGTCTGCGGCAGTATACATCGTTCAAAAAGTTTACTAATTTTGCTATGAAGACTGATAAGTCTATAGCTATTAGTGTAACTTCTGTCTTTGTCAGGTTTAAATATAAAAATTGTTCGGGCCTTTTTCCATTTATTTGAAAAGTACGATAGTCTTATGATTGAGTTGAAAATTTGGGTTAAAATACTACAGCCTTAAAGTGAAAGATTTTTAATAATACGATTGTTTAGATTGTCGTCTCCCGGAGATTTTTTATTCTTGAGCCTATTAACATAGCTTTTAAGCTCATTTAGATTTATAAATATTGAGCCATCCAATTTATTATGTCCAGAAAAACGAGTGTTGAAATCAGTTGAAGCCGTTGTTGCATCAGAATTATTCGAGATGTTTGGTAATTTTCGAAATTTTCACCAATAATATTGCATTTATCACTATTTGTTAGTATAAGGGTGTTATTATGATATAAAGTGGGTATACGTCGTTGACGCTCTCGCAGTATCTTAAATAATTTTCACATTTTATTGAAATTGTTATTATTTTCAATGTCTTCCAATAGTCTTTGAAACCGTATATTTCTTTGATATTGAATTTCTCCTTGAATTATTCCGTTTAAATCTTTGGCTCGGCAATGCTCCCCATTGACTGTAAGAGCTACTCCTTGCTCATTTTCGAAAAAAATGGACCAATTATGCCGCCTGTCCAAAATCCACACCAAACAGTCACTCGTTGTAGGTGCATCGGCTTCTTCTCGGTTACGTGTAGGTTTTCTGGAGTCCCAAATAGAACAATTTTGTTGGTTGATGTAGCCTGCGAGGTGAAAATGAGTTTCGTCGAAAAATATGATTTTTCGGAAAATTCATTGCTAAGCGTTTCACAGCAAGTGAACCGAAAACAGCTCATGCACTAATTGCACTCTGTACGCCTGTATATACCGAGGTCTTTATACGAAATGCTCATCACAGAACTGCGTGAATTGTTCATTTCTGAGTACGATGACGAGTTGATGTTGATGGATGCTCAGACACATTCTGAGCTACAGCTGCAACGTACCTGGCTCTCTTTACGTACTATAGATGCACGTGCAAGTGTCTGATTATCCATTAACAATCAAGTTTCACGAACCCACTTCACAAATTGCGTTGTAAGCTTTTCATTTCTACTAAATTTTCCTCGTAAAATTCTTACAGTTTGGGTAAAAGCCTCACCACTTTGAAAGTAAGTTTTCAATAATTCCTAATTTTGTAAAAGCAACCCAATTCGTAAATGTCAAACATTAAACTAATTTTCTGACATAATAGGAAGTCCATTAGTGTAGCCACACTCGAAATAACCGGTAGTTTAAATTGCAATCGCGTTTTTCCGACTTTTCTTTATTGCGAATTGTTTGATCAGATCATCAAAACTATTTGTTTGCAACACATCTGCTTGTACCAGTAGTAACGATAATATATTTGAATGTAGTCTACCTTGTTGCATGGTCGTGCGATACGGAATATCTTTCAAATGCGAAAATGAACGCTCAGCTGAATAATTTGAGAACAGTAACGTCAGAAATATCCGAAAGCAAATATCTGCATTTATAAAAGCCGACTCAATATTGTCTTGCACAGTTATTTTATGAAGATCAGCATGAGTAAATTTTTGTTTTCCTATTAATCGATTGACTAAATTTATGATGCACATATGCGTGAAACTGGTGAAGTTAAATGGCGAAGTTGGCGTTTAAGGCCTCTGGGTAGACACCAATAAGCTGTTGACAATATTGAAAATAACTTGAAAGCTCAATGGATGATGCAGTGGTGGTGATATATAGGTCATCACTTATAAAATTAAAACGATGTGCTATTTCTTAAAAAAATAAATCCTCTGCTTTTCATCTCAGCTTGGAGTCTATGTACAATTATGTAAAAATTGTTTATTCGAAATCGATCTCTTCTTTCGAATATATTTGCGAGTTTGAGTAGCCTTGTAATTAACATCTGATAGTACATGGAACCGAATTCCTACATTTTATTTGAAATATTACTGGCTTCTTTCCTAGTTAATCCCTTCTATAATTGGTCCTCAGCAATAGATACTAAGGCTCTTCTTCAATATTTACGAATGATTTAAAAATTGCAGCTGCCGACTAGTTGGGGCCGCAAAAAAGGTATAGAGCAACTGCACTACGATACGATCTAAGACGCAAATTCATTCAAACAAATGAATCACTAAGTGAGCTCCATGATAAATTAATGAAACTTGTTATAGTTGAGTCGGTAGCACTATAATTTTGCTTCCTTACAAGTGAAACCGATGAGAATAACATATAACCCCATATAGGTAGTACAGTTATAAATAGATTATTGCGATTTCTTAGATGTTGCCATCGTCTGTTACGTAGTTTCATCAGCGTCTTGATAGAGTCAGGGATGACCAGTGATTTAGATGGTCTCTGTATTCTAATTGGTGATTTAGGTATTGATATTTTCTAGCCTCATGATGCAATGTAATGTATAGACTATCAATAAGTCTGTCAATATTCTCTATTGATATAATATTTTTTATGCCGGACAGATCTATTTTATTATAAATGAGACACCTAAATTTGGACCAATCAGCAAGAGCATAATTATAAAAATTGGATATTTTATTAAGCTCTATATTGTCTGAGTATAACTGAAATAACACTGGGAAATGTTCACAACTGAGCTCATGTTTAGTTCGGAGGCCAGAGATTGTATTATTATTACTGGTTATTACAAAATCTAATACCAACCCATATTTAGAATTGGAGGAAAATTACGTAGGTTAGTTCGGGTTTTCAATAATAAAATTTTTGCTAATCAATTCGTTATATAGAGCTAATCTAGTCCTATTACTTTTGATAATCGTAAAAATTAATTAATAGTGTGACTATTGACGCTATGAAGAACCGAGTGTTAGACCCGGATAATTAAGAATTCGAAGATGTAATTGAAGAAAATCTAGAAGATGAAGCAAAATAATCGAAATTTGACAAATCAAGTGAATTAGAGTTTATATTAAAAAAAAAATTATTTTAAAAAAAAAAATTGAAAAAAATACTGATGTTAGAACGGCTTAAAAACATTTTTGATTGCTACGGCCCTACGCCAGATTTCTTATGTTGCTGATAAGAATTAACTTACTCAAAAAATTAACCAAACTTATATTTTTTGTTGTTTTAAAAATACTATAATTTTTTTAAGTTTATCTATTTTGATTGGTCATTTGCTTAATTAACAATTTCAGAAATTGTTTGCGTTATCGAGAAAATCGCTGGAATACACATTTCCTTTTAGTGATACAAGCATCCTAACGGTGAGTAGCAGAAACAAATTTTTTCTTATGAAAATTTTCTGCTGTCATATCCAAATATTTGTTATATTTCTTCCGATTTGTGTATTTTATCAAAATTAAGGAGCCAATTTTGTGTCGAAACAAAAATATTTATAATTTGAATCACTGTTTCAAATAAAACCCGTACACACAAAATACAAATCAAAAAAGTAAAAGAAAGCTTACCTTAAAACGCCAAGTTGGTCCATCTTCTTTGAAAGTTTTAATGCACTAAACTGTCTAACTATAATTTTGTTTTACTACACTTGAACATTTTTTATTACACTAAAAACAATACACTAAATACTTTAATTTAACTTATATTTTCATTATACTGCGAAAAATCGTCACACTATAAACACAAACACAAAATAACATTTTCATATAGAATACAACTAAACAAACGAGTACGCGTTCACACTGAATACTTTTTACGTAACGCGGCGAATCACTTTTAGGCTTAGAAAATAAAACAAAATAAATTAAATTTAAATAGCTTTAAAAATAATTCGACGCACAACACAACCTTGTTAAAATATTAATTTTACTGCAACAGGTAAATCTATGGCCGGTCCGTTATCTTATAAGTGCAAACGTAATTGCGAAGTAAAATCAGTAGGTTGCAGCATGAAAGTGGAAAAATGAATTTAAATTGTTAGTGTCTTCTATAAATCATTTTAAACTAATGTCAACAAAAAAAAAATTGAGAGGTGAAACATGTTGAGGCAAATCCGAGAGAAAGTCGGGTTTTCTCTTACCACGAACGTATACAAAGAACTCGAATACACAACACTTCATTTCAATATAAAACATTATAGTTCATTTTGATTGGAATGGAACATAATAATCAAGCTTTTTATAAATTAGGAGCTCCCAGTGAATTGTGGCCAAAATCGGTCCACTAAAAGTGGCTTCCAAACTTTTAAGCGAAAATCACAATTTTTGACAAAAACGGTTTTTTACTCAAATTGGACTTTTGTACAGCCCAAATGGATTGATATGAATAAAACTTCATACTAAAGCTTTTGCAATAAATTAGCAGGTTTCAGTTAGTTTTGGCCGAAACTGGTTCACAAGAAACGGGAGCTTCCAACTAAGCTTTTTCGAGTTTTGGTAATATTTTGATAAGGATATCATTTGCGAGAAAATGATTAAAGCCAAACAAATTGTAATTTACATTTGATACAAAGTTTAATGCATCGGTTTTTAAATTTTACCGAAAATGGCGAAATTTGATTAAAAAAATAATGTATACATATCACTAAAATCCGGCATCTCTATACATTCCGAGTGGATTTACTTTACTGAACTAACCTTCATACTTCATACTGAACTAACATTTTTCATTAATTACGTTACGAAAATCTGTGTACCGCAAGCAGCAGGGTTTCCGTAAGGGGCTTTTTAAGTTTTTAAATGATGTCAAAAAGCGTGTACACAACAACAAAGAGTTAAAATGTTTAAATGAATTTTAAATTATATTTAACGTAAAATAAAATGTTATCAACGTTAAATGATAATTATATATTTTACGAAATAATGACTAAACTGTGCATTAGTTAAAGCTTTGGCGTTTGGATTGGCACAAACCGATTAGATAGAACCAGAAGGAAAACTCATGGGCCGACCCACCTTCCAAGTCAGTACTACAGGCTGGTATGGCGCAATGCAATTTACAAATGGTTTCATGCAAATTGGACAGCTTTACCTCGATTTGGCTACTGCGTAAGGTAGAACGTTAAAAGTGAACCGCGAAAGCGTTGGGAGTGCTTCGGCCCCAGAACAAATTTCAAAGTTAATAAACAAGCAAACAAAAATATATTCTCTAAAATAAAAAAATATTTTCAAAATTGTTTCCCAATTCAAGACCTAAAACCTTTCAAGACTTAAGATCAACATTGTTGGGATTACTAATGACTTTTATTTAAATCAGAGTATAAAATTGGTTTGCGTCAAATCTTATTGCTTTTGTCACAACTTAATGCTAGAAACGAATGCTAACTAGAAATTTATAAGAAAATTAAGAACACGGAGCAAATTTTATTCTACTAGTTAAGATTGATATTGACTTTTTTTTAAATACCGACCATTTTCAAGGATGGCACTATGGATGGCGGGATGTACGAGCAAGTGGCTCAGATTATAGAATAGAAGCATTGCGTGTTAGCAGTTACAAAGTGGATTGAAGATGAAGCTGAGGTGGGTTGAACCATACAGACAAATGAGATGATTAGTTGGTATATATTATAATAAAAATAAAAATAATTTCCAACGGCCAATCAACCCACCCTGACCGCACGCGGAGAGTCACCATCAACTTTATTATTACTTTTTTGAATATGATTCAGGAGAACTATAAACAAGGATATCATGCTACTAAATTAAAATTAGAAAAGAACATAAAAACCGTGTTTATAATAATTAAAAATATGATATAAGTGATTATAAGTGTACGGCCCAACGCGAGATTTTTTATGCTGCTCATAACAATTAACTTGCTCAAAACATTAACAAAACTTATATTTTCTATTGTTTTAAAAATACTATAATTTTTTCAAGAGTTTCTGTGGTGATTAGTCATTTGTATAATTAATAATTTCAGTCTGCGTTTTCGAAAATCGCTGCAATACAAATTTCCTTTAAGTGATATAAGGCTTCTAACAGTGAATAGCAAAAATAAATTTTTCTGATGAAAATTTTCTGCTGTCTTATCCAAATATTTGTTATATTTTTTTCGATTTGTATATTTTATCAATATTATGGAAACAAAAACATTTATAATTTAGATCACTGTTTTAAATAAATCCCGTCCACACAAAAATCAGAAACATAACGGAAAACTTACCTTAAAACGCTGAGTCGGTCCAGCCTCTTTAGTACATTGTAAGGGTGAAATGTCAAAATAACACTTCAAAATTGTACTGCACTAAACTGTCTAACTACACTTTTATTTTCACTATACTTTAAAAACTTTCACTACGCTAAAAACAATACGCTAAACACTTTTATTTAACTTATATTTTCAATATGCCGCGGAAAATTTCGTAACAATATAAACAACACAAAATATGATTTTCACATGAGATAAAACTAAACACACGATTATGAGTTCACACTGAATATTTTTTACGTAACGCGAAACACTTTTAGGCTTAAAAACTAAAATAAAATAAAATAATTCGACGCACGCTTCGTTAAAATATTAATTTTACTCATTCTGAAATTATATAAAATCGTAAACTTTTGGTACTCATTAAGCACATTATGGGTTTTTTGTCGGCCATGTTTCTGTTGACAACAACAACAATATTTATCGTGAACGAAAGTTGTACTTACATTCAAATAAAAGTCAATATCAAACCCGAACCATTGGAAATGATTTTATTCTATTCATAAATTATATAAAATCGATTAAGCACATTATGTGTTATTGACGGCCATATTTATTTTGACAACAACAACAATAATTGCGTCATTAACGAAATTCATACTCTGATATAAATTAAAGTCAAAACCAGTCCCAAACATTTAAACATATTTAATTCTATTCTATTTCTGGCGAGTATTGCGCTTTCCTTTTTCTACTTTGTCTTTTATTCCAGTTCAACATTCAATTTGTTTCTCTTTCTAATACTTATTCGTCCGTACGGAATAGATGAATGCCATCATCGGCTGCAAGGCTAGATATCGTCCCAAGTTCTGCACGTGTTTCAACTGCTTTTTTGAGCTTTTTATTCTCTTTCTTTAAAATTGTATATTTTTCTTTCAATTTAGTAGTAAATTCCTTTATTTACTACTAAATTTAAAGAAGAATATACAATTTTTTGTTTTAGCTAAGTACCCCAGGTACCCCAAGTTGAGGGGGTTCAAAGATTATTGAAAAAATTATCAAAAAATGGAATTTTCCAAATTTTGAAAACTGTTTTTCAGCATATTTGCAAAGTTCATTATCACCGATTCACGTAATGATTATCTAGTAAAGCTTGCAACGTTTTTACCCTAACAGATATCAAATTGAATGCAGTTTCTATTCTTCTGGGCTAAGACCCATAATTTAAAACCTAAGCGAATTGGTTTGCTTCGCATAAATTCTTTGCATCCATGACATCAGAAATATGGAATCATTGATTCATCAATCGCTAATCCATTGACGAGAGGTCTATATTTTAAAAATATTTTATTCATTTCGTTTATCAAAGGCCGCATTTTCTAAAAATTGTCGTTTTGTGGCAGATTTGCATTTTCTACAAATTGGAGTGAACTAAAATTCTGGCCAAAACAATTTTTTTCATTGTATTGGAAATAAGCTCGTTCTTGCAGTTGTTAAATCCAGAACAGTACAATTTTCGAAGAGGATTTCTATTATACCCCTAAATTATTAGGTTTCCTATAAAAGCTTACATCTCTTTTATTATTTTGGGATGAACATTTATTCGTAAAATCGGCTTTTATTTGCATAATCCCTACGTTAAAAAATAGCTCGAAGAATTGTACCGGACGAGAATCATCTGTTACAGGCAAATTTTGTAAGACTTTACTAAAGCTGTCCAACTTGTTATTGTTCCTCCCCAACCCCAATCGGCTCGGCCCTGGTTCCTGAACTGTTTCCGCTGCTATATTTTCACATATAATCAATTAACAAGCTAATATGCAAGAGAAGTATATACAGCTGCTGCCTATTTTTACTGTTGAAAAGTATAGAATTAAGATAAATAAAACAAATCCTTTTTATTTAAACAAAATCCTAGTTCAATCTCGTTGACTATGCATTCATTCATGATCAATACATATGTACCTATGTACGTGTTTATCCACGATAAGAATTGAAACCGTCTCGGCGTCCCTGATTTACATTTTATAATTAATTTACTATTTACCATGGTCCGAACGAGAAAGAATATAAAACTACAAAATCACAAACTACAAAAATAATTGAAATACAGATCAACGTAATGAATGAGATAAATAACAAAAACGGACTGATCATTCGAGCATTGAACATCTCTCTCTTCGCTATGGCATTTATTTAATTTTCTACATTAGTACATTTTTAACCAATTGCAGAAACCAAACAAAAACAGATTAGAGTCAACTACATTTTCACAAGCGGATATCATGCTATCCACATTATAAGCGAAAATTACGACAGTGACTCCATGTTATTGTTTATAAAATTGTTTCTTAAAAGGAAGCAAAACTACGCGCGCCACTAAAAATGTACTAACTTATTAGATAAAATAAAAAAATGGCGCATAACATATCAATAAAAATTAAAAATTACGCCATGTTTATTTTAGGACGAACTAACCAATACAAATGTTTTACTCAAGCCGAACAGTAATCGAGTATACACCGATCCTATAAATATACGAAAGCATGAAACACGTACACATCCATAGTCCAAACAGAAGTAAAAACAATAATAAATAGCAACAAAATGTAAAATAGACGTGGAAGAGGAGGAGCCAGATTTCATTAAAATTAAAAAATTGATTTTTTGTTTTGGTGTTGGTGAATGTCAAGCGCTTTTATGGTTGTGTACTTTTCTTCGTTCGCTCGTTCTGACTATTTTTTTCGACCAATATTCTCTTGAAAAAAATGTAGGAGAAAAAATCGTCATTTTGGAGCAATACGATTTGTCTAAAAAATTGTCAGAACGAACGAACGAACGAAGAAAAGAACACCAACCATAAAACCGCCTCCAAAGAATGTAGAATACATTCGTGTTGGTTTCGTTCTGTGTGTATAACCGATCATAGTTCGGCTTATAGAATATGTTAGTGTTTGGTTTTGTAGGTTTCAAAAATTACTTGTAAACATATTTAAAGGGCAAAATAGAAATCAAAAAATATTGGGTGTGTTTGTTTATTTTTAATTTTCGTTTTTGTTTAGTTTTTTTGAATAAATGTTGGCGTGCTATACATATACATTCCCTTTTAAACAATTTTTCTTTGTTGCATTTGCTTGTAAAGGGTTTTCCAATAAGAGGTTACATTTTGATATTAAAAAAACGAGTAGTTTTTAAAAGAAATCAATAAATGTTTATTTCATTGTAAAGAAGAAGGTATGCCCTTAACATTTGAAAACAATATCAGCCAAATGGCTGCTACGGCTACGCTTGCAGCACCATTTCATTTTCATGAAATTTTCCATGACCAATTCGCACATTTGCGACTGTATGTCCACGATAACTTCACGAATTCCATCTTTAAGGTCTTGAATCGGCACAGATCCTGGAGCATTGGTATAGACCTTATCGTGACCTCAAAGAAAAAAGTCTAAAGGTGTTAAATCACATGATCTCAGTGACCAATTCTGATCACCTCTTCGAGAAATAACACGGCCAGGAAACTTTTCTTGCAAAATTGCGATTGTTTCGTTGCTTGTGTGGCACGTAGCGCCATCTTGCTGAAAATAAACGTCGTCTACATCAATATCTTCCAATCAATTCACCGTAACAGTTGCACCAGCCTCATTTTCGAATAAGTAAGGTCCAATCACATCACCAACCCAAAAACCGCAACAAACAATGACATGTTGAGGATGGAGAGGCTTTTCAACAATCATTATTGGATTTTCTGAGCGCTAAATGCGACAATTGTGCTTAATAACGTAGTCTGCGAAGTGAAAATGGGTATCATCACTGAAGATGATTTTTCGAAGAAAATCCGGATCCTTTTGATGCATTTGAAGGAACCAATCAGCGAAGATACGACGTTTATGGTGATCGACCGGCTTGAGTTATTGTGTTAACTGAACTTTTAGAGCTTTAAGACCTAAGTATGCAAAATACGGTGTAATGTCGTTAGTGAAATGTCTAATTCCATTGTAAATAATGAACCTACTTTCATAGTAAAAAGTTTATTTGTCCCCCGATCGACTTGAAACCTTACATACCTATTGCAAATGTATAGCTGAGTAATAATGCGGAAGGTCTCTGCCCTATAAAATGTATAACAATTTTTTTTCACCATGATGTCATGATAATCCGGACGACCAACTTGTGCCAAGCTTGCCGCAGGTCATACTAGTTTGGCAAGTCGAAAATGTTGATCCCAATTTTCATATTAAACAATTTATTTATCTTCCGATCGACTTGAAACTGTACATACCTATTGCAAATGTATATTTGAGTAATAATCTAGAAGGTCTCTGCATTTTTCCGTATTTTCTATAGGGTCGGATCAGAGTTGTGTATGGGGTTGTTGTTTGTTTGGTTAGCTCCAGGTGCATATATATTCCATCTTTAACATTAAATTTAATAGTAATTTCTTAGGAGTAGCAACTTTTGACAGCGGTCAACACCGTTAATCGAAACTGGGATTCCGAGTAAGTGAGCAACCATGCTATCCACATCATCTTTGATAATGAGGATAAAGCGTACTACACATTAAAATCATAATATTTTAAATGTAATAAAAAATCGGATGAAAAATAAATTTTGCACGAATTAGTTGACTCATATAATTAAATTACACCTCAGTCAAAATTGTCGAGTCACACAAAAATCAAAAATACTCGTATATTCTACGAACCGTTTTGATTTATACAAAGTGCAAAGCGTACGTAATCTTACGGTTCGATTCAAGATGTTATTTCCCATACTTTAGCCGTTTAAAATACTGAATACTTTCTAGCACGGTTCAAAACAAAATATTGAGCTTAAATAAAGCGAAAATTTCAAACGAAACAGGATTATTTCTATAACATTTTCTCGAAGCTCCTATTAAATTACCAGTCATTTATCGAGATATACAAAAATTGCCGCACGTTTGATTTCCATAAACATATTTCGTTGTTATATTTATCCGTCTTAGAATTTCACCTTTCTCAATGATATAACTGCTGCTAACTGCTGTTTTCTTTCATCAACAGTACAATATACTATTTTACTGTTGGTTGTCGTTGTTCATCATATTTGAATTCAACTTCCACGAACCAAATAATTTTGTCTCAAGAAAATAAATAATTACATTTCATAAGAATTTTTACAAAAATAATTTTCATTCTACGAAATTGACACTGAACAGTTTTTTCTAGAATGTTTCATTTCATAGCAGCAGCGAAAATCTTGCTTAATCTATTTCAAAAGTCTTCTGAAGAAATTAAAAATCATATAGGAAAATTATAACTCCTTTTTTTATTATAAAAAATAATTTGCATAACACAATCAATTGGAATTAGTATAAAGTTCTTGAGAAATTTCGAATTATGTAACTTTGAAACGCGAAATAAAGTTAAATAATGTATAATTTACGTCTACATACACGTAAAGTATTATACAACAGACATTGATTTTCAGTTCAAAGATCAGACATGCTGAAGACCTCGAACGCAATGATTACAATTTAATGAAGCGTGAGATTTTTTTTGTTACTTTAGATAAACTAAGAAATTTATTCTTTCAAGGTTATTTGTAATACTTGTATCATAAAGCACAGTCGGATAAAAATTGTAATGAGCTTAAACGAAGCTAAAGATTTGTTATTTATGTTTTAATTTAAAATTATTTAATCATCTAATGTTGAATTACTCTATCGTAACACAATACCATCAATTTTAAATTTACCATTTTTCGTTTAAGAAAACAGAAATCATTGTTCACACAGAAGGGATCTGGACGCATTTTTCACTATTGTACTGCATTTTAACAATTTCGAGGATTAAGATGTAATTGTTAGTTCGTCAAGACTAGCCTCAATAAAATACTAGTTAATACTAATTATCTTACTTTGTGTACTTTAGTTGCGGTACACATTAAAAAGTCTCGAATACCGCAGAAAAATACGTCTATAATACTTCGTACAAAATGAAAGTCTTCAACGTGTTACGGAAATACACAGATCGTATAATGCTCTTCAATACTGTTTTGGCAAAGAGAAGACAGATATTATTTTAACGTGATGAAAACTAAACCAGCAACAGGTGCGGCGATTACGAGTAAGGGTTTATGCATAAATTTATATTTGTATCATATTACAAATCCCACCAATAGGTGATTTACGCAGCATGCTACAAAGTCGTGGTTTCGAAATGATCTGCATGATACGTAAATTGATATGTTTTGAAAAATGTAAGCGAATCAATGCAACCAAGAAAAACGTTACCAATAAAAACTGCATCCAAGAGAAGGCGTGTATTTTCAAGGGTCCATAATCCTTATCCATCTTGTTAGTATGGAGGTAACCGGGCCACATTTTCAGAAAATGGTAAATTTTGGTCATTGTGCTAATCAAATTGTTTAAATTATTTTTATGTGCACAGCATAATATGGCTTTCAGACCCTTTAGCGTATTTCAGCTGAGATCGAACTTAATCCACAGGTCCATTGTTTGATAAATCCAAACATGGCCTTCGGCCTAGCAATAATTTTGATATGCCTATTGAAACTGGCGTTTTTGAAATCCATAATTTCATTGACTCTTTTCAATACTTCGCTGTTGACTTTGTATGAAGTGGCACGTAGCCCCGTCTTGTTGGAACCAAATGTTGTCAAGATCAACTTCTTCCAATTTCGGTCATAAAAAGTTGGTTATCATCGATCTATACCGATCTCCATTGACAGTAAAGGTGTTCCACCAGGCCAAACGTTGTTCCACCATTCCACCAGACCAAAATCCACACCAAACCGTCAATTTAGGTGAATGTAATGGTTTTTCATGAATAATTTGTGGATTTTCTTTGCACCAGAATCGACAGTTTTGTTTATTTACCGCACCACTCAGATGAAAGTGAGCCTCATCGGAGAAGATGATTTTCTTAAAAATCTCTTTTCTTAAAACTGAATAATTTGTAAACGTTGTTCTTGCGCATATCTCTCCATGATGAAATTGTAAACATTACTGAATACAATGAAACAAAAAATGACAGATCGTAACATAATACAAATGGCCGAAACGTCACTTAAAAATCATATCATTCCTATTGGAAAACCCTATATAATGAAAATACATGATTTTGCATTTCTAAATATTTAGGTACTTGGATGTTCTGAGGCGCTCCGCACTCGTTTATTCCCAGCAAAGTGTAGTTAAATATTTTTTAAATATAGATCAGGAAAACACTGCCGTTTGAAGATGAATTCCCACGTTATTAAAAGACTAGCTTTGTGCCTTGTTTATCGTCATTGCGAATGCCGGAATTATTGGAAGCTGTCGTCGTCGCAAAACAAATGGTAGATTGGTCTTAGAAGGTGCTAAATCAATTCGAGGGATTAGAACCGTACTGTCTTTGTTGCACTCAGAAATGATTTTGACTTTAATAAAGTTTCGCGATAGCTCTTCAACAAATAAACGCGTTCCATTGCACATACCTTTCTTAGGTTTTAGATTTCGTAGAAGCATTATGTTAACACTTTTTCAAAAGCAATACGTGAGGGGGCATGCCAGATGGATTCTGTTCATTGAAAAATTCGAAATTTCGAAAATTCGAGTTGAGTGCATCGTTAGGATCCTCGCTTACTAACGAATCTGCGATGTAGTAAATTTCTGCATCACCATAAATCAAGTCGATTATTCTTCGATTCATCTCAAGCGTCTGAGCATTCGTTGGAGCAACGATAACTCATCTGTTAACATTTGCTCAATATTATTAAAAATGGCACTGATTAGATCTTTGCTTGTGATCATTTCGATCGGAATTTGAATTGTGTTCTCCTCATAAAAGCTAGGTATTGCTGGCAAAGCTCCTGATCCGACTTGCAGAAGCCAATCATTGTGCTCGTATTGTTCTTCGCTGCGCATGTTGGTGGTCAAAGAAAGTTTTTCAAACTGGTTCCATAGAGGGCTTGATTTAATGCAGCATTCGATGATTTTAGTGCGCTTTCCTTTTTGAACGACTGGTAGCGTCTGACGAAAATCACCGCCAAGGACCAAAACTTTACCTCCGAAGCTAATATCGTTTTCCATCACGCTTCGCAAGAGCTTATCAATGCAGCGGAGAGCATTGTTATGAAGCATTGTAATTTCATTGATAACAATAAGAGCAGCCTCACGCAAAACTGCAGCTTCTAGTGATGTCATTCGCATTGATGAGATTGAATTATGAAGAAGTGGCACTGGAAGTTTAAGTCCACTTATAGATCGTGCGTCCTCCCTTAAGCAAAATGGCTGCTATTCCGGTTGTTGCAAATGGCAGCACAATTTTTCCTTCATCTCGAAAATTTTCCATTAAAGTTGGATAAAAGAAGGTCTTGCCTGAGCCACCGGGACCATCGATAAAGAAGAGCTTACATTGTGCGTGATTATTTTGAAGGGCAATCATAATTTTGATGTATGCCGCAAGCTGGGTTTCATTCAGCTTTCTAATTTGTCCGACTGCCAATCGGGTTTCTTGATTTGATCTTCTTCGGGTGGGTTACCGCTTGGAATAGACAAGCCAACTGAACCGCAGAACTGTTGAATATAGAATCTCCTAGATGATCCTGCCATAATTTAAGGGGTTGGCCGAGTTGGCATAAAATACAAATGCAAGCGAACATCTCTAGCAATTGCTTAGACACCAAGTATGTTCCACCGTCTGTCAAGCATCGTTCCCATTCTTCATCCGACTCAAGTAGTCCTCTTGCCATCGTCAATTTTCACTACCGTACGCAAAATCTCAAAACTTGTTGCACCAGGAACATGTAGTAGCAGTAATCGAGGATAGAAGCGTTCTTCATCCTTAATGCTCACCACGTACATTCGTGCTATTGTTCTTTCGCCACCTCCTCTATGTCGCTCTTGCCATTGACCTCGCTTATAAACAAAATTGCAAGGAATATCGGTGAAAAGATGAACTCGTGCAGTTGCGTTTTTCGTGTTAAGCAGAAATCAAGATTCAAGCTTAGTCATTCCAGTACGCGCAGCCAAAAGTGCTTCTTCTTCATGAGCTACTTCAAAAACAACTCGTTGTTGATTTGGAAGGTGAGCTGGCAGTCTCATAACAGAGTGCGATCTATCGTGGATTGCTGACTCTCGCAGGTGCCACAAAAAACGCAAAATGTTTTACTTTAGTAGCAAGTATAGTATAATTTTTTTTTTCAATAGCAGTTTGTCAAATTAATATTTGTTTTGTTTTTCAATTCAATTATCGACGTTTTTTCTACTTGGAAAATAACACAGAATGTTTACCTCTTTTTAAGAATAAAATCTGAGGTCCAACCAACAGGAATTTTTGAGATGGGATGTCTTTAACAAACTCGTATCTGTTAATTTAGTCTTCAGGGTGGATGTTATTTTAACAAAAGATGATTAATCTGTTTTGTGTCGGTTTGATATCGATGATAATTTAAGTTTCGCAATGATGAGATGCGCGCATATTACTCGGCCTTGGAGTCAATCAGTATTTTTTATTTTTTTTTATTTTCCCTGCAATCTGTTCTGCGGCCAAGGCTCTTCCAATTCTTTCGCGGTTTGCTTACTCGTTCTTACTTTTACGCCAGTGTCAGCCAGTGAAGATAAGTCTTATGAGTTTTGCACTCCGACAGGGGGCATACGATATGTTCCGAGATTCGAACCCGGTACCTCCCAATCCAAACGCAAAATCTTTAACCACTGTGCCATTTGGTCAGCTATCAGTATTTTACACTGTATCTTTGATTTTTTTGATATTATCTCTCTGTGTCTAGATGAGGATTTCACGAGCGCGAAAATTACATCAAATAAACATTAAAACCACCAATTTCATCCGTAGCTGCTTGGTTGTATCTTGTTCTTCTTATTGGTTGTAGCTTTTAAGGAAACTCAAATTCCTCTATGAGAGGTTCTTTTGGCCAAACATAAGAACTGATCAAAGAAACAAATTGTAAGTCATTGACACTGCTTTGATATGAAATGTAGTCATTTACTTTGATGATGATTGGTTTAAATTTACAATTTGAAATTTATTACTGCAAAATCTCTTAAATTGTTCGTCAGTGACGGATGTATGAATTCTACTAACAAATATCTATCTTCTTGGTTTCACGATCATTTCATGTATCATTGTGTTATGTTTAGATGAAATTTACTGCTTGTCACTGCGGTTTTGAGGCTAGTGAAGCTTTATTAGAGGTTCACAATTTTAAATTAAAATAGGCAAAGAAAAATATTTTGAATATCAGTGATTCTAGCTTTATTGGATAGATAATTTTATGTCATTCATGTTTGATATGGTTTCGGCCTTATGGCCACCACGGCTGACGCGTACATGGTATAATCTAGACAATTTTCGTACATCGTACAATTCTCGATCACTCTTCGCAGTAATTGCGGTGGCCAATTAACAGGACCATTACGTGCATCAACTGGTTCTTTGAGTAAATTAATTGTATCCCGCGCTGTGTGGTATGTGACACCGTCCTGTTGGGGTACAAAAAAAATTAGAAATCATGTCTCTATACCGTTTGCAGTTGACTGTAACATTCCACCCATCATTGTTTTTGAAAACATATTGACCAATGATTTCGCCGGCCCATAAAGCACACCAAACAGTGATTATCACTGAATGTAATGGTGTTTCGGCAAAGGCTTGTGAATTATATTTACTCCAAATCCGACAATTCTGATTATTAACGAACCCATACAAATAAAAGTAAGCTTCATCGCTGAAAAAAATTTTGTTTGGAAAATCAGCACCAATATGAATTTACGCTTCAGCCCATTGGCTGAATTGGTGGCGTTTGTAAGTACGTATTCCAAGATCCTTAGATAAAATCTTCCATAAAGTAGATGGGCATATCTTTAGTTGCTGATAACGACATCGCATTGATTGATTTATGTCTTTCTCACTGCTACGCTGTACAACGTCTATCGTTTGTTCGGTATGCACTGTTTGACGTCTCACTGGATGCGTATTATCATTAAGAGTATACGTGGTGCGAAAAAATTCATCAATTTGCAAGCGTTGTTCTGGCGTGAGTCTATTCATTATGAAAAGGAAAATCAAACTTATGACAAAGCAAATGTCAGCTGTCAACCGGTTGTCAAACAAAACAGTGTTGCCAATTTAAATTCGTGAACCTCTAAAAAAACATTCTTTACTATAATTCTGTTTCATGATGATTCAAGATTCAACAATCTGCACAGTTGTTGATATCCGATGAGAGAGAAGATGTTTCTAATGCAGATTGCGATGATAAGATTCCCGTATTGAATACTTTGTCAACTGTAATATTTATTTGTTTGTCATTGCGGACAATAATGTTTCGGTTAAGTTGAGAAGGTGGCGTATAACTAGGGCGGCAATCAATAACTAGACGGCTGGGATAATTCATATAGTTTATTCTCCGACACCTCTTCTACAGTTCCTTGATTTTTCACCTAGTAAAACCAATCTTACGTGCTACGCACAGGACCAAATATGCCCCTATACAAGATCGAACATACTTTACATACATTAGTTGAGGTCCGAAGAATATGTTAGAAAAATATGGTACTACCGCAAAGAAATTAAAGAAAATTAATAAGTTTTTTGAGTACAACAAAAACAAGTCCAATTTTAGGCCAAAATCAAAACTTTTATACTTTCTACATGAAGCGACTGAAACACATTTGAATATTTTTCTCCAAAATGTTAGAAAGGAGTTGCTGCACAGTCAGATTTAAAAAGATACGAAGAATCCAAAAAACAATTGCTCTTCTGGTACATCAAATTTGAATTTAACGCGTTGACAAGAAAATATCACTATAAGCAATCCGAAGCGAGTGCAAGTCAGTTATGGGTGTCCGTAATAAACTGGTACAGTAGTTGAATGCAGAATATTTGTGATTTCTGATCACTGACCAATTACCATAAATTATAGCAAGGAAATATTGTTTTGAATTTTTGTCATATGCGAGGCTAACTAATTCTGGGAAACAGTTTCAACACGAGAATTTACGGTGGTCTAATAATCTGTTTAGCATGTTGGTAGGATCTAGATATTAAGGCCCATACCCACAAACACTCATAAAGAGGTTTTGGTTTCATGCACGTCTCTAAGTTTGTAATTGCGATGCGTCTAACCAAAGAAAGTTTTAGGACAGAAAATAAAAATATAATAATGGGAAATTGGATAGATGGTTGATGTATTGCACACGCAAGCTTCTGTCGTTAATCCAGAATTAATTATTTTTGTTATTTTAAATAAAATTATATAGTTTTTTAAAACTTTTTAATTTATAATTTTTGTATAATTTTTTGTACAATTTGGAAATTGTTGTTTATAGCCGTACTAAATCAAATGTTTCCGTGCTTCGCAAGAAACGGTCCTTGGCCAATAAAAAAGTAAGATAGCGTTTTCAGATAATGTTCAAAATCTACAAAACCATAAACGATGGTACAGAACCATAAACGAGTATTCTATTAAAATTTTGACTTTAAGCTGCATCTAATGTAAATGTAAATTTTACGATTCAGAAATGTATCAAATGGCCTAGTGTGAAAATTATAAAGGGCTATGTAACCTATGACTGTAACGGATTATGATTATGACGTGAATCACAATTACCGTCTCGAACAATACAAAATTAAAGATCTTTTATTAACCTCCAGTAATCCAGCATGCATTAAAGCAATTTTGAATCGCCCTTGTCAACATAATAATATATGAATACTTTTGAAGAGAATTATGATTTGTCATAAACATAAAAAAATATTAAAATTTATGATTTTTTTGTTTTGTTAATCGATTGTTAAAAGTCAATTTTTATTATTGTTACTAATGAGATATTATTATGAAATTTTGTTTTATACTCTTAAATGTACCATAAATTTCTGTGTTAAGATTTCTCTTTTCATCTTAATTTGATTTTATTTAAAAATAAAAATATTAAAGATTATATTTTATATGTGGGTGTTATATATTTATATTTTCATGGCTAAAAAATACTGTTAAAACTATTACAATCAATCAATTTATTTATTTATTTTTATTTTATAATTTTATTATTTTTTAACAATTTCGAAATGAAAAGAAAACATATATTGGGTAAAAGTAAGCGATTCCAATGACGCCGCGGTTTCATCACATTTTGGGTTTATTGATGATGTTGTTAAATGCGCAGTTTTAAGGCTATTTTACTATTATAATTAGCGTTTATGATTAAAATTATGACGTTAGCTTACTTTTTGTGTGTGTTATCAACTATTGATATATGCTAACATTTGTGTGAGTGCTTTAATAAATTTTGCATTTGATTGCGAATTGTATGGTGGGTGTGAGTATATGCATTTCAATACCAGATAAAACAATGAAATTAGTAAAAAAACTGAATTCGCCTGCTGGCCAAATGACTGTTATTGTTTGACATATACTAATTAAATTACATGAAAAAGTTTATTTAATATTTCAATCGGAAATTATTTGTTATAATATTTTATTTGTTTAATGAAAATTAACAATGTTCAGGCAAAGCCTAAAGCTGTTTTCGGTATTTACTGTTTTTTATTAAAATCACAATAACATCATGTTCAATCATAAAAGCAGTCACTCGTTGTTGCAGTAATTGTAGTAGAAATACAAATTTCAACAATTAGCTGCCTGTTCGAAGCTACAGTCGATTAATTAGCTAGCTTTCAAACTGAAGACAAAAAGAATAACTTTTTTTTGGCGGCTTTCAACTAGGGAAGGAAATTGTCAAATAAAACGCAGCAAATCAGGCTCCGTTTTTGTGCATCAGTCATTTTAATGTATACAGGAACCGCTCGAAGAACCCGACTAATTGGTTTCATGTTCTTTAATAGTGTGTTGTTCGAGACTGCAAAAAAACGGGAGAGTGAAATAAAAAAAATTTACGTTTTGATTTTCTCATTGCTGGCGACATTTATTATAGGGTGGTCATTTGTTAGTCGTTTTTCATATGTAAATAAAACTCACATTTTGGGATGAAAAGTCAAAATTCAAAGTATCACGAAAAAACGAATCAATTACACTCCGTTATTTTTACAGAGGCACTTGTAAAAATATGTTACAAATTCTCCCGCAAACAATACTAAATTGCTTTGTAAAAGTGAATTTGCACAGAAACCGGAGTTACGAAATGAAATTTGTTTTATTTACGAACGCTTTGATAAATTTACATCGAAAATTTTACGAAACCTTCCAACAATTTTGTTAAATTTACAAAAAAAAAATTACGATGTAAAATTTGTAAAAAAAACAGAATTATTTGTTTAAGTGCACTGATGATTAGAATACACTGTGGAGGTTTTTACTGATCGGCCGATCACTTGGTACTCTTTGCATCGCGTGTGCTCGTCTTAGGAGAGGTAAAGAGGTTGATTGTTCGACTAATCTAAAAAAATCGAAAAAGATCCACCATGATTTTATATGAGTACCCTTAAATAGAAGAAGAAAAACCTAGTCATCAATTATCACTGCTACACACATTCGTTCAGGAAAAACACAACTAATCCATTTTTATCATTTCTACCATATAATTATATTTAATCTTCGTTTCTTATTTCACTATAAACAGAATTAAATAATTATTCTTAAACTATCACCAAAAAAAATATCAACAAAAACAAATCGCTTGTTACAATATCTACAATATCTTATATTTCAGATACATTTCAGCTACGAGGAAATAAGCCCGAAAAGTACACGTCCACGTACCATTAACGGAAATGAATATAAATTAATGATTATAAAAAAATACACTTACGATTCCTAATGCACCCTCCAAGGCCTTGAAGATTCCTTTGGATCATAAAGTGAATGTAAGACAAATGGTTATTGACAGCACAACACACATTCAACTATTCGCGGTCCTAAAGGCTTATTTGGTCTAACCGACCTGAGCCTTGCCAAGTTTATACAAGCACTTTTAATGAACCCCTAATCTAAATTTAATATGAAAGAAAACGTTTTGGATATTCCGTATACCAAAAATCAACCCCCGGCCTACAAGAGAGATATTCGAATAACTTAGAACGGGTTCTCTTTATTTCGATAAAAAAAACTTACCACGGATAGATAATAGTTTTTATTTGTTCTGGTTTTGCCAAATTGTGCGATTTTGCCGGTTCAAAAGACTCCGGGGATTTCTTCGATAAATTAATGTTATCCGTTTTATCGGTACATAAACCGTACGTGCCACTTAGATCGAACACTAAGAAAAATACATAACTTTAAGCGGATATTTAAACACCCTATTAAAAGCACTATAATCACCTTAACTAAATTTTAATTACGTAAATTAAAATTAATTAATTAATTTATTATTTAATTTTTTTAAATTAATTTTGGATTTTTTTCCACCACACTTCTATTTGTTTATGACTCGATACTGCCTAAATCACAATGTTATTATAATCGCAGTATCATTTACTTACACATCGATCATCATCATAAACAAACGAATACTCAGAAACAAAATGGAATAGCTTACCAAATTGGATACCAAGTATTTTTAAACTAGCACAATTTGCCATTTTTTGTTATTTTTTTTTTGTTCAACCTACTCACTGCTGGAACTCTACAACACAAAAATAATCCAGTGGTGCTAAATTCGGGCTTCTTGGTGACCAAATTTGTTGACAATAAATATATTGTTGCTCCGTCTTGTTGAAACCAAAGGTCGATGACACCGCATTCACTATAAGGTCATATTCTGGCTTTTCAAAGAGAAACGGCTCAAATACACCACCAGCCCATTAACCACACCAAACAGTGACTCTTGGAAGATGAACTTCTGCTTCGTGAATAACATAAAAATTCTCCGCTCCCCAAATTGGACAATTTTGCATATTGACGTACCTATTAAGATGAAAACGAGCTTCTTCGCTAGCATCCAATTAACAAATCGACGACGATTTAAATGGTCTAGTGACTTCAATTTTTGAGTTAGTTGAATTTTGTATGGATGATCAACATGCAATATTTAGTTCTTGTTAACGATGCCTTGGTGATGTGCTTGGTTCATTACAAACACTTTCACTAACAGCTGCCACAGCATCAAGAATACGAACTGGATGAACATGTTGATATGGTCTACGATTTTCCACTGAACCAGTTTCTTCAAAACGATCAATAATTATACCAATTGGACGCTCAGTAGGACGTCCATGTCGACCTAAACTCACACGTATTTACGAAATGTTGTTGTTCTTGATCGATTATTTTCATAATAAATTTGGACAATCAAAATGCGTTGTTAGCGTCTCCATGATGATAAATGGCATATTTTTGAATTTCCATATGTCAAAGAATTTTTGGAACAGATAACATTAAGTGATAAAAATCATCGATTGAAAAAATAATAAAGAGGTGGCCCACCCTGTACATATTTTAGAATTACTCGAAAATTGCAAAACTTGTGTTCTTCAAGTACCGTGTTCTTAGAGGGTTACCTGTATTTATTATTTTAAGGAATTTTGGAGTTTATTGAACAATGCCCTTTTCAATACCAAAACTATCAATTGAGTTTGGTTTGAGTAAAGCTATGCCGTTCTTGTAAAACAAAATGGATTGCACAAGCAATTTTTGTTCACATACAGTTCACGCAACTTTATTTTTCCACTTTTCTCAACTTTTGGAAGATCCCTGATCAAAAAGTAAAAAAAAGTATGACCGTTCGTATGGCTCATGAAATTCGATTTTTTTTTTGTCACTTATTTTCTTTTATTTTCAATTCGGAGAATTGGAATGCTTTTCGGATCTCTACTTCAAGCAAGTCGAGTACCTGCCATAGGAACTCACCCAATACCCCGACATTGATTGCTTTATTATTTAAGGTCCTGGATGTCTGATCCAACAATTTCGATACAACTATGGTTCATAAATCTACTGTTTCGGCGCTGGTAGCTAAGTGATCGTTTATTAAAAAATATTTACTATATCGTCATCATATATCGTTGACTTAGTAAACAGTTCTAACTTTTATTATTCCCATATGATCATGTGGCATATCATTTGAAACGTCTTAGAAAAAGTAAAAAAATGTATTAGCCCTTTATAGCAGTTAAATCCACTGTTTTGGCGCTGAGTGCGAATTATTGATTTGTCAATATGATATGGCAATGAAAAGGTCTTGAAGAATGTCACAATTTATTTTGTTACTATCATGTGGCATATCCTTTTTAAGATTTTGGACGAATGACCACGAGCATCAAACATATCATATACGGTAGAGGCCATTTGGTCCCTTCAAGAAAAAAATTAATTAATAATAAAATTATTGAATATAGATAATTAATCATTAAATTAGCGGTATTTAGCTTACATTGATTGAATGGTTCTTTTGTAGGCCAAAGAAAGTACTTGATTAGGTGGGTGTTTAGACAAGGTACTAGTCGAATCTATTACCAGAGCAAACCCAAGAATAGTAAGCCAACATAATTTTTGAAGTAAATAAATTACAAGATATTGTGTTTTTTTTGAAATAGCTGTGAGCTAATAAAATTCTTTATATTAAATATGTATTAAATTACAGAATACTCACATCAACAGCAAATTAAAAAAAATAAATAATATCTTTACTTTATCTTTGGTAGTTCCAGAGTTAATTTTTACTACTAAATTGTTGCCATTGTCGCTGATTAAATTCTACAAAAAATATTTTCAACGTACCGTCCACTTATGTACTGCAAAAATATGGTAATTCTAACCTATGTAATATTCTAATTGGAGCTGACTTGACAGATAACAAAATGTCACACAATTGTAACCAATTCACACTTTTCATAATTATATTTATTATAATTAGTAACAACAAATGTTATTAATTATATTATAATTATGAAAATATTGCAATTTTAATTCATTTTAATTTACATTTAATAGGTTCTAAAGGACTCTAATTGTAACTATTCAGACAAGATAAGTATATTCAAACAAATATTTCAAACTTAACCTAACTAATCGTTTTCATTAGTAGATAAACTACTTCGAGATGTACCTGATTATTTCACCACGGTTGACTCGGTTGACTCAAATTGTGGTAACAAGCAGGATAACTAGATGGTCTTTTCACCATACCAAATTGTGTTTTAAGTGTAATCACCCTAACCGCTAAATCTTTGATTGGATGCAGTTGTATTACACGACCAATTAACCATTTCAAAGGCGGCAGTATATCATCAATGACAAGTACAATGACATTCATCTTCAAATTATTTGTTTTGTTCTTCCACTTATGTCTCTGCCGAATGAATAATGAATGACCTTTAAAAAAAGTGATCCGGTTTACCAAAATTTCCTGGTGTAGTTTCGTGTTTAATACCTTGAAGAGAGTCGATTTGCTTAAGAAGGTCACCAAAGAAACATTGAAGAGTGGGAAACTCTACTACCGTTGTTTTAGTTCGCCATATTCGCATGTGTTTCCGAATTTAAATTTTGTAATGCTCGTTCTTCTGGCAGTGATCTGCTCATTTTGAACTAGCAATTTCGTAAAAAAATGCGTACTTGGTACTACTACCTGATGTTTGTGATCGAAGGGAATATCAGCGTCTTTTAATCGTCCGCCAACCCGAACCATCGTCATCGAGAAATGGCACCAGTGATGTTAATTACTTCGGCGCGACACAGATTGATTTTTACAGAAATATGAATATCATCTGAATAGTGAAATTGCTGAATGTGTTTTATAAAAAATTTATGGCTGTATAAATTCCTGTAATTTCGATAGATTTAATACTTGGTGTTTTTAACAATTTAATTGAAGTCCGAAGTTTGTTGATACAAGCTTTTGTAAACGATCAACATATGCAAAAATCCGGAATACTTTCAAATAATTCAAATGCTTTACAACAGGCATCCATTATTCTATTTTTATCAAAGCCCAACCGAAACATTTAGATTTTTCGTATGCGTGGTTTCGAAAATTTCTGCGACATAAGCCGTCGATACACTATATTTGCAGGATTCCCTGTGGTTGGAACATAATACCAATCAGCGGAAGAACTCAAATCACGTATTTTTGAAATTCTGTTAGCTACAAAAACTTCGAAACGCCCTGGAACCGATTTGATTCTATGTAAAGTGATTTCAGAATAAGTCTATAGACAAATTGAAATGAATTTTATTTGCATACCTAAAATGATTGTTTCAACTATTTGAGCCAAGAGCAAAGAAGCGTACAGCCGAAGTATAGTTTTTGGTTTTAGTGGAGCTATACTTGACTTTTTGAACATAAAAATTTAACGAAAACATTGTTTTCATGATCGATGATACGTAGGTAGATCACACATCCATATCCTTTTTCAGATTCACCTCCAAACGCATGGAGTTCATCGTTGTTGCGTTTGGAGCTATGACACATCTTGGAATGAATATTTCATCGATTGAAGTGAGTTGTTGTTTAAATTTATTCCAGTATTCTTGAAATTGAGTGGGAAAGAAATCATCCTATCCTAGTTTAGCTGCTAGGTAACGGATCGAACATTCCAGCAATTTTGGATAATGCTGTTCGTTTTGTACACTGATCAGTAATTGAATATTTTTTTAATGAAAAAATAAATTTATCGGCGTTTGTGTTTCAATTTATTCCTAACACCTTACTCGTATTGGATTGATCATTAGAATCCGAAGATATTACAACCGAACTATTCGACGTAATTTTTCGAAGTTCAAAACCTCCCTTTAACAACAAATTAACAAGATCAGTTTTTAATTTGATTGCCATTTCAAGATTGTCGGCACCAGTTAGCACGTCGTCGACATAAAAATCTTGTTTTAGCACGTTTGAAGCTTCAGGAAAATGCGTTTGTTCATTTTCCGCTAGCTGAAATAATGTACGATTTTCAATATTTTGAATTAACAAAAATTTATTGATCTGCTCTTCAAGACTTTCGAAGACGCTGAAAAGCATAGTCGAAGTATTGGAAATCTCAGAATTATGAATGTTCCTCAATTAATGTTTTTCGAATTACAAGGCCGAAAACAGTTTTATACATTGGAAGATCATGACTTGTTACAAATTTTCCTCCTAAAATGATTTCATAAAATATTTCAGCACCAATTAAAAATTCAATGGCTTTGAAATTTTGGCGAAATAAGATTTACTAGGAATAACCAATCCGGTAGCTAATCTGGCACTGAATAACACTCATAGTTTTCCGAGAACTATTGCCTTTGGGATGCCTTTTTGCAATTTTTTTAAAGATATTTTGTAATTTAAATAACTAATTAGATATTATATTGTAAGTTGTGGAATTGCAGGAGGATTAAAATAATAAATGTTTAAATTATTTAGAAAGCCTGAAAATATTAATTTCGAATTTCAGGAAATTTACAGATGCTGTGAAATAATATATATTTCTTTGAAATATTAATTGTTGATTGTGAAGATTAGAATTGTGTTGCCATTGCGTTACTAACTATCGACTTTATCTAGGTGTCTGTAACCGGGCCGATTTAATCAATCAATTTTGTTTTGGAGGCCGGAAATTATTCTATTAATTTAGAATTAAATTTCAGGAAATGAACTTACATAAATATTTTTTTTTCTCAGGTTGCTGATTTAGAGCAGCAATTGTTGAAGATCAATACCATCGTTATCCCATAAACTTATTAAGCATTTATCCTTCCTCTAGTAGTTACCCATCCTTCCTATTGTTATGTGTAAACAGGCTGTAGGAATAGGCCCGGAGTTATCCGGGATACTTGTCCAGCACTTGGTCCTACAGTCCAATCAATCAATCAATCAAATTTCTAAAGTTGCTTAAATTATGTGCCGATGAATTTTGAAGTGATACTATAAATCGATGAAATCGAAGAGATGATGTGGTTTGTTCCGAAGATTTTATTGCCAATACTATATTTTGATAATTCTGAATATTGATGCGAGGAATTGAACGATGATGTTCAATATCGAAGTAAATGTTAAAGGTTTATATATAAACGTGATGAGACAGGTAGCGTGAAGTTTCCGACAAATTGACAAAAACCTTACAAAAGCTTAAAAGTGTATATACACAAATATTCTGAATAAACTTTACCTACACTATTCACTATAGTGAAGTTTCCGACAAACTAAAAATGACAAAAAACTTTACAACAGCCCACAAAGTGTAAACCTACACTTTCAAAAAAAAAGTTGTTTTGTAAATCGAAATAAAATGCTAATAAAAATAAATTCACAATGGCATGCTAATTTAGCCATAACAATAAGCCAAAACCTTTCAATATAGTTTCTAAAAACCAACATATTTATGAGGTGGGCAGCTCGATATTATTTTAATTTTAAAATTTTGCTATAGTAAAAAGTGTAGTGGCGGTTCGGAGGTAAATGACAAGGCATCGTAGAGATGTCTACGCTTAACGGTATATGGGATCATGCTAATTAGGCAATTCTGAATGTCTTCTAGAAGCCAACATATTTATGCGATGGGGCAGTCTTAGATTTTTTCAATTTTAAAATTTTTCTATAGTAAAAAGTGTAGTGGCGGTTCGAAGGTCAATGACAAGGCATCATAGAGATGTCTACGCTTAACGGTATATGGGATCAATTTAATTAGGCAATTCTAAATGTTTTCTAGAAGCCAACATATTTATGCGATGGGGCAGTCATAGATTTTTTTCATTTTTAAAATTTTTCTATAGTAAAAAGTGTAGTGGCGGTTCGAACTTCCTTCGACTTACTTTATAGTTTTAATAAGCAACTTTATTTATTCTGTGGGGCAATAATACAATTTTTCAATTTAAAATTTTGTTAAATTAACAGTCAGTCATGCCTTGTCATTGACCTTCGAACCGCCACTACACTTTATACTATAGAAACATTTTAAAAATGAAAAAAATCTATGACTGCCCCATCGCATAAACATGTTGGCTTCTAGAAAACATTCAGAATTGCCTAATTAACATGATCCCATATACCGTTAAGCGTAGACATCTCTACGATCTCTATGGCTGCCCCATCGCATAAATATGTTGGATTCTAGAAAACATTCAGAATTGTCTAATTAACATGATCCCATATACCGTTAAGCGTAGACATCTCTACGATTCCTTGTCATTGACCTTCGAACCGCCACTACACTTTTTACTATAGAAAAATTTTAAAAATGAAAAAAAATTATGACTGCCCCATCGCATAAATATGTTGGCTTCTACAAAACATTCAGAATTGCCTAATTAACATGATCCCATATTCCGTTAAGCGTAGGCATCTCTACGATGCCTTGTCATTGACTTTCGAACCGCCACTACTCTTTATACAATAGAAAAATTTTAAAAATGAAAAAAATTCTTTGACTGCCCCATCCCATAAATATGTTGGCTTCTAGAAAACATTCAGAATTGCCTAATTAACACGATCCCATATATCGTTAAGCGTAGACATCTCTACGATCTCTATGACTGCCCCATCGCATAAATATGTTGGCTTCTAGAAAACATTCAGAATTGCCAACATATGTTAATTTTATTAATATGATCCCATATACCGTTTAGCGTAGACATCTCTACGATTCCTTGTCATTGACCTTCGAACCGCCACTACACTTTTTACTATAGAAAAATTTTAAAAATGAAAAAAATCTGTGACTGCCCCATCGCATAAACATGTTGGCTTCTAGAAAACATTCAGAATTGCCTAATTAACATGATCCCATATACCGTTAAGCATAGACATCTCTACGATCTCTATGACTGCCCCATCGCATAAACATGTTGGCTTCTAGAAAACATTAAGAATTTTCTAATTAATATGATCCCATATACCGTTAAGCCTAGACATCTCTACGATGCCTTGTCATTGACCTCCGAACCGCCACTACACTTTTTACTATAGCAAAATTTTAAAATTAA
This sequence comes from Nephrotoma guestfalica, assembly GCA_963691935.1. Lineage (NCBI taxonomy): Eukaryota > Metazoa > Arthropoda > Insecta > Diptera > Tipulidae > Nephrotoma > Nephrotoma guestfalica. The sequence goes on along the minus strand of OY829915.1, from coordinate 162,102,931 downwards.
AATAATATCGAGCTGCCTACCTCATAAATATGTTGGTTGTTAGAAACTAACGGGTGATTTTTTAAGAGCTTGAGAACTTTTTTTTAAAAAAAAACGCATAAAATTTGCAAAATCTCATCGGTTCTTTATTTGAAACGTTAGATTGGTCCATGACATTTACTTTTTGAAGATAATTTCATTTAAATGTTGACCGCGGCTGCGTCTTAGGTGGTCCATTCGGAAAGTCCAATTTTGGGCAACTTTTTCGAGCATTTCGGCCGGAATAGCCCGAATTTCTTCGGAAATGTTGTCTTCCAAAACTGGAATAGTTGCTGGCTTATTTCTGTAGACTTTAGACTTGACGTAGCCCCACAAAAAATAGTCTAAAGGCGTCAAATCGCATGATCTTGGTGCCCAACTTACCGGGCCATTTCTTGAGATGAATTGTTCTCCGAAGTTTTCCCTCAAAATGGCCATAGAATCGCGAGCTGTGTGGCATGTAGCGCCATCTTGTTGAAACCACATGTCAACTAAGTTCAGTTCTTCCATTTTTGGCAACAAAAAGTTTGTTAGCATCGAACGATAGCGATCGCCATTCACCGTAACGTTGCGTCCAACAGCATCTTTGAAAAAATACGGTCCAATGATTCCACCAGCGTACAAACCACACCAAACAGTGCATTTTTCGGGATGCATGGGCAGTTCTTGAACGGCTTCTGGTTGCTCTTCACTCCAAATGCGGCAATTTTGCTTATTTACGTAGCCATTCAACCAGAAATGAGCCTCATCGCTGAACAAAATTTGTCGATAAAAAAGCGGATTTTCTGCCAACTTTTCTAGGGCCCATTCACTGAAAATTCGACGTTGTGGCAGATCGTTCGGCTTCAGTTCTTGCAGGAGCTGTATTTTATACGGTTTTACACCAAGATCTTTGCGTAAAATCTTCCATGCCGTCGAATAACACAAACCCAATTGCTGCGAACGGCGACGAATCGACATTTCACGGTCTTCAGCAACACTCTCAGAAACAGACGCAATATTCTCTTCTGTACGCACTGTACGCATTCGTGTGGTTGGTTTAATGTCCAATAAAGTAAACTGAGTGCGAAACTTGGTCACAATCGCATTAATTGTTTGCTCACTTGGTCGATTATGTAGACCATAAATCGGACGTAAATCGCGAAACACTTTTCGAACCGAACACTGATTTTTGTAATATAATTCAATTATTTGCAAGCGTTGCTCGTTAGTAAGTCTATTCATTATGAAATGTCAAAGCATACTGAGCATCTTTCTCTTTGACACCTTGTCTGAAATCCCGCGTGATCTGTCAAATACTAATGCATGAAAATCCTAACCACAAAAAAATCACCCTTTATATTGAAAGGTTTTGGCTTATTGTTATTGCTAAATTAGCTTGCCATTGTGAATTTATTTTTATTAGCATTTTATTTCGATTTACAAAAAACTTTTTTTTTGAAAGTGTAGGTTTACACTTTGTGGGCTGTTGTAAAGTTTTTTGTCATTTTTAGTTTGTCGGAAACTTCACTATAGTTTAGCTCCTGGATGGACATTGCATAATTCTCTTGGTACATTTTACTACGATTGTTTGTAGAGGTGGTTTCTTCCACGCTTTGATTTCGGAGATTTTCGGAGAGAGCTATTTTGGTGATGTTCCTTCATCCTATTATTCAGCGTTTGTGTAATAAATTGTTATATTTTTATTTTGGTTTGATTAGCGATAGAATTTTCCGTTTCCGTATTTCTTCTGTGCATTGAGAATATAGTGTAGGTAATTTATGATTAGCTGTTTTCTATATTGTATTTCCTTCATAATCCATCATTTTTGCAAGATTAATTGCAACTATGTTGGAGTTCAAACATGAATGGTTGTTGGCGATAACCCATTCAATGGGTTACTAGTATTTTCTCACAGCTTATTAGCGATATTTTTGCTTTATAAAAAGAAATATTATTTGCATTGGATTTGGGATTTTAACAATCTTAACATAAAGAATTGTTTATCGGCAACTTCGTTATATCTATGTAACTGAAAAGCTAGAAATATTTGATATAATTAATATAATTATTCAAAAGAAAGAGAAGGTTTGTATACTTCAATACACCAACGACTGGATGTTTGTCATAAAATGCAACGTTGCCAATCTTGACTGTTTTAGTACAAGAATTATAATTATTAATTCCCAATTTCAAATCAACCCTAAATATTAATCACATGTACAGTGCCGAGCTATTATATTAAAATTATTCGGTTCTCAGGAAATCTCATTCAAATATATATATTTAATATACGAGTACATATTATCCCTCTTTTAAGATACTGGTACGATTTATATTTAATTATAAAAATTATAAAATAAACTTATTTATCATTCATTTTAGAATAATTTTTTCAAATTTTATCTAGTTGCCTTTACTTAAATACTACCTTCCAGCAGGAAAGCCATTGACGACACACTAATTACTAATTTACGTTTGTTACCAGTCTAAGATGAATCGTTTATGACAAGTCTAATACGAGGTGACAAGTCATAGACGAGTCGCATGTGTCATGTCTGAGATTAATTGTATGTGATATATCCCCAGCAAACGTAGAAGAAGTTCCAGAACTAGTGCAAAAGTAGTGATAAAAGTATTTGTTTCCTTGTGAAAACGGATGGGCGTCGGGAAAAATTCATCAGTTTTATAAAAAAATTTTAGTAAACAAACGAAATTTTTGCGAATTCTAAATAAAGGATGGATATTTGGATGGATATTTTAAGGGATATTTGAATGCAATCTGGTAGTTAATCTAGTTAATCTATGTTTTTTTTTTTTTGCTATTTTGTGTTCGCCCAATTCAACGGTTAAATACTAATGAATTTTAGAGTTATTTTGAATATAGTTCAAATAACTTTGGTTTCAGGAAATTCTACTGTAAGTTGCGGAGTTGCAGAATGATTAAATTAATAAATGTTTCAATTATTTAGGAAGCCGGAAAATATGAATTTGGAATTAAATTTCAGGAAATTTACAGATGCTTGTGAATTAATGCTTCATTGTAATTGCTGATTGTGTAGTTTAGAATTGTGTTGTCATTTTATTACTAACGACTTTACATAGGTGTCTGTAACGGGTCGAGTCAACCAATTTTGGTTAGGAAGCCGAAAAGTATTAATAGAATTAAATTTCAGGAAAATTCCAGATGCATGTGAAATAATAATATTTTTTCTTAGGTTGCCGTTTTAAAGAAGCAATTGTTGAAGACCAATACCATCGTTATGCATTAACCTATTAAGCCTTTATCCTTCATCTAGTAGATTAGAATTGTGTTGTCTTTGTGTTACTAACTATCGGCTATACCTAGGTGTCTGTAACCGGGCCGATTCTGTCCCACTTAACTAACCTATCCAATCCTTCGGTTTTGTTATGTGTAAAAAAGGGTGTACGGTGGACCCGGCGTCATCCGGGAACTCAAGCCTAAGAACTTGGTCGTACATTCAAAATCAATCAATCAATCAATCAATTTTTAGTTTGTCGGAAACTTCACTATAGTGATCAGACACACGTTGTCCTTTTTCGAAGAAATTACACGTGTCGATGCTGGATACGATGATTACACAAACCATTTATTTTATATTTTATTTTTATAAATTGCTTAAAGCTTTATACGAATTTATGAACAACAGTTATTATATTTCAACAATATTTAAGCCAAAATTATGAAAGATGGCTAAAATTTTCATTGATTTCGAGGTTGAAATTACCGATGCGATGATCGCCATCCCGCTCGTAGGGCCAAAGTTTTATGTATATTATATTAGTGTGGACTGTATTTTTGATGTATTTTTTACAATGAATTAAATATTCAACTTATGTTTTGCATAAATAAAAGCTATTGACAAATTTAATTTTATTTTTACATAAATCTTGTTTTTTTAACAATTATTTTTTAATTGTACAAGCGTTTGTTCTTTACATCTAGATTTATCAGAAAACAAACGAGGACTGACTAAAAAACGAATACATAGAAAATAACTGAAAATCAAAAACTCGCAAAACGCATCTTAGATGATCCACTGAACTGGTCTTTTGTACACTATATACACTGACATCTATTGTTAGTTTATAAATGACATCTGTTATATAATACATAAGACTTATAATTTTACAGTAGTTTTTAATTTCAACTTGAGTAGGCCGTTGATTTCGTTATGTCGGCTTTAGTCGCGCCTCTTCTGCGAGTTAGTGCTTCCATATTTAATTTTCATTTAAACAAAATGGCCGTTTCGATACACCTATACACAAACTCTTATATATGAGTCGTGAATGAATGAATAAGTTTTAAATACTTAAACCAATCCATCAATTTCTATACTTAATAAAGTAAAACAATCCGAGAATCTCATTAGTGCCAAAACGTCTGGTTATCACAGTGACTTTGAGTTGTATTTAAAATAAAAACAATAAATAAAAAAAATATCAACAATAATATGTGTGAAACTGCTTAAAATGCTTAAAAATATAGATAACGTATCAGTACACAATATCGCGTATTATAAACACATCCGTGCATGATGATATTCAAGACATTTTAATTATCATTTTAAAACCAAACAAATTCAGTCAAAACATTAAAAAGTCACACAAAAATTAATAAAAATTTAAAAATTATATGTACGACGAATATACGAACCGACGCACGTGTTATATGAATTAATTATAACTGTCAAAATTTGTACACAAATTAAATGCTTTTTTTTATTAGTACGTACGAGTTTATAAATTGCGCGCGTAATTCGCTTGGTGTGGTTCTAAAATATGTACTCGACACCGTACTGTAACATTGTAACAAACCAAAAATAAATATACACGAATATTGAATCATTGGAAAATCCATTGGAAAATTCTAGTTTTTGTTTTTCCTAAATTTACGTCATTAGTTTGAATTGGTCTCTTGCGCGCCTCTAAAAATAAACAATGAACACCGTAACAACTACTTGTATAATAGTAAACAAAAATAATTACAAAGTGTTTTTTTAGTATTTCGGCGTAAATTAATAATGATCATGATGAGTACGAGGCAAACTGATTTTATCTGATAGCCTAGTTTAAATGCTATTTGTCATTTGTTTATAATTGATATAATTTAAAATTTAAAATTAGCCAACCACCGGTATAGATCTGGAAATACTAGATAACTTCAATTCATTTATTACCGTTCATCATCCCTTAATTAATCATGTTAATTAATTGTCATACGTTTGAAATGATTCTGATCTGCCAACATTTTATTTTTATATGAGCTAAACACTTTTTGGCTTATCAAAATTGAAACTGACAACACCAAGTTAATAAATTTTAAATTTTTTTATTAAATGTTTCAATGAACTTTATTCGCGGTTATGTGTGGCCTAATAAATAATATTTTGAAAAAAATAAAACATTTCTAAAAATTTAAGATTATGTTTAATTATGTATTGTACATAGAAACGATACTGATTTGTTCTTATCAGTATTTTTCTAATGTTTATTTTGTTGAGTCTGAATACCACATATGTGTTCACATCTTACACTCGTGTGATCTCATATGAAGGGTGCACGTGTATTAAAGATTAAATTTATTTTACGCGTATACGTAGAAGGCATCTTCCCAAAATATGTTACAATTATTACACAATATCCTCGAATTTATAAAAATCAAATAAAAATATTTCGCGTGGGATCTATACGCGAATTGTGAATTTGTCAAATAATGTTTTTGGTGCGCGCTTTCAACTAGCAAATTAATATTATTAATTTTTGGCTTGTATAGACTTCAGCTGTTATAGTTGAAAGGTACTCATTATAATCGTATGGCAGTCTACTATATAATTTGAAAATAAAGATATTTCTGTTATAACATAGTCTGTTCATATATGCATCAAACTAAACCGATGGCTACATGACAATTATACAACAGAAAATTTCGTAACATCGATTTTGAAATTTTTGATTAATTTGCTAAATGTTTTTACGATTCGAAACGTATAACGCACTTAGTCTAATATAATATGAAATATTTTCCCGGTATTTCTTCGTTTTATTTTTAGTTCGAATTCTGTGAATTTGAAAGAAAATTTTTTTATTCTTTGCCTATTCACTATTTACGCATGAGATGAAATCACCAATTCAGATTATTTTCCTGATATAAACCAATAATAATAAAATCAAACCTTTTCAATAGAATTGCCCTTACTATGCCATGCACATAACTCTGTCCATTCATATCAATCATTGGCGGAAAAAATGTCCAAAGGAATTGTATTGCGTGAATGCTTTTATGGGTGATGAATTCCTAGGATTGAAACGTACCGGGTGCTTTTTATGTTTCAGATCAATTTTCTTTGGCCGCCATTTTGTTTTGGATGACATTTATCAATGCGCATTTGATAGTCGTAGAGAAAGGTCGATATCAATTTATTATGGAGCATCAATGTTTTTCTTTTTACATAAAACCATTTTTTGTAAAAATTTATTATGAGCGACGAGGCACATTTCGTCTTGGCATGTTTTGATAATAAAGCCACTATTAAGGCACTGAAAACCATCAATTGATACACGGAAGACCACTACACCCTCGTAGAGTAACTGTTACTGCTAACCGCTATATCGGGACATGTTGGAAAACATTCTTGTGTCCAAATTGAATCAATTAGGCTTCATAACATGTGTTTCTAACTAGATGACGTCCTTCACACAGGGCTCGTCCCACGATGCAAATCGGCCGAATAATGTCAAATAGTGGAGAAATCGACTGGCATCCACGATGCTCTGATATGGTCCCCCGCCCGATTTTTTCCTATGAGACCACTTGACGAAAAAATGTGTACACTAATAAACCAAGCACAAGCACATAAGAAGCTCCCTGTATTAAATATTATTCTAGCATTGAAAAATCGACAACGCAAAGAATTTCGGATATTTTTTTCGAGGATTGCAAACTAACCGGGGAACTGACTTAATTTAAGCGATATGCATTACCTCGAGGTATAAGCCATCTATGTTCAACAATTGTTACTATAAAATTACTCATTGAATTTCTGCTTTCGCATAAATTAGGATTCCTTATTTTTTCGAACACGATATAGACAGTATATAACTCGTCTTGTATTCTAAGTAGACATTTTCTGTATGTTTTTGAATATTTTTAAGTATAAGGCTTATAACTCGAGATCATAAATATTGTTTACATTAATTTGCAATGCTCGACAAAAAAAAGCAGTTCTTTAACTTCAATTCTGTACAAAAAATGTTTTACTTTTTTTCTTAATGGAATGGATTGCAACTGATCATTTGCAGGAGAGCAAGAATAAAATAAGAGCGATTTAATTCTGGAAAGTGTTTGACAATTACACAAAAAATACATTTTTACTCTCTCTGACCAGTCTTGAATCGGTTAAATGGCTTAACAATGATCAATAGTTCGATTTCAAAGCCTTGAAGGCACAGCATAATGAACCCGTGATTTTAGGTTAAATGTACTGTACATACCCATACTTCTCAATAGCCTAAGGCAAGCTCGATTGCAAGCAAAATACCTGTTCGATTTGTTCTTGAAATCCTAAGAAAACCCCAAATTTTTTTGTCGATAGGCCTCAAGAAAAATTATGTGAATAATATTCCGAAGTAATACATCATTGACAATACTAATGTCTTTTATTGATAATTTATACTTTTCGAAATTTAGCTGGGGCACAACAAGAGCACCATGTTCATTTCACGTTGCAGAACAAGTTAAGCTTAAAATAAGTGATTTCATTTGGAAACAATGGATTCCATAGCAATAAGTGTATTGTCGCAGACAAAGTGCCAGAATTAAAGGCCCTTATTTAAATAAATGGCATTATTTAAAAAAAAAGTATGACATTTTGTAATGGTGCATTTCCGATTAAATGCCTATTTAAGATTCTATTCGTCTAAATCCATTAATTTTTTATTTGGTTTTAAATCCATCTAACATAGAGATTTTTCAACTCACAATGGCTCCATAATATGAAGAGCTTGTTGCATCAACTGGGATACGATGTTGATGTGCCTGCCTGAAACAGTTATAATAAGATCATCAGCATATCTCTGAGCGATGAGCCCGGTCTGCCGAAGTCTATCTATTAATTCATCCAAAAAGAAGAGCCACTGCAATAGTGAAAACCCACTACTATTTCGACAATATATTCGAGTTTCATAGAGACAGAAAAGTCCTCCAGTTCAAACTCGACTTCCTAAAAGTGTATGTGATCGTAGCGAAGAAAGTGCTTTCGACATAAGCAATTCTCTAGCCATAAGTGATTTTCAAAATTACCCCAATCAGTATGAAACTGTGCTTTCTTATTACTGATTTAAATCGCCTAGCAGTTTTTCTTAACCTCTTAAGACGTGACCACCAAATTGGTTTATTCTGGATCTTTTGGTTAGTAATTATTGGACAAGAGTTTAAAAATTAAATCGGAGTAGCATACGACAGTGATTATGCCAAAGCATATAGTTCCTACACTGATTGCAATTTACTAAGAGTGTAGAGCACATCCGTTTGTTGGGTAGAGAAAAGTTTTAACAGTTAGAATTTATTATCATTAAAAGGTATTAACATGTGATCGGCACTCAAAATATTATTAGTTATCTTTCAGGTAAGAAATAAATCAATTACCGATAACGAACAGAAACTAAAATTAATCACTTCACGGACAATGGTCTTGCCATACGTTTGCTCATATTCTCGATTTCAATTCTCTTCTCTTCTGTTAATTTTAGAATTGTCTCATATACATTGGTGTAAATTTACAGTACACCCGACTCCAAAGAAAATATTCTTATTCGTGTTCCAAGTTAAAAGAGGTGTCAGTTCTTCGAAAATAGGAAGCTTGGTTGAATCAAATATCAAATAAACAGTTTCCAAAAAATCAACTCAGTACAATGAATCGAAGATTATAAAAAAATAAGTAAAGTCGTAAGATCACCTGAGCAAATTTCAGTCCTGCTGTTACTTGCAAAATTATTGAAATTAATTTTACCGTTATTCATGTTCAATTCAGTAACCACACAATCAAAAAGAAATGGTTCTTGAATTAGGCAAAAAAAACTATTCGATGCAGAAATCAATTCGTTAAGTCAAAAGAAAATGACTTATTGTGATGCCATTTAATCTGTTTGATGTTAATCATGGATACACCTATGGACCAGAATTAAACTTAAAGAGAATGCTGTCGAAGGCATACAACAATGAAAGGTTTGAACCAGTGATGGTCTCAAAATAATTTTGGTCATCTCGAAAGACAATTGCTTGGCGTTTACCTACGCGCTTTCGTTCATTAGACTTTTGTTTGTAAATGAAAAACTAGGATCCTCCGGAGGGCTCATGAGTTAATAACCAGAGGATTCGAAGGATCTCTAACACAAAGTTGACAACCGCTTATCAGTTTCATTGTTAACGCATTTAAAGATAAATACATTGTCTGACATAACATCCTAATAGATTCGAAATGAAATTGCTGAACCTGAGCAAACCCAGTACTAAACGATGCAGCTACAAACAAAAAAGCATCCAGTTTTGCTCATCAAGAATGGTTTCTTGAATGATTTCTCATATCGCTTCCTTTTTGGAGATATATTCCATGCCGATGTTTTTTCGATGCAATTCTTGGGTGTTTCAAATCGCAACACGCGCAGTTTCCGGCCTTTTATACCTTTAAAGTCTTAGTTCGTCGTTTTCATAAATTTACTTTTAATATAGAACTCCAACGAGAAAATTATTTGTAGTTCGAAGAGGAATTGCAAGAAAATCGGATGAGATAAATAAGATATGTTAATTCAAAGTAAAGCAACTTAATAAAATTAAAACAAATTAATTTCAAATATTTCTAAAAACCTAAAAAACGGGTATTAAATGGAGGTTTGGAAGGGATGGTGCTTGTTATATAGCGCTTTCAGAAATACATATTTTCTAGAACCGCTCAATATTAATGCGTCTATTATTTGTTTGTCAAAATGGTCGAGTTTCGTTGACCTGGTGGCTCGCCTCGTTACTCTCAGACTACATCAGTTCCTCCATTACACTTTCAAATCTTTGAAAGTCATATAAGACAGATACTTCATTTAACATTGTTTCTCCTAGTAAATCATCTCTTCTCGATACAACAGAAGATTTTGGGTTATCCTCGAAATACCTAAATTTGAAAATCCTAAAATTTATAATTTTACAAATCCCAGAAACCTTAAATTTTTGTGAATTGGATTTATGGTTTGGATGAAATTTTATGGATTCAAAAATGCAGATTTTTTAAAATCGTCGTATTAGATGAAATTCATATCAATGTATTGTCAATCATATTGTTTGTTGGATTAGAATTTTGGTATTAAATTTGTACAAAAGTTGCAATGCCGAGTTTTGTTAGCTCAATTTTGTACGATCTTTCTTCTTACTTCTTTATATGGCAACACTTAAACTTTTTTATAATAATAATTTTGAAGTTTAACGGAACAGGAACTTAACCAATTTAGTCAAATGATCGAATTTCAAGTGCATCACATACCATTAAAATGTATGATGCAATTGGAATTCGATCATTTTACTTTTTGGATTAACGAAGAAATCATTATGTATGTTGTGGGATTTTGCCATTCTAAGTTGGTTAGGGCTTTCATCGATTTCAAATCTGAAATTAAAGACCAATGTCCAAACGATCGTGATCCTAAACTGTTCGAAAGCATAGTAAAGGATTCATCGTGTTTGACGGCAAATCATTTTTTTCGAATGATTTTGTTTTTCATTCCGAATTCAGTAATTTAGAGAGTAATTCCCACTTGACTTTCAGGGCTCTTGGTTTCAGTAGGGAATTTAGACAGTTACTTTAGGGCTCTTGGTTTCTTAACTCAATTTCTGCGGTAAATTTAATTTTATCTACAGGAAGGCAAATGTCAAATCCACTTAAGGTATATATTAATACTACTACTTTTTACACCTAAGTATCACTTAGAACCAATATTTTTCATCTTGTGCTTTAATGGCGTTGAAAGAGTAATTAATAAAGAACTATGTAATTTATCTCTATGCTGTTCAATTGAAAGCTGAACTTTGCGTTGTGGTGTGTTAAAAATAAAATTTCTTTAAACCGAAGCTAATGTAAATCAAGACAAATATCAATCAGGTGGAGGCTCTTTTATAAACAACGATGTTGTCGCTAGAGCTATCTCCGTTAGAGATTTGGGAGTAATTTGTGAATTTTAAAATTCAATTGATAATATCATTAATAAAGCAAAATTAATGGTTGCCCTTTTGGTTCTTGTGGATTACAACACGACCAACGTTTCGCTATTGAAATTAAAAAAGCTTTATTTTGTTTGTGAAATTTACAGTCTCATATGATGGGAATGTAGAACCGACAATCCATATGAAGTGGATTCATAACATTTGGAATTCTCGTTGTTTATTGTAAAGGGCAGAGCATGTTATTCTAGGGCGATTACAACTTCCTTTTTTTTCGAAAATGTTGTCAAGCATATTGAGTATTGAATGAAGGCGCAACATCTTCACAAACGTCAGCCACCCATTGCAAATGCATAGAAAAAAGAAACCTCGGCTACTGAAAGATATTTCGTATACTCAGAAATTGTGTATTGGTTGCTTTCAGTTCTTGCAGAGTTTCTAGAATTTTAGAAAACTAAGAATTTTCTAATAATTTATATTAAGAATTTTTTTTATAATCTTTGCAATCTGTTCTGGGGCCGAGCCTCTCTCAACTCTTTTGCGGTTCTCTTTTTCCGTCCTTATTTTTACGCCGTTGCTATCCAGTTCGAGGACCTACGACTTTAGGTTCGATTTTCCAAGAGTCATCTGTACATTTTGCAACTCCATGCCAGCCTATAGTTCTGGCATGGAAGATGAATCGGCCCATGATTTTTGCACTTCGTTAGGGGGTCATAGTTGTGTTCCTTTTCATTACAGAACGCAATCTGTTGATATAAATTCCCTTTCGCAAAGTGTCAAACGCCAAAGCTTTAACCACTGTGCCATTTGGTCGGCCAATTAATAATTTATGAATTTTGCAAGATTTGGGAGACCCTACAAGAACCGAGATATTTTTTCGAATAACTTTAAACCTAGAATAACAATTTAAAATAATCAGAATTTTTAACTGTACGTTTTGCCTAATATACCTTTGAGATAGCATGGATCGATGCCTATAGGGCTCCAACCGTCACCTTCACAATAAAATTAGTATATTGGTGCGACCCAAACACAATTTTTACCATACTTATCTTATTATACTACCCGTGTTATCCAACTCTCACTGTCAAACGCTTCCATCGAATTCCAAATGTGATAGATTACTCAAACCCTTTTGAGTTTCAGCTGGTGTCGTACAACACCTAACAAGTTTGTCCGTCCTGCCGCTATCTAAGGTGCTAGAGTTACAAAGAACCCAGCCTTTAAGGATATAAAATTGCTTACTTTGTTGAGTTAATATGAAAATGTAGTGTGTTGAAAAATATTTGTTACACTTAATCAGCCATAGCTTGATCCAGCGTTTGGACGGATCAAATTTTAGAATAAATAGCATTACTGGATAGACGTCTAAAATATGGAAATTTGATTAGAATGCAAGGCGCTAATTTTACATAAGCGTCTATCGATTTTGTTTTTAGTGGCTTTGAATTTAATTTGTTAGAACAATTAATTTCTGACATCAACTGCAGTCATGGGTTATGTATTCGAAGTTCGGTTCATCCTCAACAATAATCAAATGGATATACGAGTACTTAATAGAGTCGTTGGTTTTCGAGAGACTTCACTAAGCAGAATCACATTTGATTTTCGATAATGTCTCGCACTCGAGTTCTGATGCATGATCCAGAATCTACCAACTCGATTATGTGGATCATAATAGTTTGGTCATTGACTCATTAGGATTAAAGTTTATTTTTAAACTTTATCCATAAGAATTTTAATCTTGTGAAATGTGGGGGAAATTTGTGTGTTGGAAATGAGAGCTTTTTACAGGGTGGGCTATCTGTTGGTCCTTTTTTCAATCGATGAACTTTAGTACTTAATGCTATCAGTTCTAAAAAAATGTTTGACATATGAAAAGTCCAAAATATGACATTTATCATCATGAAGCTAGCAACACATCAACGCATTTTGATTGTCCAAATTTATTATGAACATAATCGTTCCAAAAATAACAACATTTCGTAAATTGCGTGAGAGTTTCTGTCGACATGGACGTCCTACTGAGCGTACAGATTTCAAAAATATTGCTCGTTTTGAGGAAACTGGTTCAGTGGAAGGTCGTATACTGTATATCAACATGTTCATTCAGTTCGTACTCCAAATGCAGTGGCAGCTGTTATTGAAAGTAGTATGTTAGTGTTAGTAATAAACCAAACACATCAACCAGGCACAAGCTCACAAGAACTAAATATTTTACGAACCACATTACGACGCATTTTGCATGTTGATCTTCATTTTCATTCATACAAAATTCAACTATGTAACTCAAAAAAAGAAGCCAACAAACTATTTAAATCGTCATCGTTTTGTTAATGGGATGCTAGAAATGAAACTTACTCTCAGCGGAGAATTTCCGTGTTATTCACGAAGCAAAAGTTTATCCTCCAAGAATCATAAAACGAACAGGAAAATGCTCTTACAGTGAATGGAGAACGTTATCGCAACATGTTAATTGGTTTTTTATGGACCAAATTTAATGAATTGCGAGTCAACCACCATTGGTTTCAACAAGCCGGAGCGACATGCCACGCAAGTTATGCAACTTTCCATTTATTGTCAGCAAAATTTGCTGGTCGCATAATTTCAAAAAATTGTGAAGTTCCTTGGCCATTGATCCGTCTTTATTGGAAAAGTCATCGAAAATTTTGATGTTTGGATGCAGGCCTGTAGACGAACCTGTGGCGGGTATATGAACGATATTGATTTTCAAGAACCACAAATTTTGACTTTTCATCCCAAAATGTGTGGTTTATTTACAAACTAAAAATGGACTAGCAGATGACCTACCCTGTAATTGGTTATTTTTTTTTTAAATGCACAAAGAACAAATACAGTTTAAGTTGAAATTGCTACAAAGTTGTATCAAAATTTACATCACTAAATAAGTCATAAATTGTGAGATTATAGTTGAAAGTCTTTCGCCGGACGCAGCAGCCTCCATATAAACTTTTTTGATTTTACCATAAATTACATCAGTTATGAGATAAACGATTATAAACTAAAAAATTCTAAAAATTCTCAACTCCTGTATAGTCTAAACGGATTGATTGATCGCGGGATGAAACTTGATACTTTGGCTTTTACCATGTAGTCCAAGTCTTATAAATTGCGATCAATTTTCGAAATTAAACTTATTGGACTCGCCACAGAATTTGCTGATGATCTCGCGTTAACCTACGCTTAAAATGATAATTCAACCACATTTTTGAAAACTGATTTAAATACTCTAAGTAAATGGTTTTATTTTCATTGACTTGTAACAAATCCAAAATCATGCATTCTGCACGACCAGAGTCTGCTTTGGTATAGTAAACCCTGTTATATATCATGGTTACCCATGCGATAGAAACTTGTTTGTGCCTCATTGCTTTACACTGGATCCAGTGAATGAGTGTAATAGTGGTTGCAACATAATTGGCATTCCGACCACAATAATACGAGGAAGAGTGAATTGGTGCTATATACAAAATCTACCAACGAGAAAATTCTTGTAGAATAATAACTAGTTGGGGCGGCACCAAATTGAAGATTTGTTTACAGCATAAAAATGTATTATACAATTAATTTATCATTACCCTCGTACAATTTCAACAGTCCCTCTGTTACGTCATTTAAATTTACCATCTCTAAGACATTTCAGATTTGTAATGTACACTTAAAAAAATCGTTGCTTTGAAATTCAAGAGTGTAAAGGCGTTCACTCGATCTCCTCGCGGCTGTTAACAGAGCCATTTTACCCAAACTGATTTACCGATAACTTAACGAGTTAACATGTGAAAATCAAAGTGTTGTAAAACAAATATCTCCTTAAACTAAATATTACGGAGAACTTCCGCTGCTAAATACATAAATTCAGATTTGAAAATTTTCCCATTTAGTAATTTCACGAACAATTTAACTTTGTGTAGATCAAAATCTCGATTCCAGCTAAAACTATTTACTAGCCATTAATTAAATGCATCACAATTGTCTGGAAAACATATATTACCAAATGCCAACGTCCCATCTCGTGACTTATTTGTTTTGATTTTAATTATAATTTAAATCATTTATACGTCCCAAATCGTCTTAACGGTTTAACACACTTTGTATAAAGATATTTCTCTAACCTACCCACTAATCAAAAATTCCGAACACAGAATTAGTTATCATACCAAGCAAAATACAAATTAAAACATTCATGCCCAAAATGTGTTTTATTTGTTAATGAAAATGAAAATGAAAAATTAAGTAACAACACAAACAAACAAACAACTTTATTTTTTATTTTGTCTGTTGGCTCATGTCTAGTCGTCCGTCGATCATTTATATTTTCACCAAAAAAAATTATGTGTCACCGAAATTGTACTCATACGAAATTATTTTTATTTTAGTTTTATAGTAATAACAATAATAATAATAAAATAATAATAATAATAATAATAATGATATGTATGTGTATTATATAGACGCAAGTGAGACAAAATATTATTCAAAATGTTAAAGAAATTACTAAACAAAAAAAAAACGATTTTCATGATTTTCTTTTTCAAACAACAGACCTCATGCTGTGAATTAATTTAATTTAATTTTCGGTCTTGGTTTTTTCATGTCGTACGTAGTTTTGTTTATATTTTTTATTTTTATTTCAGCTGTACGTGTGTGTGAACATATAAATAATTTTTCCTCTCGAATGTTGTTGGTGCTTTAAAAATGTAACACGAGCCGAAATAATACAGTCATTGGCAATTTGGTACAATGGTACCATTTAGTTCTAGTTTTGTTGTGATTACGTTAATCATACTAATAACCCGCTGTGCTTACAAAATGTTCATACATTCAAAGTACAAATTTGATTCACTATCAATTCGTGCCTATGAGTATAAGTGTTACGGTTTTTCGTACCTGAGGTGTCATTGCTAATTTGAAATAAAGAGATGGCATGGCATTCAAAATAAATTTTATGGTAAAACCTAGATTCGGTAATTATCATTGTAATTTATAACAATTAGCTGATGATAATAACTTTCGTGAATCATATTTAATTCGAAATAACACAAATTTGTTACATCAAAGTATAATTCTTAGAAAAATATTAGTTTTAAATGAGATAATAATTTGTGTGGATTACTATTTTAAACCCCTTACCGCAGGTAATTTAAGCGTAACTCCAGGCAGTGACGTCACAATATTTAATAATACATTTTTGCCAACTGTTTAATTAATATTAATTGTTCAAGTAAAATATAATTGTTCGTGAGCCCCTTCCACAGAAGTAATTTAGTATCATCTTTTGCGTAGTTGGGTAATGTGAATATGATTTTCATAAGGTAAATGTAATTTAAAAGAGAAACTACCGAAGTTCATACCACGTCACGGAAAAATAAATTTTATTAACATGATTTCGATCATAGGGATAGATATTTGTGGAGCCTTTGTTATTTAAGTAAAGGTGGATGCTTTGTACGACCTAAGATAAACTGATTAATCAAAGTAAATGTATGTTCTTGGCATATTAAATTGAGTGATATATCTTTGACGTTTGTCTCATCAAGACATACCGCCATTTATAAATTCAAAAATAAAATTCATTTAATTTTAACAATTTTTTGTTAAAATAATTGAAACCTAGACAGGGTTCTACACTCAATGCCACAAGGATGTGCTCATCTGCACACTGCATTCTGGGCTAACTAAATTAGTTAAAACTAGAGTAAAGACGTCAGTTTACTTACTTTACTGGAGTTGGAATTAAAAACGTGGAATCTGACCGTGTAAAAGCAGATCAGCTACTTTTATAATGAATTGTATTCTGCTTCTAAGCAGTCGTCACAGAGGGTAGTTGGAGCCAGCCACATGTAGTTTAGATGTTCTTTGAAACAACCATGTCAAGCCAGAGTTGTAACGAGAGTTCCTAGATGATCCTTTTTCTAGGTGTACGAGTACGTGTAAGAGAATTTGGAACAGTAATAGATTGTTTCAATCTACACAACGTCGGTTGTGTTCAATGAGATAATTTTCAATCTTCAAACCACTGGAAGTGATTGATAGAAATTGATTTCTGGCAATAATCTGTCATTAACCGTATTAGTTTATGGAATTAAATAGCGAATTTCCGGTGCCTTGTGAGTGCCGCTAATACAGTCAATGTTCCGTTGCAGTTCACTCGATAAGCAGTAGAGAAAACTTTGCCCAAAGTAAAAGGTATAACAGCCAAAAAATGAAATGACTTGTATATGAGTTAAGTTGAGAGCACGTGGCACATAGAGGGATAATGCAACAAGAACTACACCATTAAGCAACTACACGTCAAGCAACCGTTTTGGAAGGAGGAAGGGGGTTTGAGGTTAGTACAAATTTGGGTGAGCACATGTATTATCCAGCCGCAGAAAATGCATCTTTCAGCAACTGTGGGACCTAGCTAGGATAAAATGAACCAATCACCCATTAATCCTATATTAAAACACTAATTATGTAACCTTAATTATGAGGCGGCAAAATTCCTTAATGGGATGTAACGCCAGCAAAATAGATAAATAAAAGTAAATTGTGTAAATGACAAAGCACCAGCACTAAGTCCTAGGCTGTCCAATCGGAAAATTTAAGTTAAATACAGGATACCATTGGCCCCTCAGCCTAGGGTACTCAGAGGGCTTCGGCTGTCTCTGTGTACACCTAGGTAACACCAAGGTAGCCGCGTCCTCGTCGCGGGGGGCGGGTGCTGCTTCGACAGTAGCAAAGTGCTACCGGGGACCAAATGCCAGTGGTATAAATTGGCTAAAACAAACAATGAATACAACAAATACGGAATGTAATACCCCAGGTGGTACAGCAGCAGATATGCTGCCAAATCCACACTCTTCGGAGGCAGGCCCAACAGATTCTGGGGTGGGCCAATCATTGTTTAACCCATTTGGACGAAGTTCCAAATTATCAAGATCACCAAGATCTTCAACTGGCAATATATTTCAGTACGAGAAGGAAAATGCCGAACTCCGTGAACAACTAAGAGAAATAAAAGAATTTACCGCTAAATTGAAAGAAGAATTTACAATTTTAAAGAAAGAAAATGAAGAACTCAAAAAAGCAGTTGAAACACGTGCAGAACTTGGGACGACACCTAGCCCAACAGTCGATGATGGCATTAATTCATTCCATACAGATGAAGAAGAATTAGAAAGAGAAACAAATTGGATGTTGAACCGGAATAAAAGACCAAGTGAGAAAAGGAAAGCGCAACACTCACCAGAAATGGCGGAGACTTTACCATCAACTTCAAAACAGGTTGCCAGAAATCAGTTAGTCATCAAGAAACAACTAGCTCTAGAACAACAACCAGCTAAACCGAAAGAAAAATCACCTCCACCAATAAATGTCGTCGGGATATCAAATTTCTCCACTTTACAATCGATTATGAAATCGATTACGATAGCCGAGTACAAACTCGTATCTCTAAACAACGGCGTCTGGAAAATTAATGTTGTAGACTCTGAAACTTATAGAGCTTTGGCTACAAAGCTAAATTCCGAGGGGCATCAGTGGTTTACCTATGAGGATAAGAATGATCGCCCAATTAAAGTTATGGCTAGAGGTCTTCACCCAACCTGTGCAGAAGAGGAAATTATTGAGGATCTCAAGCAAAAGGGTTATCAAATAGAAAATGCCGTAAACATAATTAAGAAAGAAAAAATCGAAACTGAACAAGGAGTTCAAGTTAACAAAAGAGGGCTTCCACTATTTATGCTCACTTTTAATAACAAACAAAAAGTGGAAGATGTGTATAATATCAAGGCAATACTTAGCATGAGAGTTAAAATAGAGCCATTGAAAAAGAATAACGGATTAGGTTTTAATCATACGCAGAAATATTGCCAAAGAGAAATTAGATGCGTGAAATGTGCCGGAAAGCACCATGCCCAGGTATGCCCGGTTAGTAAAAATATTGCTGCAAAATGTGTCAATTGCAATAAGTCACATCCCGCAAACTACCGAGGATGTGAAATAGCTAAGGAGCTACAACGAATAAGAAATAAAACGCGAAAACAAAGTCCAGGAGTATCGGTAAAAAATTATCAAACTTCCACCAAAGAGGAACCTAAACCTCATGCTAGTAAAACGGGAGAACCAAAACCAAAACTGTACTCGCAAGTAGTCATGACAAAACCAATTATTTCGGAGCACACTACTGAAGGTACAGCAGTGCTCCAAAAGATACTAAGAAGCATGGAAGCTCTTAACATTCGTCTAGCTAAACAAGAGAAATGCCTTCAAGCTCTAAGCAACAGGTTAGATAAGCAAGACTCTCTAAATGAAATGAAATCCATGCTCTATTAAAATGATGCAAACAACAACAAATAAAACATTAAGAATAGTAACCTGGAATGCAAATGGGCTAATGCAACATATTACAGAATTAGAAATTTTCCTAAATACTGAAAAAATAGATATATGCCTAGTATCGGAAACCCATTTTACTTCAACTTCATATCTTAAAATATATGGATACAATTGCTACCACGCCATTCATCCAGCAGGAAGGGCAAGGGGAGGATCGTCGGTGGTTATAAAAGAAAACATCAAACACTTTATAGATCTTAAAATTGAAGAGGAATTTATGCAAGTAGTCACCTTAAAAGTATTTATAAATAACAACAAAGAATATAGTGTATCGTCAATATATTGCCCCCCAAGATATAATTTAATTAAACAAGACTATTGCACGTTATTTAAATCACTTGGATCAAGTTTCATAATCGGAGGTGATTTTAATGCAAAAAACACCTACTGGGGATCAAGAGTTACCTCTAAAAAAGGAAGAGATCTGTTTGCAGCAGAAAGACTATGCAATTGCAATTTTCATTCTGGAGATCAACCAACTTATTGGCCTACGGATAGAAACAAAATACCCGATATCATTGACTTCTTTATCACCAAAGGTATAGACGAAAACTACATATACCTAGAAAGCAGCGAGGGGATTATGTCGGATCATACGCCTGTTATTATGACAATCAGTGCAGCGATTATTAAAAAAACTAGTCCACCTTCGCTAACGAACAAAAAAACCTGCTGGGAGAAATTCCAGAAACTTATTGAGGATAATATTGATCTTCAGGTGCCAATTAAAAACCCGATAGAGCTAGAAGGAGAACTAGAACAACTCAACAACAGTATACAAGAAGCGGCGTGGAGTAGTACCCCCTCAAGTTCAAAGGAAATGCGCCGAAATGCTACTTATCCTCTAGAAGTTAGGGAACTGGTTGCAGCAAAACGACAAGCAAGAAAGGCCTGGCAAAGAAGTCGAGCGCCAGAATATAAAACAACTCTTAATTTTTTATCCAATAAACTAAAGTTGCTAATTAAAGAAATCAAAAACGAATCCATTAATAAATACTTGAGTGGCCTTACTGGGGAAAAAGATACCGAGTACTCCCTTTGGAAAGCGACAAAAAGTTTAAAACGACCTAAACTACAAATTCCACCAGTAAAAAATGAAGATGGTACATGGGCTATAAGTGCAAAGCAAAAAGCTTCGTTGTTTGCAATCCACCTCGAGAACACGTTTCAGCCACTACCTAGACAAACTGCAGAGGAAAACATACCACCAGTATAAAAATGGATAACTGCAATATATCTCCTGTCACACTACAAGAATTAAAAGAGGAAATCAATCTCAACCTAAACACAAAGAAATCTCCAGGATATGACTTAATTACAGGACAAATAGTAAAAGCTCATCCTGAAAAAGGTCTTCGTAAACTACTCCAAATAATTAATGCAGTGTTCAGACTTAAACACGTTCCAAATCAATGGAAAGTAGCAGAAGTAATTATGATACCTAAACCAAACAAACCACTTAATGACAAAAATTCGTATAGGCCGATTTCCTTACTCCCAATAATTTCAAAATTATTCGAGAAACTACTCCTAAAGAGACTAAGACCAATAATAGCAGAAAGAAATCTTGTTCCTCCACATCAATTTGGCTTCAGAGAAAATCATTCAACAATAGAACAAGTACACCGAATTACAAACATAATTGAAGACGTACTTGAAAAAAAGAAAGTATGTTCAAGCGTCTTCTTGGATGTAGAAACAGGCCTTTGACAGAGTATGGCATAAAGGTTTGGAATATAAATTACAAAGAGACTTACCAAAGCAGTTTTATGAAATTCTAAAATCTTACATATCTAACCGACACTTTCGAGTTAAATTAGATGGCGAATACTCAGAAATAAAGAAAATATCAGCAGGGGTACCACAAGGTAGCGTTCTGGGACCAACTTTATATGTTCTATACATCTCGGACCTGCCAACGATAGAGGATACTAACATAGCGACGTTTGCGGATGATACGGCCATCTTAGCAGTTGCTAATTGCATAGAAGAATCTACAAGCAAATTGCAAAGAGCTACTAATATTGTCAGTACCTGGACCAAGAGATGGCGAATAAAACTTAATGAAACAAAATCTGTTCACGTAAACTTTACCAACAAGAAGGTCAACTGGATACCAGTAGAACTGAACTCCCAGCAAATTCCCTATGCAAATACGGCAAAATATCTAGGCATGACTCTAGACGCGAAACTAAAATGGAAAGAGCATGTGAAAAAGAAAAAAGAAGAGTTAAACATCAAATACAGAAAGATGGATTGGCTCTTAGGAAGAAATTCTGAGCTAACTCTACATAATAAATTGCTACTATACCGGCAAATCCTAAAACCTGTGTGGAGTTACGGTATTCAGCTCTGGGGCTGTACAAAGAAAACCAATGTCAATATCATCCAGTCATTCCAAAGCAAAGTCCTTCGTGGAATAGTTAATGCACCGTGGTACATAAGAAATGACAACCTCCATAGAGATCTGAAGATGGATTTCGTTAGTGAAGAAATAAGCAAACACGCGAGAAAACACATGCAACGTATTAGTCTACACCAAAATGCTGAGATACGTCGTATGTTGGATGATTTAAACCTAGTAAGACGGCTGCGAAGGAAGAAACCGCATGATCTACTAGATCCAATCAGGATCGACTAAAAATATAATAAAATTGTAAAGGGGACTAGCCAAAAGGCTACAACCCTCCAAACAAGAATATAAATTATGAAAGATAAATTACTAGATGATTTGTAAATCAGTTGTAATAAATAAATATATATAAAAAAAAAAAAAAAAAAAAAAAAAAAAAAATAGCTGCATAAGTTAGCATTGGTAGATAAAGCACAAAATTTTCAAACATAATCCACAGGAAGCGTCAAAACCTCTGCGACATTGCCAAAATATAGCAGTCGCATTATGAAGTTTAAGCTCAGGATGGGAATTCCCAGATAATTAAGAATCCAAAATGTCACCCAGCGATTCGCTTTAATGATCACGTTCCCGAAAAGAGTGGAAATCATTAGGCCATTGTAATTTCTGCGTTTAGTGATCAGTTTTATGCGAATGTACCAGAAGATTCTTATTGACGCACCAAGAATCTACAGTATAGAGGGCTAGTTGCATCAGGTCAGATGTAGCCTTCAGACGCTTCGCCAAGGTATTTATAATTAGGTCGTCAACGTATCTCTGACCACAAAATCGAAACTTTTAAAGTTATCTTAAATGATTATCGATAAGCCAAAACCACAATATTGGTGAAAGTGCATCACTCTTTGGATAACCTTCAGTAACTTGTAAAGAGCCTGCGAGAACCCATCCAACTCAACATCGATATTGCGACCGTTGATTCGATCTAGTTTGTATTGGTGTTGTCGTTATTAAATCTGATACTAGCATTTATAAATGTAGCAAAAGATTTGATATTAAAAAGAGAAACTGGGATTTTAAAATACTAATAACAAGCTCATGCACAGTTGTTTCTCGGGATCTGAAAAATCTGTAAGCAAGCTGCATGTAACTGAGGCGAGAAATAGTTAGATTGAAAATCGACGACAGGCGTATAGGGCGAAAACAGATTAAAATATAAGAACGACTTCTTCTTACGAGCTAGGAATGAAACCAAAGGCCGCTCTTTGAAGGGAAAGCACACATATACTCTTTAATTATAGGGTAGCTGGGCTAAAATTCATCAATGAAAATTTATTCAGGTCCATACGCTTTACTTTAAATTAGCATTTGCGACCAATCAACCGAAGGAACAACAGTATCAGCTCATTCAGTGAGAAAAGGATGGCAAGCAATGATGTTGCAACTAGAAAGGTAAACACTGAGAATCAATTCACTAACCACTTTTTTGTAGATCTTAGCTTTCCGTTAGGTAAACGAAGACGTGTAAGTCTGTTATTGTCATATTGGGTCAATATACTGTTGATTTTTCGTTGTAGAAAAATCTCAATGAGGATCCATCATCAGATCGTAGACGTTTTTGTAGAATTAATGTATAATCAGGAAGATTTTTTTCAGTTGCTTCATAGTTTTTATTAATAGTTGAACACTAGACAGAGCACAAGACAAAGCACCAGAAAAATTTGTGTTGTACTAGTTGGTTGGTAATTAGCAAGCAAACATGTTCAAAAGCAGTCAAAACTGCATTTGATAGCGAGTTTTATAGATTATGGTAAGGCTTTAACAGTATTTTCTTAAGATTAAGATTAAAAAAGCTAATCCTTTGATCAAAATCAGAAAATTGTTTGTTACTCTCTAATTAAGTTTAGATTGATGATAGACATGCAACACAAACTAATGTCACGAGCGGAATTGACAAAAGATGTTCTCAGTCAACATTAAGAATTTTTTATTTCAGATGCGCTTAGAGAAATAAACTGGGGTACATCCCTGATATTAATATATGACCTGCCTTAAATGGTCAGACGAGCATTTGCATCATAACAAATTGCGACGGAGAAATTAGTTGAAGTTCGTATTATTACTAATACTCAAACCAGAAATCGCACCATGAACAATCTACAGAAAGCATTTAATATGATCAATTAAATGTTATTGAAAATTGGAAAGGAACATATTTTGTAGCCAACAGCTGACTTTTTTTGCTACAAACACATAGCTCGAATAAACCATACTTGATTTTTAAGGCAAATAATTAAACTTTCTCTACCAAAATATCCACCAAATCTCAATCAATCCGCGGGACTGTAGAATTACCGAATTTTGGTAGAATACATTTTTTTATCAAGCTTTCACTCGTATTATAATCTGTTGTTCTTAATCGTTTTTCGTAAGTTTTATCTCAAAATAAATTATATTTTCCGATTAATAAGTCCGTCTGAGTTGTACAGAGGTCAAATCCTAATTAAAAAACTGTTTTACCTCACAAATCGACAATACCACTTCGAAAATTGATCTGGAATGATACTGTTGCAAAATTAATTTAATTTTTGTTAGTTTATACTCATTTTACCCGTACATTTTCTGCTTTGAATAAAACTTAAATATGAAGTTTTACTCCTTCAGTCGGTAGAAAGCGCACAGACAATACGTCTACACGAACCACAGACACACACACACACACGCACACACACACACACACGCACACACAAACACACACACACACACACACACACACACACACACACACACACACACACACACTCAGACATTAAGGGATTTTAAAAACTTATTTTACTTCGGCGATATAGCGAATGGTAAATCTGCAAAATCATAAGTGTAGTGTTAGGTCACAATTCAGAATTCGGTCGTAGAACTTCATACCAACGACACATATTGAGATTTTGCTTCTGTTTAAGCATGGAAATTGTTTTTTGACATCTCGAGCTTCCTAGTCCCGTTCACACTTAGTTTTCTAATAAAAGCTTAATGACAACAACAAATTTTATTCCGTAACATTGACAATAACAACTATTTATTCTGACTAAGACAATTTCCTATAACATCTTGCTTCAGATTAAGTAGTAAAAGTAATTTTTAACTTGTGGAACTAATAGAATTCATTATATACGTCTAATAGAAATCTCATTTTCAACCATACCTTATAGCTATATACTCGTACTACTGTGGGCAAAAAGTAGAAAGACTTTTTAATTTAAATTTCGCGTGGAAACCCATTCGCCGAAATATTTTTTTTTCCATGTTGGTATGACTGTCAGTGACATCTATGCCAAATATCACATCAAAATAATCATTAGTGTTTAGTATACGCTTGTCTTTCTGAAGTACAAAAAGTGCAATTGGCGATTTTTACAATGAGTGAAATTATTCAACAAAGAAGTTGCATTAAATTTTGTGTGCGGAATCAATTTTGTGGTGCCGAAACGTTCAGAATGTTGCAAAAGGCTTTTGGTGATAATTGTATGTCACGAAAAAGTGGTAGAAATTGGTACAAATTGTTCAAAAAGGGTGGAGAACGTGTTGACGACGAACCACGTCTAGGACGGCCATCAACATCAACTGATGATCAACACGCTAATAAAATCAAGGAATTGGTGCTCGAGAATCGACGATTAACAGTCAGAGATCTTACTGGCATAGTTGAAATATCGGAAGGATCAGTGAAAACCATTTTGAAAGATCATTTGGGATGAGATTTCTATTTGAAGCAATATAACAACAACAATTTAGTCCGGCCATATTGACAACAACAATGAAATTTTTTTGCAAGGAACATTCCAATTAATATTTCGATTCAGATTAAGTACAAAAATTAATTTTGTCTTATGGAGTCGCTATGCTGCGCTCACATATTTGTAAAAAAGTAATAACTGTCCAATGGATTTAATGTAATTTGAAAGTCAATTAATACTCTTTTTTCATTCACGCACACACTGCCCATTCACACAATTACAGTATACCACCTGCACATTACAAGCTCCATGTCAACCTGTACGCTGACATGGACGGTGTCTCAGCGCTGAATTCTTCACTCCAACAGAGGGTCTTAGTTGTGTTTATTAACATCACCGATCGTAATCGATGACGAGATCAGCCTCTGGTTGGATTCAAACCCGCAGAACCTCCCGGTCCAAGTGCCGAAGATTTAACCACTGTATCAGTTTGAGTTTTGTATTAAAAGCTAATGACAACAACAAATTTGTTTAAGCCAAATTGGCAAGAAGAATGATTTATTTTGGCCAGAACATTTCAATTAAATTAGCATAAGAATATGCATTAAAATTAATTTTTGACTTGTACACCTAATCATTGTGCTTCTAATATAAATCTCATGGTGAACGATACCTTTAATATCATGTACATGTCAATAAGATTTTGGTTCCGCCATATTCACAACAACAACGATTTATTTTTGCCAAAAATAATTCCAATAAATATTTTGTACAAATATTGTCTAACTTCTGGATTTTCAAAGTACCGTTCCCAATGAGCTTTCTAGTAAGATCATAATGATAACAACAATTTAGATACAGCCATATTGACAGCAACAACCAATTATTTCGACAAGAACAATTTGGCTTAATATTTTGCTTCAGTTCAGAGTTTCCATGTGGCGTTCACACCGAGATTCAAATTATAAGCATAATGACAACAACAACTCTGAATTCCGTCACGTTGATAACAACAAAAAAATATTTTGACAAAAATAATTTCAAATAACCTTTTCCTTCAGATTAGATTTCGACTTATAATATAATTAACTTTTAACTACTATAGGCTCCTAAGTCTCCATTAAACCAAGTTTTCTATTAGAAACATAATGTAAGTAACAATTTTGATTCTGCCATATTGACACAACAACAATTTATTTTGATATGAACAATTCCATTATAACTTTTGCTTCAGATTAAACATTTTAATTAATTTTTAACTTTAACTACGTAAAAGAAATTTCTGAACAACACATTGAATACTGTTCACAATCAGATCTCTATTAGAAGCATAATGACAACAAACGTTTGGTTCCGCCATATTGAAAACAACAACGATTTATTTGTCCAAGAAATATTTCATTTATTATTTTAATTTTGATTAGGTACTAAATTTAGTTGTGTCTTCTGAGAAGAATTAAAATTAAATTTTCACTTACGAATCTTAAAAAATCGCTTAATCTGACTTGTTTTGTTTATTAACTATGCAATCTGTTCTGGGGCCGAAAATCGAGGGCGTATGGCTATTTGTCCGAATTTCGAAGAACCATCTACACATTGTATTGCCGCATGCCAGCCTATAATACTGCCATGGAAGTTGTGGTCAGCCCAAGAGTTCTGTACTTCGACAGGGGCTCATAGTTTAGTTGAAGAAGGGATAAAGGAGCCCTCGATAGGGGCAAGATGAAAAATCATTTTTGCATCTTGCCCTTATCGGAATTCAAACCTTTTTTTTCTAAATCCTCAACTTTATTTACATTTCAATATATATATATAATTATGTTTTGGGCTAAAGGGGATTAGAAAAAAACCCGATTCATTAACACATTGAATGCCGTATGCTCCGTTGAGTCTCGCAGCATGCTATTTATCGTTTATATAATTCGATCGGTCAGTTACGTTATTTATTAGCGTAATACAAAAAAAAAATTTATTATTCGGGTAATGGCCAAAATAAGTGCAAAAAACATGCCAAAACTCTTTCTATTCGAATAAGTCCGAATGTGATGGCGGGTTGGCTTTGAGCTACTGGCTTCAGTGTTCGTAACCCTCCGCCTCCCCCACGTTCGGCTCATTATTCTTTATCAAGGGTTTCCTAGGTGTGCTGAGACTTGAAGTTTCAAGGTGCGCTATTGTGGGATCTGGGTGGCGATTGGTCTAGCCACCAATATGTGGCACGGTTTATTGCACTTCTTTGGGGATCTATTGGAAAATTTATATCGGTTGTGTATGAAATACTCATCCTGATTTGCGAATAATCGGTCATTAAAACCCTTCTCGTTCTGCCTCCGCTCCAGGTGGTAGATCAACGAGTATCTGGTGTGTTGCTGCTCAATGTATCCTATCTTGTCCAAGTAGGTGAAACATTCCGGTCCCGGGTTGTTCTGGCGTTCACAGCTCACTTTGTTGATTGTGTCTTCGGTAAAGTGTGGGGTAAATATTAAAGAGTTTTTCCTGTTCTCTGACGATCTCCTAATATGGTTACGGACCAGCGTCAATATATGCAGGCCATTCTATCCGAGCCGAACATATTATATTGTATTTATTTGATTTGACTTTTCTATTGTGTTCGGTCCCACGTTCCACCATATAGGACAACCGTACGTTAATATTCAGCATACCAAAGATTTGTAACATGTATATTTCACTGGTGGTGTGATTTCCGGTGCGCAGAACAACCTCCGATTCGCGTGGAATATTCTCTTCGCCTTGCTGATTTGTGTATTGATGTGACCATCTAGGTACATAAGTTTATCAAGGTGTATTCCTAGATATTTAACAGATGGATTTTGCATACAGGTCGTACCAGCTATTTTGATTTCGAATTTTTTCCAGTTAACTTGGGTGTCTCCATGTGCTAGCTGGTAAGGTTTTCTAAATAATATAGTTTCACATTTCGTGGGGGTGATTTTGATCCGCCATGTATGCAAGTAATCCATTGTAAATTCTACTGCTTCTTGGATGTTTTGTGTGGTCCTTTTTATTTTGTGGTTTGTGCCGTAGATAACTATGTCGTCCGCATATGATATTGTTTGTACGTCCTGTCTGTTTAAGCGTACGTGTTTCACCAGTTCTTTTGTGTACAGGTTGAATAGTATCGAGGCCGTTATTGAACCTTGTTGCAGTCCATTTTGTATTGCGAATGTTTTTTCAGATATGTCTTTTCCGTTTGTGGTTTTAAATCCGTCCAACCACACCGATTCAAAGGCCTTTTCCATGTCGATCAGTATTGCTCCTGTCGCGTTTTTTTGGTTGAGGTTCCGGCAAATGTCTGACATCAATTTCGTTATTGCGTGGACTGTCGAGTGTCCAAATCTAAAGCCGAATTGATTGTCCGGTATTAGTTTACTTTCCTCGGTGTGTATTCTGATTCGTTCATATATGATTATTTCCAATATTTTGCCCAGGTTTGATAGTAAGCTTATGGGCCGGTAGCTATTGGGATGAACTATCGGTTTCCCCTTTTTTGGTATTGGACCTATCTTTGCTGTCTTCCATACTTGTGGGAACGTGTGGTTGTTGAGGCAGTGGTTGAACAAACTACACAACTCTTTTATTATTTCCTCAGGGAGGTGTTTAAGTGCCACGCATGGTATATTGTCTAAACCGAATGATTTTTTCGCGTTTAGGCACTTTATTATCCCGGTTAGTTCCTCAATGTTTGTGAAATAATATGAATTGGCGACTGGCGTTAGGGCAGTGTTGCTTGCATTGAAACTCATTCATATGGAAGTGAAGCGACATTGGAATTCGAGCCTGGTACCTCCCAATCCAAATGCCAAAGCTTTAATCACTGTGCCGTTTGGCTGGTTTTATGAGTCATCTTTTAAAATTTTAATGACAAAACTATTTTGAATCCATCATATTATAACAACAACAGTTAATTTCGACAAAAAACTATTTCCTTTAATGACAACAAAAATTTATTTATCTATTATTTAGAGTACCATCAATTTCGTATTTTTTAATATTTTCCACCAAATTGAATACTGAATCAGTTAATTAGTTCAAAGCGCGATAGCGAACATATCGGCCCTAAGGCCATTTAGTTGTGTTTTCAGACAACACGGACTATATTAGAATCGCCGACCAATTATAAAATGATGACCTTTCTAAGCACCCCTCCATTTTGATTTTTTGATCAAATTATTTTTGACGCTAAATTTTCGATGATGTCATTGTGTGATCATTGCGTTGTAATATTCAGTTGTTACGGCCTGATATGAGATGATTGAATTTTTTCATGACATTATCAGATCGAAACTGGATATTAATTCTGTTACAAAACTTCATCGAAAATTAAGCTTCAAAAATAATTTGATCAAAAAGTACCATCAATTCCGTTAATGAAAAATTCCAAAATTAGCGATTAGATAGATTGTCGTATTCCTCCAAATTTTAGTCTCACTGTCAAGTTTGGCAAGTATAATGTAAATTTTTCAGTGGTCTCTCTCACTGTTTATCTCCTAGCGATTTTAGTCCGCGAATTATTTCGTTAGACGTATTTAATTGTTGCCACACGTTTGAGTGTGGTTAACGATGGTTAGGACAATGAATATATATACTCTTAATTTCAATAGAGACAATGCATGGTTCAACCCGGCTGTTGCCTTAAAATAAATTTCCCAAAGTCACCATCTAATTTCTCGTCTATTTCTGACATGATAACTCCAGATGATCGAGTAGAATCATAACAATTTCATCGTAGGTAGTAACTTATACCATTGACACTAAAGAAGTTCAGCAATTTCGTCAAGTTTCCTTTAAGTTAGTACTACTACTACTAAAATTATAAATAGCTAAAAGATACGATCATAATTGATAAAATTTACATTACGTAACTTGGAATTATGGCGCTTCTAAATCTCACAGCTGCATTACGTCCAAAATCGGCGTTAATTTAATTTTAGCAATTTGGATTTCCCAACATTGTATCAGGAATTTAAATCTATTTTGAACGCTGTTTAAACTCGTTTATGTCCACTGTATACCATATATAGCACGAAAGTAGTGTACTGAAGGTACACTTCAGAAAAGAGACCACCAGGCTTTTCGTTTTTTTTAACAAAAATCAATATTATTACAGTTTTTAAATGAGCCAACGTGAAAGATTAAACCAAACACGGAAATTTGCAATTTCCCAAGAATGTTTATAGTTAAATTAATTTGATACAAAATTCTAATTTCTAAATACTAAGTACTTTAATAAACAAACGGACGGCACCAAACTTTATATTGCAGTCCAACATATTATTTATTTCAGTATTAGTTGAAGACATGAGAGCATTTTTTACTACTTAAATTACAAGTTGGGTAAATTTAATTATATAACAAAAACAAAATTATTTTATAGTGGCGCATTATAAAATACCCACCCGACACAAAATGAAACACATTTTGACACGTAAAACCCCTTTTAAGTACCATCAAGTAAAATTTCCCACAATTAATCAAATTTTATATAAAAAAAAACAACTGAAAATAAAAAGTTTTTCATTTAAATTTTCCGATTCAAAACAGTATTATGCTTATTTATTTATTTTGTGAAAATTCGTGATAGTTTTTCTTCTTTTATGTTGTTATTTTTTATTTTTATTTTTTTTTTGTATTTATCGCACATCAAGTTCATTCGTGCAATTTTATAAATTAGTTTTTCATTTTAGACAAATAAAATAAAAACTAAATAAATAAATTTAAGAAAAATTAAACATTTTCTTTATTTGTCTGAATTTTGTTTTTGTACATGCTCGTACTCGTATGTCGTATAAAAGAAATTCGTGGGGGATATTTTCAATGGTAATAATAAAGGTGCATGGCAGACAAAAAATTATTTCAAAAGTTTGAGTCATAGGGAAATTTTTAATTTCCGTAAGTTACTCGTTCATATAAAATTATAATATAAAATATAGTTTCGATTGAATTCAATTTACTGCGATTAAAATAAAAATTTTGAACCGAGTGCATGTTATATTATATACAATTGAGGTATGATGGTGGTTCGATGCTATATAATCTAATTAAATATTTTATCAAAAACAAAAATCTATATTTTATTATTTTTTATATACATATTTTCACTAGAACTTTACTATCAGTGATGTGATATCAATTTAATATCAAAATTATACACAAACATTGTATATTTATAGGTCGAATACTACACACAGTCACCTGGCCGTTGTTCGATTTGTGGATTATAACATCATGTATGTTGTCTGGTGTACATGGAAAATCAATATTTCATCTTTTGATGTTTATTAAATAGACACATGTTGATAAATCGATTTTGTCAATAAAATTTTATATCGCGCTCATAAAATCAACGCTTTTCTATTGAACCAAAAATAATAATAATAATTTTTATCAGTCAGCATAACGTCTGTATTACAAACATAGGTATCGTATGTCTGTTGCGAAAATTTGCTATGCGATTTTATAGGTGTTTTATATGAACATTATAACAATAATGATGTTAGGATATTTAAATTTAACGATGATCTAGTTTACATGTTATACTAAATGCTACAATATTACCCTTATTATTTTTAAGGTATATACTCGTACGAGTATGCATTATAAATTTTATAATATAAATACTTCTTTAAAACAAATACTCAAAGGTCTAGATTAGCCGCTGTAATATTGGCTACCTTTTCAAAATTCCAAATTCAAAATCTCATATACTTAAATTCCACTTATTTAACAACCATTTGTCATTTCTGTGGCAAAATATTAGAAGGAAATAACTCAAGTAGTCCATTGGACATTTTTGGGTTTTCAAATTCACAATTTTTCGGAACATATGCAAATTTTATCTTTCGGGTATAATTTAATTAATAAAAAAGATACAACCTAGTAAAAAATGGCAAATTCAAAATAAGTTGAACATTTTTTTAAAAACGTCATTATATAAAAAAAATGTTTATTGTTATAGTGATCATGGAAATAATCATGGAACTTGATATTATCAAGTTCACTGCTATCATGGCTAATGCCAGTGTGCAGCCTAGAGTTCAAACCCTCCGAGACAGACGCTTCTAGACGATAGATCAAAACAGCAACAGCACGCTCAACCAAATGTTACGAAGAAAAGGTTTTTGAAATAAGGGAATTGTACAGATAAATAGCGAAGGCCAAAAATATCTTAGAAAAAATTGGCATGCAAGCATGCTGTGCAATTCGCAAGACAATAAATGAAGCGGCGTGTGAATCAAGAGCGGATTTTGAAGCATTAAAAGAAAGTTAAACAAAGATGGCAAAGGAACTGACCACTGCGATAGAAAAACCATCAGCAACCAGTGACATAACATCAGAAAAAATCATGAAACCGATTAAAAAATTCACGCTCTATGCAGATTACATGAAATAAATTATTTCTCCTGAATCATTCAAACTTCTCATACACAATAACCAAATATTCTCAGGCAGGCATAAAACAAGCTATATCTAACAACAATCTAAGAGGAGAAGCAGCTAATCTATTACGAAATTACAAAAGTTTCGAGTAGAATTAAATTAAATCAAATGGTTAGGATTGAAATTGACTTTTATTTATATCAGAGTATGAATTTAATTCGTGACAAATATTGTTGTTGTTGTCAAAATAAATATGGCCGACAATAACAAAGAATCAACAAAGTGAGCATCTGAAGTCTATCAGTTTACATAATTTCAGAATAGGATTGAATTAACTCAAATGGTTTTGGTTTGTTATTGATTTTTTTAATGTCGAAATATAAATTTTGCTCACGATAAATATTGTTGTTGTTGTGAACATAAACATGGCCGACAATAACACATAATGTACTTAATGAGGACCAAAGGTCTACGATTTTATATAATTTTAGAATAGAATTAAATATATTTAAATGTTTGGCACTGATTTTGACTTTAATTTATATCAGAGTATGAATTTCGTTAATGACAATTATTGTTGTTGTTGTCAAAATAAATATGGCCGGCAAAAACACATAATGTGCTTTGTCAGTACCAAAAATCTACGATATTACATAATTTCAGAATATAATTAAATTAATTCCAATGGTTCGGGTTTCATATTGACTTTCACTTAAATAGAACTATAAATTTCGTTCACGATAAATATTGTTGTCGTTGTCAACATAAACATGGCCGACAATAACGCATATTGTACTTAATGAGTACCAAAATCTTACGAGTTTTTATAATTTCCGAATAGAATTAAATATATTTAAATGTTTGAGACTGATTTTGATTTTACTTTATTGCAGAGTATGAATTTCGTTAATGACAATTATTGTTGTTGTTGTCAACAAGCACATTGCTGACAATAACAAATAATGTGCTTAATGAGAACCAAAAGTCTACAATTTTATATAATTTCAGAATAGAATTAAATTAATTCCAATGGTTCGGGTTTTATATTGACTTTCACTTAAATAGAACTATAAATTTCGTTCACGATAAATATTGTTGTCGTTGTCAACATAAACATGGCCGACAATAACGCATATTGTACTTAATGAGTACCAAAATCTTTCGAGTTTTTATAATTTCCGAACAGAATTAAATATATTTAAATGTTTGGGACTGATTTTGACTTTAATTTATATCAGAGTATGAATTTCGTTAATGACAATCATTGTTGTTGTTTTTTGTCAACATAAACATGGCTGACAATAACAAATAATGTACTTAATGAGTACCAAAAGTCTACGAGTTTATATAATTTCAGAATAGAATTAAATATATTTAAATGCTTGGGACTGATTTTGACGTTAATTAATATCAGAGTATGAATTTCGTTAATGACAATCATTTTTGTTGTTGTCAACATAAACATGGCCGACAATAACAAAAATTGTGCTTAATGCGAAAGAAAAGTCTTCGATTTTATATAATTTCATAATATAATTAAATTAATTCCAATGGTTCGGGTTTGAAATTGACTTTTATTTAAATAAAGGTATAAATTTCGTTCACGATAAATATTGTTTTTGTTGTCAACATAAACATGGCCGACAATAACACATAATGTACTTAATGAGTGCCAAAAGTCTACGAGTTTATATAATTTCA
Source organism: Nephrotoma guestfalica (assembly GCA_963691935.1). Taxonomy (NCBI): domain Eukaryota; kingdom Metazoa; phylum Arthropoda; class Insecta; order Diptera; family Tipulidae; genus Nephrotoma; species Nephrotoma guestfalica. The sequence continues at coordinate 162,068,133 of OY829915.1, read as the reverse complement.
GAATAGAATTAAATATATTTAAATGTTTGGGGCTGATTTTGACTTTAATTTATATCAGAGTATGAATTTCGTTAATGACAAATATTGTTGTACTTATCAAAATAAACACGGCATTATTTGTCATGAACGAAAGTCATACTCTGACATAAATTAAAGTTTATATCAGTCCCAACCAATACTATTAACTAATTTCTAGTCGTAGACTTCTTGTGCTCATTTAGTACATTATGTGTTATCGTCACCATATTTTTTTTGACAACAACAACAATATTTGTCATGAACCAAATTGATACTCTGATATAAATAAAAGTTTATATATAGGATAAAGTATTAACACATACATACAATCAGGGAATTGACTAGAAGGTGGTGAAGAAGGTGAGGAATCTTGTATAGGAATCGCGATATTTGAGTGGGAGCTTAATAATCACTTACACTGAAGTTTGTGGCAAACGATACATAAATTGTTTAAACAGAAAACGCTGTTTTATTTAACATTTCTAATTCTCACAAGAATAAATCATTATTCGAAAATCCAGAACAAAATTTGCGCTCACAAAAATCAATAAGGCTATATCATCTGGCAATTTTGCAAAAAAATCTTGGGAATATTTTATTTGTTTCAATTTGTTTATTGTCCGCTTTAAATCCATGTTAATTTTTCACCTTTAGACATACCCCCATAAAATATTTTAAAAGCTAAAGCTTTATCAACTGTGAAGTAGGGATGAAGCTCTTCATTTTATAATTGCCCCATTAAAAACAAATTTAATGGGGCCCACACTCTTTACCCTGCGCCCATTTCTTAATTGCCTACATACATTGTCTACACATGTAAAATATTAATTACCTATAGCAGTGTAGACAATATGGCACAACACTTGAAGTGGACTATTGTACTAAATTCAGAGATACCTGTTGATTGTACAAGGAGGTATAATTCAATAGTTTACAAACGAATTTTAGTTGTAATAAATTCAAGGATTCCATATTCTGTGTGAGATCGATATACTACGACCGATTTTTGTGGGTATGGTTGTTGTAATAAACTCAGAGGTACTAATTTCTTGTACAGGAAGGTAATTCGATGCAGTTTAATAAATTTGTATACGTGTGGGTTGCAATGAGTTCAGGGGCACCTGTTGGTTATATCGGAAGGTAATTAGATACGTAAGTCCATAATCTATACAAAAAATATGGTTTTTAAAAAGCTTCACTCGTTAGGGGTAGTTTTGGGAGAATGAAATATTCGATTATAGTTATTATAATTATTTTGTAGAAACATGTTATATTGCCCCTAAAACAATACAATGGTTTTAAACGTTTGCTAGTCTTTAGGGTAGTTTTCTGGGATTAAGCTATGCCAATATATTGAAGTTAATTTGTGAAAAAACCAGCATCCTCGTAGACCTATATAAAGGGTGATTTTTTTGTGGTTAGGATTTTCATGCATTAGTATTTGACAGATCACGCGGGATTTCAGACAAGGTGTCAAAGAGAAAGATGCTCAGTATGCTTTGACATTTCATAATGAATAGACTTACTAACGAGCAACGCTTGCAAATAATCAGTGAATGGGCCCTAGAAAAGTTGGCAGAAAATCCGCTTTTTTATCGACAAATTTTGTTCAGCGATGAGGCTCATTTCTGGTTGAATGGCTACGTAAATAAGCAAAATTGCCGTATTTGGAGTGAAGAGCAACCAGAAGCCGTTCAAGAACTGCCCATGCATCCCGAAAAATGCACTGTTTGGTGTGGTTTGTACGCTGGTGGAATCATTGGACCGTATTTTTTCAAAGATGCTGTTGGACGCAACGTTACGGTGAATGGCGATCGCTATAGTTCGATGCTAACAAACTTTTTGTTGCCAAAAATGGAAGAACTGAACTTAGTTGACATGTGGTTTCAACAAGATGGCGCTACATGCCACACAGCTCGCGATTCTATGGCCATTTTGAGGGAAAACTTCGGAGAACAATTCATCTCAAGAAATGGCCCGGTAAGTTGGGCACCAAGATCATGCGATTTGACGCCTTTAGACTATTTTTTGTGGGGCTACGTCAAGTCTAAAGTCTACAGAAATAAGCCAGCAACTATTCCAGTTTTGGAAGACAACATTTCCGAAGAAATTCGGGCTATTCCGGCCGAAATGCTCGAAAAAGTTGCCCAAAATTGGACTTTCCGAATGGACCACCTAAGACGCAGCCGCGGTCAACATTTAAATGAAATTATCTTCAAAAAGTAAATGTCATGGACCAATCTAACGTTTCAAATAAAGAACCGATGAGATTTTGCAAATTTTATGCGTTTTTTTTTAAAAAAAAGTTCTCAAGCTCTTAAAAAATCACCCGTTAGATTAAATATTAGGAAAAATTCGAAAAACGTAGTCCAACGAACATATTTTTTACAAATGGTTGCACTAGTAACGGATAGTTTTTAGGGGTTTCGACAATGCCAATATATTATAGTTAATTTATGAAAAATCCACACTCTAAAAAGTGATTGTAAAATATTACGAAAAAATCAAATTTTACCACTAGAAATAAATGTAAAATACACAACGATGTGTAATAATAAACACACCAAGTGTGATTTATTGAAATATTTTTTTTTTTTTTTTAACCACTTTATTGATATGGCTACTAACGGGTGTTTCAACAGGTGCGCTTCAACTTTTTTCCGATAGGGACGGCGATCGACGCCATATTTTTTATTAATCTTTTGTCATTTGGAAACTTCATTAGTATACATTTCATCATGAAACGCTACACACGTGAACAGCGATTACAAATCGTGCAAATTTTTTATCAAAATAACCGTTCTGTTGCTGCTACTTTAATAGCATTACGGCCATTTTACGGTCCATTTAACAAGCCAGCCCGTTCGACAATCGACCGTATAGTGGCAAAATTTGAGTCTACGTTTTCGCTACATAATGTTCCGGTGCCCTCGAGAGCAGGAAGTGCTCGAAGTGTTGAAAACATCGCAGCCGCCAGGGCTTCAGTTCAAGAAGACGCGAATGTGTCGCTCACACGACGTTCGCAACAATTGGGCCTTTCTGTGACATCATTGTGGCGAATTTTACGTAAAGATCTTGGCCTTCAACCATATAAGATCAAGCTGACACAACTACTAAAGCCGTTTGACCATTTGAAGCGACGCCGATTCATGAATTGGGCTCAAGAGCAAATCGAAAATGATGCAGATTTTCACCGAAAAATCATCTTCAGCGATGAGGCTCACTTTTGGCTAAATGGATTTGTCAACAAGCAAAATATGCGTTACTGAGCACGAAGCAACCCCCCCCCCAGTGATTCATGAGGCACCGTTGCATCCCGAAAAAGTCACTGTTTGGTGCGGATTACATGCCGGCGGCGTCATTGGGCCATATTTTTTCATCGACAATAACGATCGCCACGTTTCTGTTAATGAAAATCGATACCGCGATATGATAAACGATTTTTTTTGGCCGCAATTGAATGGAATGGACTTGGACGACATGTGGTTTCAACAGGACGGGGCCACATGCCACACAGCACACGATGCAATCGCGTTATTGAAGACTAAGTTCGATGAGCGTGTTATTTCGCGAAATGGGCCCGTCCAGTGGCCGCCGCGCTCGTGTGATTTGACACCTCTAGATTATTGTCTTTTGGGTTACGTGAAGTCATAGGTCTATGCCAATAAGCCGGCGACGTTGCAAGAGCTCAGAGCCAATATAGATCGTGAAATTGCTGGAATTTCAGCCGATTTATGCGAAAGAGTGGTCGAAAATTGGGTTCAAAGATTGGACTCCGTAAAACGTGCACGCGGTGGTCATGCAAAAGAAATCGAGTTTCATACTTAAATGTATACGTTCAAATTCGTTAACAAAAAATAGTTAGTTCAAAAGTCGAACAGTTTGTGTTTTATTCAAAAAAAAAGTTGAAGTGCTCTTATTGAAAAACCCTGTACATCTTATACATTATTAATTTATTAGTAAGGTTGACATTAGTACTTATGAGATAAGCATAAACTTGTGTGGGTCGGCTGGACCAGTGTCCGGTTCCCTTGGTTTATAATTTTCATACGGTTAGCTCATGTGGTTTGATTCGTTTGAGCCGCCTTACTTCGTTTGTACTGTCCAGTAGTTGTACGGCCTCAAGATTGGTGTGGGTAAGAAGTCTCTTCTCGTGTTTTATGGCACATTCGCGGATAACGTCGTCTATCAATTGTATTTCTAAATCATTGTGGATTTCCTTGTTAGTCACAAATCGGTAGGCGTTGGTGACCATTCGAAGAAATTTATTTTGGCTTCGTTGTATAATGTCTCTATTGGATTTATGTGTACAACCCCATAGCTGCGCACCATACATCCATATTGGTTTGAAGATAGTCTGGTATACCAGTCTTTTGCAATACAGGTTCATTTTGGAATGATATCCAATTAACCAGTACATTTGACGTTGTTTCAATCATATCTGTTCAGCTTTTTGTCTCACGTGATGTTTCCAGTTGAGCCTAGAATGTAAATGTAGACCAAGGTATTTTGCCGATTCAGCCTGCGACACTTGCACTCCATTGAGGTGTATATGAAGAGTGTATTTTTATGTCGGAGCGTAAATGTCACATATGTTGATTTGAGCTCATTCAGTGCGATTTTCCAGTCAATTGTCCATTTAGTAACGTTGTCCATTGCTCGTTGAAGATTTTCCACTGCTCTTGATTGAGATTCATCTCAGTCAAGCGAACGTGCCGATGAATGTTTATTCGTTATAGGTATGTCCGCAGTATATAGAAGGTAGAGGAGGGGACCCAATACGCTTCCCTGCGGAACTCCCGTAATCGCTGGATAAAAGTCAGAACATATTTCTTCATGAATGACTCTGAATCAGAGAGGTATGATTCAAGCATCTGGCAATAGTTTTGTGGTAGAATTTTGCTCATTTTGAATGGCAATCCCTCATGCCAAACCCTATCAAAGGCCTAGGATACATCCAGAAATACGGTGGGGCAATATTTCTTTTCTTCTAACGCTTGCTCTATTACCGCAGTTATTCGATGGACTTGATCTATGGTGGAGTGGTTATTCCTGAATCCAAATTGGAAATCAGGAACCTTTACCATTGGCTTTAGACGTTTTAGTAGCAGTTTCTCGAACAGCTTTGATAAGGTCGGAAGCAGTGAGATTGGTCTGTTTGATGTTACTTATTCATCTGGTTTACTTGGTTTCTTTAGCATAATTATTTGGGCCATTTTGAAGCATTTGGGTACATACTTCAATCTCATACAGGCATTAAATAAGTATGTGATCAAGATGATTGCTTTACGTGGAAGTTCCTTGAACAGACCCGGTGATATTTCATCAATTCCTGGTGCTTTTTTATGATTAAGATTTTTGTCGATTTCTTTAGCAATTTCCATTGGCGTGACCCTTTTAAAGTCCTGATTTGGTTGATAAACAGGTGTTAAATCAATGTTGGATTGAATGTCATGGGGTTGGAACACTGCTGCTAGGTGTTGAGCAAAGAGTTCCCCTTTTTCTTTGTCTTGTCGAACCCAACTCCCTTGAGCATTCCTTAAAGGTGGTACTCGAACTACAGGTCGTTTAAATCTTCTCGTTGCTTTCCATAACGAGTAGTCTTTATCCATTTCTGGACCTAGCCCGCTTAAGTAGTTATCGAGGCAATTCTGTTTGAAATTTTTGATTAGTCTATTGACTTTGTTACTTATTCGATTAAAAGTTGTCTTGTCAGCGGGATTTCTGGTGAGGTGCCATATTCTCCTCGCCCTTCTTCTTGCCTTGATTTGTTCCCTGATTTCAGCCGGGTATTTGACTTCAATCTCCGCTTTGTCCTTTGATTCAGGAGTAGCTAGTCTGGCAGCCATTCGAGTGTATTCAATAAAATTGTTTGTTTGTTGTTCCAATTCTTCATTGCTTTTAATACTAACTTTTAATTCAACCAGCTCTTCCAATTTTTCTCTGAAGATGTTCCAATCCGTGAATCTATTAGTAAGGTTTTGCCTTTTCTGTATCTTTATTACTGTAGCGCTTACTGACAACAGTACAGGAATGTGGTCAGATGTTAGGTCGTTAATTCCTTCGACTCTAGTGTAACTTAGAGGAATACCTTTTATGATGAAGAAATCCAGTAGATCTGGTATTTTTCCTGCATCCGTTGGCCAATACGTTGGCCCCCCTGGGCACAGATATTCGCATTTGTTTTCATGAATGGCATTGAACAAGGTGTTACCTTTCTCAGGAGAAATAAGCCTGGAACCCCAAGCTGTATGTTTTATATTGTAGTCCCCTCCAATAATAAATCTTGAACCGAGCTTATTGAAGACGTTATTAAATTGTAACTCGTTGGTGTATGCCGTGGAGGACAGTACGCTACTGCAATATTTAGATCTGCGCCATTATATTGGATTGAGATAACAGTTGCTTGCAAATAGTTTTCACGAATATCCTCTTGTCGATTGTGTTTGATATTATTTTTGATTAGTACAGCTGAACCACCCTAGCTCTTTCCCTAGGATGGGTTGTCCAGTAGGAATTAAAACCCCTTATTCTGATAAAGCTTTTGTTGGAGAAGTGCGTCTCTGAAATCAGCGCAATATCAATGTTGTTTGTATGGAGAAATATTTCCAGTTCGTGGGCTCGTTGGTTGAGCCCATTAGCGTTCCAAGCTACAATGCGTAGGAACGAGTTAACCATTTGTGAGTATGCTGACTTTTTGCTTGGTGGATAGATATAGGTTTCCAGTTTTGCCACTCTCTCTGCTAAATGACCAAGTGACTGTTGAATTTGGCTAAGCATTTTGATAATTTCAGTGTTAATTGACTCGTTGGCGATTTGCGCATAGGATAATCCAACTGTGAATGGTGTGATTGTTGTTTGTGGTTTAGCATTTTTGGTTTTTAATCGCTGCACTGCGCTTGTTTTGTTATTCTGTTGACTTTTAATTTTGTTCTGGTATACACGGCATCCTTTATAATTTGCAGTATGCCCTTGTTGTTGACAAAAAGCACAAGAAGGCGCGATATCTGGTGTTTTCTTGCATTTTGTCGTGTGGTGATTTTCCGCGCATTTAACGCATTTGGTTTGACGATAGCAAAAGCTCTTGGTATGTCCAAGTTGTTGACAATTCGTACATTGTGGAATTCCCCTTGTCTTGTTAGGTGGCTCAATTTTAACTATACAGTACGCAACTTTCTTGATATTGTATACTTCTTTATTGTTGCCTTTTTGTTTTAAGTCGATGTAAAACAATGGAAAGTGTTTCCTGACTTTTACACCATCAATTGTGACCATTTTGTATATGTTGGTAATACCGACTAAAGCAGAATTAGAAAAAATGAGACATGAAGTTATTGAAATATGACGTAAATCACATAATCATTGTAATTTACATTTTTAAAGATGTAACATACTAAAAATTTGTGTAAATCGCCAAAAATTTTGTCGTATTTTACACTGAAATGTAGCGATTTACATAATATATGTGCGGTTTTACTCAAAAATTGGGTTTCTCGCTATTTTTGTGGTGAATAACATAACGTAAAGCAGTTAGTTTTCTCTTAAAAAAAGGACGCATTCTAGAAAAATCATTTCAGTCGAGAACGAAGCGGCGTACATGTTAAAAATACTTAAAAGTAAAAAAAATATAACAAGACAATTTGTATTGTAGCTAACGTCATATAGATTTTGTATTAAAAAATAAAATCAATCCTAATAAGTTATTGCAAATTATTATAGTAATTATAATTCGATTGGTAAGGTGCTTTTTTGTTTATAAATTCTAAATAATTTTTGGTACAAAGATAAAAATGATGTGTAAAATTTGCAAGGTTTTTCTAATAGTTTCAATAGTGGCTTATCATAAGCACCTGTGTTTACATAAAAACATAAGAAATGCTAAAATTTGTATGTTATTTGCAAATTATACAAAAAGATTTTCTTCTTACAAAACCATGCATTATTATCGGGAACATTCATACAGGTTAAATAAAAGTCAGTCAATAAAAAAATCCGGA